>CM068761.1:2014726-2137794 GCA_035084275.1 Hydrolagus colliei | reverse complement strand
TGAACACCTTTTTGGGGGCCGAATGGCCTCCTTTTGTGCCGTATAAAAAAAATATAAATATGTGTTTTGCACGTTTAATTAAAAAAAATGTATGAAGAAAATATAGAATGAAAATGATATAGAAACCCACATCACTGCTCAGCCCCCAGCCCTGTTATGCTCAGATGCACTGTTACAGAGTTAAAAATGTTACTGTCATCTGTGGATTCAAGGCTGCTGAGCGAGGAAGTAAATAATACTGTAATAATAATAATTATTATTATTTGATACAACGACCCAAAGCTCATCAGCCGGATACGCCGTAAAGTGTAGTGACTGTATATTTTGGTGGGGTGGGGAGGGGGAAAGACAGCAGCCGATTGCGCACAGCGGGGTCATCCCCCACACCCCCCTCACACACACACACACTCAATAAACCTTTGTGGATTGAAGCGACCAAATTTTACTATTGTTTTTTTTCTCTCTCTTGAAGATTTCAGGTGCCTGTGTGTGTGTGTGTGTGTGTGTGTGGAATAAGGAAACTTGCTGAAAGTTTCGCCCTGACCTGCCTGGAATCGAACCCGGGGTTTGACGCTTGCAAGGAGAATGCTTAACCACTGAGCTACAGGACTCCCAATTTGGGTACAGCAGTGTGTCAAAAACAGTTGAGGGTTGAGTGACCAAATTATTCTTTTTAAGGGAATAAATGAACTCGCCTAAGGTTTCGCTCGCCTGCCCTCACGGCCTGACACTCCGGACAGGCCACCACAGGTTCAGGGCTATGGAAGACATACATAATGTCCTGTAAATGTCTTTATTTAATCAAAAAGAGTGCTTGATGTATATTTTTTTGGCCAGGCACTTGTCTCTCAGGTGTGGAAACCCACCCAAACCAAATTCCGTGCCTCCCACCACCTACACATGGAAATCCCAGAGAGACAGGCTGTTGGAATGAAATGCGCTCTCTCTTCTCTCTAATTCGGGATGTTATAATAATAATCCTTGCATTTGATATAGCAGCTTTTCACATCTTATCGACGTCCCAAGGCGCTTCACAGAATAGACTGTAAAGTGAATTGACTGTATATTTGTTAGCGAATCGCGGCAGCCAATTGCGCACAGCAGCGTTCCCCCCCACAAACAGTCGTGGATTGAAATGACCAATTTTATTATTGTGGTTTTTCTTCAATGGATTATTATTAGTCGTGTGTGTGTGAGTAAGGAAACTTGCCCAAGGTTTTGCCCTGACCTGCCTGGAATCGAAACACGGGTCTTCCCAGCTTGCAAGACAAGTGCTCTAACCACTGAGCCACAGGAGCCTCCACTTATTAGGTATAGGTTGGGTAAGATCTGAGACTTAGGGGAGGGAGGGGGGTGGGGGGTGGCTGTGTGTGCATTGGAGGAGCTATTGCAGAGTCTAAACACTCCACACAGCCAAATTGTGCTGGAAGATTTGAGATTTCCATCAGAAGAGATGATATTGTAGGATGGGGGGCCTTTGGCTCTGCCGTGTTTTCTGCTTTCCAATCCGTAAACGGCAAAGTGATAGAACTAATGGTTCCGCAGCCTCAGTGGTTGGAGCTCTAGCCTCGAGAACGGGTTCGATTCCCGGCAGAGCCAAAACCTTGCTCCACACCTGATCATAATCCCTCACGACAAAAACAAAACAAACAATGGTCAATTCACTTCGCAGTATATTCAGTGCAGCGCTTTCGAGACCCAAGATAGAAGACGTGAAAAGGAGCTGCATCAAACGGAGGGATTAATATTATCATTAAGAATGGGAAAAATAATAATAGTTATTCTTGATGGGAGATGCCGAGTTCTGTAGGTGCGAGCTCCCCTCTGAGCTTTAAACAGTAACCCGCGTTACATCCCGGGGGGGGGGGGGGTTGTTTTATCTCAGTCGTGATCTATTTCATTTATTCAGTAACAGGCAGGAAGGAAGGAGGGCATTGATGTGATGCAAGATTGCTTGTGTGCACAGGATGAGATGATTCAATGTCACTTCTCCGCGTCTGACCTCGGAAATGAACAATGTACATACAATCTTTACCGAGACTACTGTACCGTATTGTGCAACCTCGCCTTTGGGAGTGGAAAGTTCCAGAAAGTCTCCGCGCAGGACACAGAGGATTATTCCGGGGAGTGGGGGGGGGGGGGGCTGGGGAAGGAACGACAGTTCAGGAGTGGAATAGATCAGACATCCTGCCGTTTAATCTTTTATTTCTTCCATTCCCCCACTACGTCTTTGCTCTCTTCTGTTTGTCTGCCTGTCTGTCTGTCTGTCTGTGTGTCTGTGAAACCACTTTTGAGATACGAAAGGAGTTAAGTTACGTAAATGCAAACTGTTTTCCATCTCTCTGGTTTTTAAATGTACTGTTATCGTTATTGTGCTTGTTGAATTTCAATGTAAATATAAACTTGTCGTGTGACTAAAGTTCTCTCCCCATTTTCAAATTCACCACCACCACCATCAGTTCTGACAAAGGGTCGTGGACCCGAAATGTTGACTCACGTTCCTTTCTTCTACAGATGTTGCCTGCTGACCTGCTGAGCTCCCCCAGCTCTCTCGGCTTTTGTTTCAACGCTTCCAGCATCTGCAGTATTTTGATCGGATTCTTCTTCTCGCTCTCGCCAAGCGGGATATTTACTGCGCCCCAAATTATCTGCCTCGTTCAGCGCCGTAACATTCACTTTCTGGTGAATGTCGTCCCTTAAAAGCGCTCTGGGATGTTTCTTTCACGTAAAAAGGCAGTGCCATAACGCGACGTGGGTCGATTTAAAGTAAATTAACCTTCCCCATTCCATGCGGCTAACGCAGTCAAATGCTGTCTGCCTCCCCCAGGGAACAGGCAGCCACAGCAAACAAAAGGCTGAGCCTCCATTTAGGGTTCGCTAGTGATATCTTCCACTGTCTGGCAAGCTTTCCCCTTATCCTCTTCCACCACCTTGGGCTCCGCCATTGTTAAGCGCTCTAGGACGCCGTCCAGAGTGGAGGACGCTATATATATATATATCTATAAAATATACATACATATGTGCAAGTTGTTGCTGTTGTTGTCCACCCTACACATTACGGCTTTGGATTTGCAGGATTGACAGGGGCTGAGAGGGTTCATTACCCTCAGTGACACGCCGTGTGGGCTGTCATCAGCAATGCCCCGGTATACTCCGGACTCCCCCCCCCCCCCCAGCTCGAGACCGCCGCGGAGAGGCTGGTTCGACCCCGACATATTCCCTCGCCAGGCGAGTCGCCTTGGGAGCCAGTTCAGCTCGGTTCGAAGATCGTTTCCACAGAGCCACTGAACGGGGCAGGAATACTCTGTCCCAGCGCTCTCTATTCCCTACCCTATGGCAACGTCGCAGCAACAAGAGCTGGCAGACGGGGCCAGCAGAGCAGCTGGCGGGAGAGTCAAGTCACAGCTATGAGGGTTTGGACCACAGATAAAAACGCGCTTTTATCTTTTAACAAAAACACTCTTGTTTCTTGGCGTTTTAATTTGCGTGGGGCCAGGCTCCATATGGAGCTGCAACACTTTCCTCTTCCCCGTGACCCCCCCACCCACTCCCTCCTCTCCCCCCCCTCTAAAATATGAAGAAATACGACTAGGAAAACACAGCAATGATACAGTCGAGAGCTTGGTTTGGAATGTCAGATTGATGTTGAAAGGACAGTTTCACAATAAATAACAAAAGATGTCTTTTTCCCCCTTACTCCCCTCCTCCCCCCTTCGCCAGTCCCCACTTTTACATTGAGAGCTTCAGTCCAGTTCATCACATCAAAAATATACACCTTACAACAATAGAAACCTTTCGCAAAGATTACAGAGTAGAGACACAAAAAATAAGAGAGGGAGGGGGGGGTGGAGGGGGGGAAAGAAAAAAAAACAGTTGGGGGAGGGGGAGAGTGAATTAGGGCCGACATTCTGTATAAGGATGCTCATTTGTTTTTCGAATATATACATCAGTTTGATACACTAATAAGATTCAGTCCAAAAAAAACAAAAAGCTTAAAAAAACTTTTTTTTTTCCTTTTTTTTTAAAGGTTCTAGCACTGTACAGACTTTGACGAGGGCAGCATCTCTGGCCTGGACGGACATGGGCAATGTATATTGGTTGTCCCACCAGCGCAAGAAGCCTGGCTGGGCAGCAAAATAAAGAACAATTAGCTACACCGGCCCTCCCCCTACACCACACCCCACCCTAATACTTCTTAGCATAATATTCCTTGCGTTTTGATCCGACTTCTCCTCAAGTCGAATGAATGAATCGACTGTATATTCTGCGGTTGTTACATTCATCCATGTTTGTAAAGATTGGTCAAAGGGACCTCCCTGCACAAGCAATAGTCAATAGTATCCTCACCTCTCCAACCCCCCCCTCCCCCGCCTCAACCGCACTGGAAGATGGTTCAAATCCAATCTAGCGCCCTGTACACCAGAGCCAGAGGATGCTGTGTCTCTCGGTACATCAATAAAGCATTTCGTCAGCAGTAAAAAGTACAGGAATTAACCCGATTCAGCCTCATTAATGCAAAGCAGCTTCTTTCACATCCCTGAAAACTGGTGCAAAAAAAATTATTTCAAAAAATATATATAATATATATATATATATATATAGACCCACAGAGCTAATGGAAAAAAAAACTAGTCACTGTGCAGACACAGACCAACCGGGAAGGGCTCAGAATGTACCACAGGGAGCTTGCTCCCAAGCGCCCGACAACTCACACAGGAACTCGACAATAAATAGCCACAAAACCAGCAAAATTCTAGCAGCTGCCACACCACTTGCATGTATGTGTCCTTTGGGGGCGAACGGTGAGACTATAAACTGAATGTGTTAATCTACAGAACAATGCGGAGGAGAGATTCCAGGAGGAGGTGGGGGAACGGGACACGTCCGTGAAATAAATCAATATTGATTTTGTACAGGGATTTGTGGGATTAACCGATGGAATTAAAGGCTCCTGGGGGTGACGAGAGGCTGGAGGAATCGGGAATGATCATACAAAAGGCTGGGGGTGGTGTGGTTGGGGGTGTGGGGGGGGGGGGGAGGGGGAAGAGAGATCTGATTGAACTACACAAGATGTTGAAAGCCACAGCTACAAATCAACCACATTACAGCAGAGAGAGCTCCATTATAATACGGCAGGTGGTTTGATGTTGGTTAAAATCCCAAACTAACGCTCTTAAAACAGGCTGCTCAACCTTTCCGCATTCGCTGCACAAGTCCATGGTATTTACCTCCGTCCCGAGAGCCAGCGGCTCCCGAACGCGAAAGTTAAATCCTGTGCGTATGTGACACAGGAGATAAGAGACATGGCCCATTTTCCGAGCCCGAGGTGTTGGCCAGCACTAAGGATGGCAATAATGGCCTGATTTACAGGCTGCGGGACGCGGTGTATAAGTGGAATAGATAGGGAAGTAAGTGGTTGGAGGCAATCTATGCCCATAGATTCAAGAGATACTGACTAACATTTCCCTCACTCCTCCAGCGATAGACTCTGCAACAATATTTGCTAATTCCAACAGCCCTCCCCTACCCCCAGACCCATCGCCCCTAAAGCATTGTCCACTCCCAATATCACATCCTGTGGGACAATGTAGTCCATTTATAGGCAAATAATGAAACAATGACAATTCCTAGCAATTGTGGTTTCCATCCGTTACTAGGAAATAATTGTAACGGGTCATGTGTAGGTAGATCAATAGATCCCTGATTTAAAGGCTGCTGAGGGTGGGGTGGGGAGGGGTTGGAGTGATTTCAAAATTTGCGAGAGTGGAGATCAACCTGTTCCTAAGACCAGACCTTGCAGCCCACAATCATTTACTTGCTGCTCATCAAACTGTACAATGATGCTCTCTGTGTGTGTGTGCGTGTGTGTGGGTGTTTCGTTGCGCTTAGTGGGGGCCAGACCAGCCGGCAAACTGCTATCTGACCACAAACATCTACTTTCATCGATGGCATTTTACAACCCGTGGATTACGAGGGAATCTGGCGGGACAAACTACAAAGATGGGAGCGCGGAGAGAGCGTCTACTCGTGCTGCTTTCCTCACTGCAACTGTTCCGCCCGTAAGGCTTCCCGACCTGACGACAACACAAACAAGGGTGCGCAGTCGCCCGCCCTCGCTCATCTCCAGTTCTGCCACGCGTCTCCCCGTGGGAATCAAGAATTAATCCAATCCATGGATTAATCTACAGAATTAATCCAATCCAAACACTCAATCCCGTGCCTCGCAACCAGAAGAACTGGAGTGCTACAGTACAGCACTCCCACTCGTGCCACTCCCAGCAAAATCACACCGGCACAGATTCCCCCCAACGCCGCAATCACACCACCTACACCCAGCACTGGACTCAGCCCCACCCGCCAAACCCAGCTCCCCCAACAAAGACCCTCGCTCCCTCCCTCCCTCCCTCCCTCCCTCCCTCGCAAGCATATTCTCTGCCCTGGCCAGCCACAGACGGCACTGGGCCCCAGCACTTGGTGTGCTCCCTATTAGTTGACAGTATTTACAATAACTAACTTTACATCACATAATATTTACTCTTTTTCGAGGCTTCCTGCAGTGGGAGGACAGGGGTGGGTGGGGGGGTTTGAGTGGAGATTCCTCAATGGCTAGCACCTGGAACTCCTTTGGATGGGTGCTCTGTTTTTAGGGTTCTTCTTTGTAATTGTTGCAGTATATGCAATAAATATAGAACCAGGGACTCTGTGTTAAACACTAATCTGGGGGGGGGGGGGGGGGAGACTGCTCAGCAGACACTGATGAATAAACCCAATGGTAACTGCGAGAATCTGGATGGACCAGATGACACCACTGTCAGAAGAGGAGACCCTGACAGAAAATAAATGACTTTCGTTATTTTTTTTTATATACAGATTAATATTTACACTTTAAGCCATTTCTCTTCAAATCTTCCTTTGTACAGCTGCGAATGTGTGGGAGTTAAGGGGAGCACAGACAGCCCTCTGTAACCCGCTGCTTATACACCTCGGCCCTGCCACGCACAAACAAAACACGACAGCGCAAACCGCCATTCCTAATGTAACATGGATTGTGTTGCAACACCATGAGCCTCAGAGTCCCTCTGAAACGACGGCAGGAAAGCGAACAAAACACTGGCTTTGGGCTGCAGTGTGTTGAGACAGATAGGACTGCTGCAGTTTCCTTCTGTGGGGGAAGACAGGAAGACCTTTTGCAGAACCGGTCAGGAGATGGAAGGCTAGGTTGAGTTTTTCCTACGGGGGGAGCTGTAAACATCTTGTTTGAATGGCTGTTTCTTGTGCCACAGTTTTTCGAGCTTAGGTGCAATTCTCCACGTTAAGCACAATAAAAATAATAATAACTTACTATTATTCTTATTAATACAACCCTTGTCTCATGTCCCTTGTCTGAGCTGAAAGGTGAATTCTCATTTGAATAAAAACTTCCAGATGTGAAATGCGCTGTATAAATATAAATTTATATTGTATTCCCTATGTTTGCCCACAAACTATTTAGCTATTTCACCCCACTATGTGAAGTGCTTTGAGAAGTCACCCTGACTAAATGCCAGGACTTTTTAAATATTATTATCATCACGTTAACGAGTGACATGTTATCTGCTCTGCAATAACGTGCCACTCACAAACAATACTCCTTAACATCAAGTGCGTTGTCAATCCCTCCCCTACTAGTCGATTCCGCTCCCTCTCCCTCTCTACAATACACCGTTGTATTTACACCAACAGCCAATGTATGTACTGTACTTGGTTCAATGCTCCTTCACCAATTGAGGAAGCGTACTTCTGATGCAAATTACTTTGGGATGGAAATTCACCTTTTAGTCACCGCAGGCAAGGGACAATCAAAGCAATGTTGGATGGGTTGCTCTTTAATGCAGAGAATTACTAACTGGTTAACCATGTCATCTCTCGACCTCGTTTGAAGAGGCGGGAAACAATTTTAGCAGTGTTTAGGCGAGGTCGTTGCTAACACACACACACCAATACACATAAGGGCTACTGCACTGGGCCCTTGTGTACCTATCTGAGATCGATACACAGCGGCGCAAAATATCTCTTCACAGGCAACCTATTTCACCATGATAATCCAAAAACATGTTTTAGTTCTCGGGGAAAATATAACAACCTGTTGGATAACCATTTACAATGGTATTTTTCCATTATAAGTAACATTAATAATACATATATATTTTACTTGTTGGCAAATCTGGCTGCGAATGGATCTTAGCAACGATCTTGCTGCTTGTCTTACAACGCCGGCCAAAGCAACTTCCTGGAACAGCAAGCGAATGGATTGCCGTAAAACTGGGAACATCCGACCAGTAAGAACAATTCGAAACACTCCAACCAACCCTTCTCAACATTCAAGGAACAAGTTAGGAGTCAGGTATCAATTCAAAGAGGCAGCTGGAAAACAAGGCCTTCCTGCTTAGCAAAACAAAAAGGTAATTATGGCTCTCTTCATTTGGCAATTAAACAAGCTTCGTTCACCAGCTTTGCAAACCAGCTTTCCTATTAATCCCACAACCAACCACTTTTGAATCTTCCTATCTTAAAGGGGTGGATTGAGCCACCTCTTATTATTACTTTTCAGTACGCACTAAAAGCAGTAAACCTTAAACCAGAATAACCCCCCCCCCCCGCACCTCCCGCCCCCCCCCACCCAAAAAAAACTATATACATCTGCGTTTTTATACAGTCAAAATATAACATTTCAGTGGTACTATAGCTAAAACGTAACAAAAAAAAACAGGAATGCAACTCTCATAGCAACCTATAAACTTAGATTAATATCTAACCCTTGTGTTACAACCAGTTTCAATAAAACAATGTGAAGCTACTGTTCAAACATTTTGTTAAAACTCATGCCATATCAATCATCAATTCAAGATTTCTGAAGTTGCCATCATGGGTTCTCAGTATATTAAGAATTTAAACATTATGTACACTTTGACAATAATATCTACGATAAATATTTATTTTGTTTCCTGCTTTTCTTTTTTTTTAAACTGCTTGTTTTTTTTTTAAAAAGTCTGTTGGCACTTTGCACGTCACGGTGGAGTACGGAGGGGAAGAGAGGCTTTGCAATAAAACGAGCCGCGTGCTGCGGATATGTCATTTCAATCGCCTGGAGGGGAGGGGAGGGGGGGGGGGTTAACATTGCGTATCTTGTATACGATGGTGAACGAAGCCTGGAGAGGTGCGGTTCCAAATCCGCTCACGATAAATCTTGACAAGGAACTTCACAATCAAACGGAGCCTAGTAACCGGTTTAACACACAGAGAAGCTCGCAGGCTTCATGGATGGCTTCCAGTCAAGTCATCAAAAATTGCCTACATTGGCCACCGCGGATGTAAAATGGAATGGGTCGGATTAATTCTGTAATCAGGTAAACAGACATCCAGAGAAACTTGAGGCATGTTAGCTGGGGGGACGTCAGCAATGAAGTTTGACTGTGTTGTCACCTACCAAACCTCAGTGCCCTAGCAACAGAAACAAGCCACAGAGCCAACATCCAGTAGCCGTGGAAACGTAGCGAGAGCTTGTGGAGAGCACGGTTATTAACACGTTGGAAAAAAAAGTGTAATCCAGCAATCGTTTTTCTTGTAACCATGGATACAATGCAATCAATTGTGTGTGGGGGGGGGGGGGGGGGGAGGGAGGGAAGGGGGGAAATTGGAAGGAGGAGGAGGAGATGGGAATTAAGTACCAACACACTCATCCACTGCGCTTCACGGAATATAACAAAAATAAAAATGCAACTGCTCTGGTTACCAGGTAACGATTGGCATCTGGTAATCAAAGGAATAAAGTGATCGTAACAATCCATCCAACTGAAGATTCCAAGGCCCGGATGCGTCGGATACTTAACGGAGAGCAGCATTTGGTAATCGTGAATATGTGGCAGAGAGATATGCGTGAGACCGGGAGGTAAACCCAGGTCAAAATAATGATTAACGGCACCATGGCAACCCGCGAATCAGCATTTCTCGAGCAGAGAAACCATGGCAACCGGTAGACCATCGACTGTGCCTCGATGGGTTTGTGATATGTTGCAGTCTCAGGGAGAGGAGGTCCCTTCTCTCATCTCTCGTCTGTCTTTTTGTTATTTCTCCAATACGTTTTCCCTCCAAAGTGGTTTGTCGCTCCCGCGATCCTCCGGTCGCTCTGATACGAAGCGAGGGACGCCCGCCAGGGGCCCCGATGGCACGCGACACAAAGCAAAACAGTCTCTCCAAATGCGTTTGGCATCCTCTTGTCTCTTCCTGCAGAGTTGGCTCGTGAACTGCAGCTGCAGTGAGTCACTGGCGCTGGCACTCATTTGTCAATACTTTCAATAGAAAATACACAGCGGACTGTTCCAAAAGTCTCTTATACACGTGTGTGTGTATATATAAAGTATATATAGAGACACACACACATATATGTAGATGCCCACCCTGGTTGTGGGCTTGTATATTTAGCTAATAACAACACGTTGGACCACATATGAGTGATTATAGTAGTTTGCACAAAACATCCTCAGATCTTTCACTTTCTTTTCACCCCACTCACACACCATCTCGCTTAAAGTCCGTTGCTGTTCCTGTGGCTGAGGGGGGGTTTGGTGAGCTCGACCATGGCCGAACGCGACTTGTTCAGAACCTTCGGAGCCCTTCGCAGGACCCTCTGGGCCTCGTTAAAGGCTTCTGTCAACTCTTTCTTCCACTGGATGAACTCTGGGTCACTCTGCGTAAGACAAGTGTGTGTGTGTGTGTGTAAAAAAAAGTCAATGCTACAACCACGCTCTTTCTTCTCCTTCCCCATCGTTCCCGGTGGCTTTGACTCACTCTTGCCAGTATCTGCTGCTAATCATCTACTTTACCCAACTCGCCGCTAAACCTAGAGCGAAGACGGCATCCAGTCTTTTACCCTTTTCCCTTTACAATTTCAACTCTTTCCATCCCCATCCTCTCCCATCCATTTGCTGTGTGAGACCAGACAGAAATCCTGTCGATTTCTGCAT
This sequence comes from Hydrolagus colliei, assembly GCA_035084275.1. Lineage (NCBI taxonomy): Eukaryota > Metazoa > Chordata > Chondrichthyes > Chimaeriformes > Chimaeridae > Hydrolagus > Hydrolagus colliei. The sequence goes on along the minus strand of CM068761.1, from coordinate 2,126,791 downwards.
TTCAGCACTGCAATCCAGTGCTCCCCTTCCGCCAGTTGAGGTCAGTGATCTCAATGTAGATCTGGATTCTAACCAGTGACGTGTATCTATCTATGTGCCTTCGTCTAGGCACCCCTAGACTGCAACGAGGCACTTAAGTAACTCGTCAGGAACAGAAGGTGTTCTTTGCTGGGCTGAACGCAATACTGAATATCAGAGAATTAACATTTCCGAACACATTAACATGGCCTCCTAGCCACCACCCTGACTGACCAGTTTATGCCCAGGCCGATAGTTCCCTTCTCTACACCACTTACCTCACACTGCAGAACGAACTGCTTTCCTCCCTTAATCCGCAGAAGAATACATTTCTTGTCCTTAATCTGTGTGTCCTCCACAGAAACGATCTGCTCCATCGTCAGCAGGCTTTGCTGGATCAAAAGAAAAACATACACACACAACTAAATATATTTAGCTGAACCCATAAAAATGTTCCTTTTATTTCCATTCCAAAAATGTTTATGATTTTCAGCAGATTTTGCTCCGAAAGCTGAATGGCCTCCTTCTGCTCTGTTTCTATCTGATCGATGCGGGAGTTGTGGCAGCAAAATGTATTCCATGTCTAGTACTGATTCCCACATCCAGGGCATATGTGGTTTAGAGATGGAATACCTTGTGAAGGCAAGAATCTCAGACAATTACATTAACAGGTATCAGGACTGATCCGGAGCCGAAGGCTGAGAAACGTATTCCCATTTGATAAACTTTTAGTTGGAAGATAGTTTTCTAAACGGATAGCGACAGCCGGCTTCTGAACACTTGACCCCACAAAACATCAAGTTGAGAATCTCACTATGCGAAGGAAGAGAAAAGGTCATCAAAGTAACCAGCACGCAACTGCCTATCGTAAGGAGGACTGTGTTGGAAGTAAGGCTTTCAAGTAAGGCTATTCGATCGTTCCCATTGGTCTCACAACTCCCACTTCTGTCTTGCCATTATTCTAACAAGTTGTTTCTTAAATGAGGCTTGTTCATCTGTTACCATCCTTCTTCCAGCTGTTGATCAGACACTGTGAAGAAATTTTGTTTGTCCTGAAATTGCCCTTCACACCCATCGAGCCTGTGATTGTGATTTGAATTTTTTTTTTTTTTTTACACATACACACACACACGCAGTCATTTTCACATACGTTGAACGTCTGAGTGCTTGACAATTGAGATGGGGAGTGGGGAGAAGGTGACGGGAGGGGATCGAGGAACAAAAATAGAATAAAAAGAGCAGACAGGAGAGTAGAATTGGAGGTAGAGTTGCAGAGGAGGGGAAGAGAGAAATCGGGAAGGGCTCAGATTAAAAATCCAGTTTATTGTATTTGTCCAGTTTGTTTTAGTTGTATGACAGGAGGCTGCTCATCTTCCACCAGACTGCACAGATCCAACGCACAAGAGAAAATGGCTCATCCCTAAAGCAGATGGAAGGGGACTTGTCCTTGTCTATCTCCATCAACCAGAGAAGGTCAAACCAAGGTGCCAAGCAATCCAACAATCTGCTGTTTGCCAATATTCCATTAGCACCTGGTGACGTCAATTTGAGATGGGTTCTCGGGAAAGGGGAGAGTGGTGTCAGATGGGAGGTAATCCCAGGTCAATCTTATGTCTCCACTGCCCTTATTGTAAGACTGAAGTCATCATTTACCTCTATACCTTGCTCTCAACCCTCTATGAGGAGGCAGCACAGAGCACACGGATGTGCTTAACCCCTCTCCCTAGATAGATGACAGCTTCTGCAAGTAGCTCTCCCATCCTCACCATCTCTACTCATTTTCTATATATATTTAGATATATATATATATATAATTTATATATATATTTATATATATCTATATATATATAAATAACCCCTACCACTGAGGTAATCTCTCCTGTTGGGTTGGCTGCAGTGCAAAATGCCCACCGGCCTCCAAAAAGTGTCAGATACGTTGTCCCAAGTGAGCAGATCAGACCGGACCAGACTAAACCCAAACCATATGTAGGAGCCACATCACCTACCTTTGCTGCAGTGTCCCTGAGCTGTTGCTGCTTCCCATTACAGGGAGGGAAATTCATCCCAGGAAGGGTTTTTTTTAAAAAAGAAAAAGAGAGCAACAGATTCATACCAATCCAAATGAAGACACCATTTCAAATCAAGAAAAAAAAATCAAATTTGCCTCCTATAGTCTCTAATTTGCCTCAAATTTGCCTCCTAAATGTCATACCTATGCTGTGACACATTTATTTGGAAGTGTATTTTGCGCTTGCGAAAGGAAAGGACACTAGAAATTGCTTGTGTGAGAAAGTGAGGGGCAGGTTAGCTTGTTACTATCTCTTACCACTATCAGCTGGTGGTTTGGGGGGACATATCATCTACACCATCAGGGGTACGAATTAATCATTGTTCCCCATTGGCAGGTGAGTCTTCAGACACCCGCCCCTACTTTCATCCTGCAGTCCCTCTGCCTTGGGCGTCCTACCGATGTGAAAGGTGCACTATAAATGTAATTTTGTTGTTGTTGCCTTGACACCCCCCCCACTTTGCCTTTCCACCCCCGTACCCTCTCCATTTTCAAAATCTGCCTCAAGAACCCCCTCTTCAACTGTGTTTTCAGCCACCTACCTTTCCCCTTCCCCACCCAGCTCGCGCTCCCAGTCCGTTGTGAGAAGCACTTTTGTGAGATGTGACGTGAAATATACATTGTTGATATATTTGAGGGCACTGCTCCCTCTATTCTCTTTCCTGTTCCCTCTTCCGTCCTTCAGCGCTTTGTGGCGTCCTCCCAACTTGAAAGTAGCTATACAATGCAATTTTGTTGTTGTTGTTGTTGTACAAGAGTGGGTGTCAAACATCAATGCTTCATGCCCACCAGGGGGTGGGGAAGAGAGGAGGTAGGACGACAACTGTGACTAATCTTGTCCTTGCCCAATGGCCATACTTTGCTGTAGTCACTCTCTGGTGACCAATCAGGAAGGGGAGCCTGGCCAATTTTGACATAATTCTTTCTGATCCTTTCTAATAATAATAATTAATGGAACCCATGGGTACAGGGGTGCATGGCAGAGCAGATGTTTAGACAGACCAGAGCTGGGCAGCGTAGGATAGGCTTCACACTGCCTAAGATGACAACTGACATCTTAAATTTGCTTAACACATAAAGCAACATTGCGCACAACAAACACAGCACCAGGGATGTCACGGACCAATCTAGCAGCACAAGAGCAGCCCCCGCGCCCCCTCCAAGGATCAATCCTGACCTTGGGCCGGAAGGGAATCAGAGCAAGCTGAAATCTAATTCTATTCCATAGCACAGATCAGAAGCGTAGTCAAGAGGACATTGGCGGGCCATGGGAACAAGCGAGCGATGGCGACGGGCGTGGGATGAGCCACTGGGGGCGTGTGGGCTTCGGAGATGGGCAGGGGAGCGTGTGGTACATAAGTCGCAGGCTATCGGCCGGCTACAGGGACAAGCGAGCTGCAGGGAAGGGATGGGGCCGGTCGCGGCGTCGGGCGAGGAGTGTGGTACGGTACGTAAGGCGAGGAGAAGGGAAGAGACAGAGAAAATGTGGAGTGGAGATACAATAGCAAAACATTTGGTGAAACTTTCATTAAAATCGCATCGTGACATCCCAGCAGAACACTCAGAAACTTCAACTATAGCATGAGGGAGTGGGGCGGATGCTATAGTTTGACAGCATTGTTCTTACCAGCCTACGTCTTTTATAAATAATCCAGGCATCCTAGGTGGAAATAACATGACAAATCCTTTGTTCGATTAGATCTCACTGTATAGAGTGATGATGCACTAATCTATTCTATGCAACGAATGCCTGTTAGAATTAAAACAGGTTTAAACCTTTAGATTCAGCCACATGCCTGATACTGAGATCATTTCAAAGCCAAACTGGTTCCAAGCATAAAACCCATCTCACTCTGCTCTTTACCCAGAGAAAGCAGAGGTCCGAAATTACTCACATTTTTAAGTGAGTGTACCATTTTAAGAATGTACTGAATTTAGAGGAAATTCTCGAAAATCAGCCTTGAATTTGGGAGTTGGTCACCGCGAAATTCACTTCCAAATTAAGACGGAATTGAAGAACTGTCCAATGAGGCTTAATGAATTTCAGACATCTGATCTCAGTAGCTGAACAACGATAGACAATTATTAAAGGTGCCTTTACTCCGGGGGAGATCATTCATTTTCAGTAAAAATGGAAAATCTTTGAACTCTCTACAAAGGTTGTCCAGAGCCTTGGCATGTCCTCCTGATGTGAAAGATGCTATACCAATTTAATTTGGTTGTTGTTTAAAACACGAATATTGATGCATTGCTTTTGGAGGCGGAAGACTCCAGTCTCTCTCTCTCATACTACTGCCAGGCATCCTCCCCTTAACCAGCTTGCAATCTCTCATCACACCCTTTCCTGTCTCTCGGTTTTAGTATTAATTCTGGTCGTGACTCCTCCTTAAATTTCCACCAACTTGTTCTTCCTGAAATGCCACCATTCTTCCTCCTTTCCCACGTTACAATTCAGCTCTGAAACGTGCTCCCAACTCTTTTCTCCAAGCGCCTAGTTCCCCACCCTCATTCACTCACTACTCACTCACTCTGCAGCCATCGAAACCTCAGTCATCACATCAACCAAACACACAGCTTTCCCCGACTTCTCGTTTTCTCTGGACATTTCACATGATCCATTTCCCTCACACACATACAAAACAAAATGACTACATGGATTTCTCAAAACAAGATACATAATTTAGCAGGCAGACACAGTAGATAGATAGACTGCTTCATGTCCTGCTGTTGTGTACTTACCAACAGTTATGAGACTACTGACAGATGGACAAAAGCCTCCAGGGGAGGGGTGGAGGAACGAGGAAAATGACTTCAGCTTTCCTGTCTGACTCCCTGTACAGAACAGGCTGGTTCAGATTAAGCCCCCTGCTCCCGGGTCCATAACTTTAAGCTTCAGCTGCTTCTCAATAGACAATTGGCTAATTTATACCTCCTCACACTCCACTGACATCATATTTATCGGCCATCAGCGACTGACTGACTCTGAACCTTTCTCACCAGCAGAGCGCACACCCATAGGATTAAATAACAAGACACGTTGCTTACTTACCCTGCGCCAGGCACAATCTATATCATATGTAGAAAATATACAAAACACAAACACACCAGAACTGCAGTGAGAAATTAATTCCCTGCAAAGCTGCACAGCATTACTCTCTGTGGAGCGTGTGTGTGTCCCCCCCCCCCCCCCCGGAACCACTGTAAACCCCTATCTCACTCTCGGTGTTCCAACTGTCCACCACGATTTGCCATCGTACGGAGTTCTGCGGCACAAGTGGTTAGCGCAACTTGCCTCGCAAGCAAGAGATTTGGGTTCAATTCCCGGCAGGGCAAAAATGTTGGGCCACCTTTCTTACTCCACACGCCTCTGTTTACCTAACAGTAAGTAGGAAGCTGGGTTTCAGTCGATTAGTGGGATAGCTTTTCCCGGGGGTAATGATCTCTTCTAAAAACAAAATAATAATAATAATAATAATACAGGGGGTCACTTCAATCCACGTGCCCCCACAAAATATAGAGACAAATTCACTTTACAGTATATTCTGTGAAGAGATGTAACAAATGTAAGGATTAATATTATTAATAGTATTGTGGGTCCTCTAGCAAGATATAGAGCTGCTGATAGCATGGGCTGGACACTCATCCCTCCCCTCCTCTTGATGAATATAGTGATAGCCCTGTCGCTCTTGCTAACCCTATAGCTTACCCGGGATTCGCCCTCTCCTCTCCACTCCAGCCGATTGGGAAAGAGGTAGAAATAGCGACGCTGCCATTGAGTAAGGAATGGGCTTCCGAGCTTCAGCATGTAGCCGTGCATAATGCAATCTTTACCCAAGGCGTAATCTGCACAGAAACAAATACACAATCAGTCTGGGTTTGTGGAGCTCCTGTAGCTCAGTGGTTAGACCACTCGCCTTGCAAGCGTGAAACCTGCGTTTTTCGAATCCAGGCAGGTCAGGGCGAAACCTTGGGCAGGTTTCCTTGCTCCACACACACGCGCCTTCATAATAATCCCTCCAAAAAAACCTAGAATAACTTGGTCATTTCACTCTACGGCTGTTTGTGAGGACGCTGCTGTGCGCAAATGGCTGCTGCGTTTCGCCCACAGGTATCCAGCCAATTCACTTTATAGTATATTCTGTGAAGCGTTTTGAGACGTCGAGAAGAAGTGAAAAGCGCTATAACAAATGCAAGGATTATTATTATTTGATTATTTTCTTTTCACCGTATTACTTTTATTTATTAATCCACAGCAGGATCATTAAGCGCATTGTGTAAACGTCAATTTGTATTGTATCTATGGAATGGCGACCCCCAGAGAACTCATTTCGGTTTTAACAGTCACTCACGCCCTGTAACTCAAAATCCCCCTGATAATTTGGGACGTTCCCCCTGGCGTGAAAGGTGCTGTGAAAATGTAATTTGTTGTCGTCGTCGAGTTTAGTCAAGCGCCCGAGTTTTTCCTGCTGCTCGCTACCACTAGAGGGTGCGAGATACCATTCCAGCAGTACAGTCTTATCTGCTCCATTTCTGCTCCTCTCAGCAATTGCAATTGAAACCTCATTCCTCTCTCCTTCACCCTCTCTAACCCCCGGACCGCCCACCCAGGGGAGTGACACTCCCAAGTGTTCTAGGCCAACATTCAAAACTTCCTTTTTTGACATTTAACTAAAATAGATTGCGTTTTACCCGCATTTTCAGTTATTTTAAATTTTGTTTTACAGAAATGGGAACTGGTTAGAATCAGAACCTACACTTGACGATCTCGATGCGATCAGCTTTCCAGGCAATGTTGTAATAATAATAATAATTATGATGATAATAATAATAATATCTCTACTAAAGCTAACTGCCTTGGCACTGACCACTTCCGAAGACTCTCAGCATCTCGCACAGGGCAAACATAACACCTCCAAGGGCACAGGTAGATACTGCTGTTCATGTCAACGCTGGTTTGGAGCTAGTTGACCACAGAGGCTTAAGTGTTAATTGTGAGTGTGACATTGCAGGGGCCATGGGTTATTTTTCACTTCTCACTTTTGGGTGTTTTCGCGTTGCACCTCGGCGGGCTTACCTTCCTCGTGACCGAGTGTTTTATTCTTCGCTCTTTTCTTGGCCTCGTTTTTGTCTGTGTCAGTGTTCACCGCGTCGTACACAGTCTCTGCCACCTCCTGCTGCCACCGCTCGGAGATCACTAGTGGGAAGTTCCTGTACAGCTCCTGATCACTGTCCAGCAACTGAGAGAGGGAGAGAGAAAGAGAGGCGAGAAAGGTGAGTGGGACAAGCAGCGGAGAGACACACAGGCAGACGAGACGGACAGTCGAGACAGATGTCATGGGGAGGAATAAAATAGGGAGAAAGTAAGAAACATAAGAGTGTGAGGGAAAAGAATTACGGAGAGACAGGAGGGGAAGGAGGGAAGACCGTAAAGACTGTAGTTACATGCACGACACAGCCCCTTCCCCCAGCATGACATGTAGGACATGAGTTGCCTGTGTGACACTGACAGAAGGACCCCATTGACTGTGGGTGGACAGCACAGTCAATACCTTAATGCCTTTAGTGTCTTCTTCATCGAATGATCCAATGTCGAATGCATCAGCTGCGTTGACCTCTCCGCGGGGAGGAATGAGCGGAGGCTGATACTGCGAACACACACAGGACAGTTCATTGTAGGTTTCGTTGGGTGGTTACAGTGACTCAAACTACTGGTCTAACTGGATTTTCACAAAAGAAACCTCTCAGTGGTTTGTCTAAGGAGGGAATCCTTTGCACAAGAAAGGCCTGAGAGACAGGAATGGGACGGGGGGGGGGGGAAGGGGAGGGGATATTACCAGTGAGACATGTGTCTAGACTCCAGTTCTAGCCATGTCATACAGGTCAGTCTGTGCTGAATTTCGCAATGCAATTGACCTGAGTGCTGTGCTGGCAAGAGAATTGCTTAAATCCCCAGTGTCTCTGAATAGAAGGTGCGTGTGGAGGTTGCTGGAGGTTGGGTGAGGTCTGGTTCGGTTCAGCTCTGATGCCTGCTGCTATTCAGCGTCAAGAACGGGGAAGCTTGGACTAATTGGGAGCGCTCTTTCAAAAAGATGGCACTGGTACGATGGAACGAATGGACTCCTCCATGTGTTCTGTGGGATTCTATGAATAATTGCTTGGGGTGCCAAGGTGCTTGGCCTCATACACAACCCTACGAGACTCTTCAGATCGAAGGCATCTCACTCGCTCACCCTTTCATTGTCCAGCTGCAGCCTGGCAACCAAAACACACACAGCTTGTTGGGGCACGCAGGCTGTACAACAACAACAACTTGGATTTATATAGCGCCCTCCACGCTGAATGGAGTCTCAAGAGCGCTGAAACATTTACTCAGACCATGTTGGGGTGGGTTAGTTCCCACACAGTTCCTCACTCAGTCAGAGATAGTGAAAAGAATGGAACAATATGGGAGAAGAAATTATGTGAACAGTTAACCTTCATATTGAGTAAAGAGACATTTTTTTTTCTTTCAAGCTCTTTATTCAAAGCAGAAAACACTTACCTTCTGCAAGTAGACTTGCTGCCAGTCAATACCTTTGAAAAATGGGTGTTCTTTCACCTCAATTGCTCTGTGGGAACACAGCAAAGCATTCTCATTACTTTGCTTCCTGCAACTCTGCAATGTTTCAGTGCGATGACAACGTTGAAGGCACTTTACTTTTTGACACATAATATTTTTTCTGGAAAGCACGAGAAGATAGGTACAGCTGGAAACAGCCTGTGCGCATCCAAACTGGTAGATTGCATCTGTGGCTCTGTCCTGTACTTGGTATGGCAAGTTAATAATAATATTCATAATATTAATTGCACTCGATAAAAGCGCCTTATCAGGTCTTTGAGACGTGTCAAATCTTCACCCGATGTCCGGCGCAGATCACAAAGATGAAAACCAGTTTGAGATCCTCTGGAGTAGAGAGCGATTTGCCCCGGAGTGGCTGTTTCAGGGATCAATTGGTCCAGCATACGCAGTGGAAGGACATTAGAGGGTTTGGGAATAGACTAGGAATTGGGACGAGGATCGACAGGCTGATGGTGAAACAAAACAAGGACATTAAAAAAAAAGGACTCGGTTGAATTGTCTCCGACTGCGTCATCTATTTATTTCTTTGACTATTTGATCTGAAACGCAGATCGGAATGGCTGGCAGGAAAACTCACAATGGAGGAATTCAAGCCCACTCTATGCTGTTGTTCATTAAACAGGGCAGTGGTTCTGGGTGAGGTCAGGGTCGGTTCAGCTGTGATGCCTGCTACTATTCAGCGTCAAGAACGGGGAAGCAGAGCAGAGGCGGCGAGGGACAAACAGGAGGCCAGAGTTGAGGCAGTGGGTTGGTGGAGTGGCGGGGTAAGCAATTTGGAAAGGTAGAGAGCTGCAGAGAGGGCAGCAAAGGTAACCTACCCTCGGCCAAGGCAGCCCAGTCTCTTGCCCACATCTCGCTGGAGTAAACCTTCTAAAAGAGACTTCAACTCCGGAGAGAAGGAATCCGGTAATTCTACATTCTGCGGGAGAAGATGAAAAAAAGAAACCCTTTTCAAATCCACACACGGATTTTTTCCCTCCACTTATTTAACTTTCTTCCTCTGGGCTCCTCTCCCTCCTATTTCAGTCACAAAGGACGGACGCGAGATTGATCTAAAGTGACTGTTTCGAAATGTGAGGACATGGATGAGTTTCACCCTCCCTTCTGGCCTGTCCATCCTCCCTGACCTCTCACACACCTCCAACAACAACAAAATTACACTTGTATAGCACTTTTCACGTCAGGAGGATGTCCCAAAGCACTGGACAATCACTGCTTCACACCTGAGCTGAGGACATGGGTGGGGAGTGTAGGGGTTGGGATTAGGAGTTGCCGATGGGTCTATCGAAGACCTACAATGAGATTCTCATGGGCAAAAGGAATGCCACTGGCCAATAAGTTTGGTAGAGCAAGCAGTGTGTACAGATTACTTTGTTACAACTAAACTGGTACCCCATAGATTGGTAATGCATTCCTTACTTTTAATGTGCCAACTGTCTGGAGAATTTAATGGGAGTCTGTGCCTATGGCTCCTCCATCGTTTGGCAAAGCAGAGGGTCCTCAATGAATCAGAATATCTTACCGTTCCCCACACACAGATTAGGGTCATTCTCACGTGATCAGGACGGGCAGGCACCGAAGGCTAACCTTTAGCTCTGTGCTTTCGAGAGTTACACAATTTTATTGAATATTAAAATCCGGTATTAAACATTAATTTCTCGTGAGTCCAGGCGGAACAGATTATATTTCCCTCTGCCTCGCTCGCTGACTGCTGAACGGTAGCTCTCCTCCGAGAGTGGCTCCTTACCATGGTCAAAGTCATGCGGTCAATTTCGTGCTTATCCTTCGTTTTGTGTTGCCGGAATGGACTGTGTCTGCGGGAAAAGAGAGAGAGAGAGAGAGAGGTATTAATTTCCCGTCAGTGACATTGAAAGCAGACAACTGTCCGGTTTGAACTAGGCACACTGAGTGGGAAGGTCTCAAGATTCATCCCAAAAGTTGATCTGAATGGGAACAGAGGTGATACAATTAGCCTCTCAGTGCCAATGTTCCGGGGCAGGCGAGAGGGGTGTGTGGAGAAATCCTTCCAGGTTCAGCTGGAACACCTTCCAGATGGGATACTCACTGCCCAGACCTAAACATGACCACTTGGTGAATGGCCCTCTATTGCCCCTTCAGCGTGAGGCTCTCTGCTCGAGACAGAGATGAGGCTAAGGCTGGGGACTTCAGTTAACCTGATGGCAGGAAGCCACGGAATCGCCCATCAAAAAATCCTTTTCCTTTTCGAAAGGGGGAAGGACATGTCGGCAAGAAGCTTGTACAAGAGTCCACAACAGTTACACGTCACAGATTTCCCTGCGTTGCGGCCCTGGTGAATTCTTTGTGTCAGGTAATGGAATTGTAACCTGGATCATTTACAGACTGTATAGATTACTCTTGATATTTAGATGTTTTTAGTGGTGACCGATTTACCACTTGGCAGTTCTCGCCGAAGATTATTATTCTACGCGCAGTCATTTTCCTCTTGGCCATTAAGGCTGTATGTACAGTAGTCTTTCTATAGGTGAGTGCCTTGGAAGCCTTGGCTCCAACCTAAAGTGAGGTTTGGTGACTGACGCGTTGTGTAAGAAACTCTCCCGCAGCTTTATCGACCGAGGTAAAGAGGAGACTCGTTCCTTTTCTCCCTTCTCTTTGATCTCGCCAGCTTCTCTTGACTTTTTAAACTCTCTGAGCACTTCAAGGTCCCCGTTTTCCCAACAATCAATGGAGGTTCCCGTAGGAGGTCTCTAACTCTTTATTGGGTCACTCTCCACAGGCCCTTTATGGACAAACATCAAACGGTGCTAGTGTTACTGCTGCACAGTCAGCTCACTTTAGTGTACTCTGTGAAGAGCTGTAGGCGTCATGACGACGAGATAAGGCGTAGTATCAAACACGAGGATTATCATCAGTAATTATAATTGTACTGTATCTGCTCTACTGCCCTTCCCTTATTCAACACGTCACTTGCACCATTTCTCCTCTTAAAGCCTCCTGACTTTTACCTCGTCTGTCTGTTATTTGATACCTTCAGCACATTGAATATCTTGTCTGGATTAATTAGGTTAATCCTTTCATAGCCATTACTTGCCCTGGGCAGTAGGAATATAGTCTGTGTGGCCAAGTACGAATCGATGAGTGGGTTGGTGCGGGGGGGTGTGGGGGCTTGGGAGGTGTGGGGAGTGTGAGGGTCACGGCCCTCCTCCTCCCCCCCTACCCTAGCGAGGTCGCCGATTAACCAATAACTTACCCTCGGAGCAGTTTGAAGAGCATGCAACCCAGAGAGAACCAGTCTGCACTGCTGTCGTATGCCGTTCCCTTCTGCAGCACCTCAGGAGCCATGTATCCGTGGGTCCCACTGCACCAAGCAACACAAGCAATGAGTGCCACAAGCAGCACTAATGATAACATAAAAATAATGAAGGCGAACAGTCGCCAATTGATTGGTGGATCGTGAATGCTGTCAAATGAACGAACGCTGCAGGCCGACCTTCTAGAACTCCGCTCATCCAGGCTGATTTGCTACCCGTCCTCTCCCTCCTCACCCAATCCCTCACACACATCCCCCACCAACCAACCCGACTTCCTGCTCAGCTCCAATTTTGAAATAATAATAATTTTAATCGTGTGTTTTAGATCTAACATCACATTCTTGTAGCTGAATGGCAGGAACGTAAAATATATAGGCCAGATACACACAGAGACGGAGAGAGGCAGGTACACACAGAGAGGGAGAGAGGCAGGTACACACAGAGAGGGGGAGAGGCAGGTATACACAGAGAGGGAGAGAGGCAGGTACACACAGAGAGGGAGAGAGGCAGGTACACACAGAGAGGGAGAGAGGCAGGTACACACAGAGAGGGGGAGAGGCAGGTACACACAGAGAGGGGGAGAGGCAGGTATACACAGAGAGGGAGAGAGGCAGGTACACACAGAGAGGGGGAGAGGCAGCTATACACAGAGAGGGAGAGAGGCAGGTACACACAGAGAGGGAGAGAGGCAGGTACACACAGAGAGGGGGAGAGGCAGGTACACACAGAGAGGGGGAGAGGCAGGTACGTACACACTGGCGTGTGGTTTCTTTTTTGAAAAGTCACATGCAAGTCCAAGGTCTGATATTCTCACGTGTCCGTGCTCGTCCAAGAGAATGTTTGCTGGCTGTAAAACACAAAGCATTGTTCCCTCTAACTGACCCATCGCTTGAGATTAAAGCTACACAGCACACACTACCTCCTCTCTCTCTCTCTCTCTCTCTCTCTCTCTCTCTCTCTGCACCCGCACTTTGCCCCGCAACCCGCACATCATTCCCAGGTAACCACACGCAACACTAACGGTTGGGAGTGGAGTGGTCCAAGGCTGGCCAAGAAAAGGGAAGCTTACCAGACAGTACACACAATTTCAAGCTATGCCATGTTAGCTGATTAAACTCCAAGGGCACCACATACATAAAACTCCTGTGGGCTCACAAGCCTTCGCTCTCACTAACCTGGGCGCAATAAAATAATAATCCTTGGATTTTTACCCTCCAGAATTAGGCGAATACATGGAAACTTCTGTGTGTAAGTGGTGTACCTACATGTCAGGTTTGGATACTCTTTAAACAGTCGTGACAGATTTACCTGTGTGTTAGGCACCTGGCTGATCGGTTAAAAACCCTCTGATCATTTGGAAATCACTCCACCCATCCTCCTTTACTCACCGGCCTCACTTCCGCTCACGCACACACATACATACACACACACACACACCACTGAGATTCTGGAAATTTATCTTCATTGCCTGTTAATCCAACTTACTTCCAGCAAACTGTTCTCCTACCTGTGTACATGTAGCTTCAGGTCTCTGTAAACTGCTACCACTGGTGTACGCTTACCTTCAGGTCCCTGTACACGACAAATCGGTTATGCATGTGCTCCAGACCCAGGATAATCTCAGCCGCGTAAAACCTCATCTCTTTCTCGGAGAAAACACCATGCTGTGACAGGTGGTAGTGCAGATCCCCACCTGGAAACAGAGCAAGCAGCTCGTTACCGAGCGAGGGCAATGCCAGTCACTCAATCGGGCATGTTGGCAAATCTGGCACCTTTGTTAAATGATTTCTTTTTAGTCACCGAGTTAACCGAATCACTGACTTTTACAATATTAAGCGAATCATAATCATCCTCACGTTAGGATATTCTCACGTCGTCGAGAGGTGTTAAAAGTTCTTCTGTGGGAGAACGCAGCTGCCAATGGTCACCGACACTCGTCCATCAATGAGGCAAGAAATTAATAAAATGTAAATTGCCCTGTACTGTCCTGGTCTTACCGTTCATCAGGTCGAGAATGAAACAGAGCTTGTCAGGCGTGTGGAAGGCGTACGTCATACAGACGATAAAAGGACAGTCCTGGGGAGGAAAGAGAGAAAGACACAACAGCTGAGCACAACATTAGCAGATTCTTACTGTGCAACAACACAATTGAGCAGATATCTCTCTCTTCAACCTCCAGGGCCAAAGGATGGAGACAACACCAAATTGAAAGCTAGATTAAGGCTTTAATTAGCATTTAATTTTCTCCAGAGATGCTAAAATGAAGAAACCAGTCTGAGCCTGGAAGCATTCATTCTTTCTATCTACACATTTCACTTCCTTCTCCCCACCCCCCACCCCACCAAGCGAGCCTGAAAGACAATGAGAAAATAAAAACAAATGTAACCAATGAACAACAATAAATAATAAGAGTCAAATCGCGATACACGGCAATTAAATCGAACCTCTGCTGGCTGAGGCAGCTGCACCACAGTCCGTCAATACCGCCGCTATTGAGTTACAAACACAGATAAATAAATGTGAAAGGGGGTCTAGTGCTCATTCACTGTCGCTCCAACAGAGCAGGTAAACTAATTGGATCCGCATTCTTACAAGCTGTTTTGGGAGCTTGCTGCTATTAGCACAATATAGCTAATTAACCAGAGACCTGGCAGCATCACAGACACACCCGTAAACAAACCATTTTACGGCAGTCAGTTGCACAATTTCACCCGCGCTGGGAGCACTGGAAATAAATAAACGGGCTCAGGAAATCCCAGAGCGCGGGCTGCACATAACATAAATGATTTTGCACTTTCAATTCCCTTTCAGTTTTACAAGTTTGAGCTGAGTTAAGGATATGGCTTCCCTCTCTGAAAGGGGAAAGAGTCATTAGCCCATTCCTCCGCCTCGTGTGCAACCTTCCTCCGCCTCGCCCCCTCCCTCGCCTCCTTCCAAGATTCGCCTCGAGACCCTTGTCTTCGACCACGCCATCGGTCACCCTACTTCCCTGATCCCGACCCCAGCTCAGCTCTGAAATACTGACTGTCCATCTTCCTGAACTGCTATACAAATGTAATTTTGTTTTTTGAGAGTTTCATATCGTCTGTCTCCCTATCAGCCTGCCCGCCTCGCCCTCTCTGTTCAATGGGCTCTGACCTGCTCCCTGCCCCACCCCCCGCCTGAACCGCTCTACCATCGGTGGCCGGCTTTCAGCCTCTCTGCCTCCACACTCTGGAACTCCATCCCGCAATCCCTTCGCCTTGCTTCCTCCCTTTCCTCCTTCAAGGCCGTTCTCAAGACCTTCCTCTTCGACCGTGCTTTCTGCTGCCCTCCTAACTCCCTCCTTCCCCTGCCCCTATCCCGATCCATCATTTCAATTCATTGTTGTTGGTGGTGGACATAAACCATTGCCACCTTCATGATTTGAAACCTCTCTGGGACTCTACCCTGCGTGAGGGGCGCTATATAAATGCGAGTTGTTGTTGTTGAAACCAACTTGCCACATGTGATAGCCTCATATCACAGCCATGTTTGTGAGCTGCACGACTCACCTAAGGGCTGTATCTACCCCAGTTCTGCAGTTCCCAACTCATCTTCTCCTCTCCCTAAAATATTCCTGAATCCCCATCTCCTGGTATGAGGGTGAGTATTCATCGCACCAAATGGAACTCCATTCCCAGAGCAGTGGAGGGCTCATATCACAAGCTATTTTCTTATAGATATTAATCACATTGAGCTGATTGCGACAGACCTGTTCCTCATTTTGTAATTACTTCCCTGTTCTCTCTGTTTATTTTTTTCCCTCTCTCGGTTCTCACAGATCATTTAAGCCCTGCGAGGCGCTGCCAGCCTCTCACACACACACTCTCTCTCTCTCTCTCTGATCATGGGCTGTCTCTTCGGACAACTCACGTGAAACCTCACGTGGAACGTGTGTGTGTGTGTCTGCCTAACCTACAATCCTCCAGGTTAATTACGTCATTTACCATCGCGGTGGGTGGGTCCTCGCTGTTTACAACATGGCTGCCACATTTCTGTATCAAAAGGAGCCATGACTGTTGAAGTGCTTTGAGTATAATAATAATAATCCTTGCAATTGATATAGCGCTTTTCACATCTTATCGACGTCTCAAAGTGCTTCACAGAATGTACCGTAAAGTGAATTGACTGTATATTTGTGGGAGAGCAAAACGCAGCAGCCAATTGCGCACAGCAGTTTCCCCATAAACAGTCGTGGATTGCAAAAGACCCATTTATTATAGGTTTTATTTTGGACAGATTATTATTAGGCGCATGTGTGTGTGTATGGTGTAAGGAAACCTGCCCAAGGTTTCATCCTGATCTGCCGGGATTCGAACATAGGTCTCTCACGCTTGTAAGGCAAGTGCTCTAACCACTAAAGTAAAAGAGTATCTGCAGATCCTGTGACAGCAACAACAACAACAAACAAATGACATTTATTTTATTTGAATAGAGTATGTCTCCAAATATCACAGTCAACGATCCCCCCGAATAAAATTGATCATTCACTTCATGTCTGTTTGTGGGCCCTCCTGCTTCTCTATCTCCCACTGGACTAACTCACCCCCTATTCACAGATAACATCTCCTTATCTCTGTGATCTTCTCTGCAACTCTTCTAACTCAACCCCTCTGTATGGCAAACATGGCCCAGCATTGCGTCCACTCCCCACCCCCAGGCTACTATTAGTAGCAAAGGCTTTAGCGACCAGGCCCCTGACCTCTGTAATCTCCTCCCTCTACATCTCCAATTCTCCCCTCTCGATCTGTCTTCAAAATTCTGTGCAGAAATCTACGTCGTTCAATGGCCATGGGTGGAAACCCCCTCCCCTCTTCTCCCACCTCTTGTGAAACACTTTTCCAAGTGAAGGACGATGCTTCTGTGAATGCAACTTTCTGTGTTGATCAACAAGAGATATTATTCCGGGCACCACACCAATCAGCCCCCCACCCCACCCACCAGCAATATGCAAATACAATCGAAAGACTCACCCCTGTGCTGACGAGTGATAACATGATCCGTTCATTAAGGGCTAAAGTTTCTCCCTGTTTCATTTTGATTCGCTTTTTATCTAAGCACTTCATGGCATACCTGAAAATAGCAAACACAAGTAGATAATTACTCAATCCTATCCCACCCCGCCCCCCCATAACCCCCACCACCCATGGTGCAAATGGCTAGGGAAAAAAACAGATAGATTTTATTTGGTCTACTGGGTGTCTGTGACGCATGCGGAAATACTTGTGAGTATCCGATTCAGACTGAGAGTTCCACATACGCATGGCAGCCAGGCAATGGAAATTTATAATTCGTCTCGAAATGGAATGCCCACTTTCTCTCTCTCTCTCTCTCTCTCTCACCGGAGGGAAACATCCTGTTTACCTAATTCCGCAAAGCATCAACTAGAGGTTGCCAAGGCTTAGGGGGAATCTAGAATGTGTGTTGAGGTACTGCTGGAGTTCAACCAATTAACACTGCATAGCTTGCCAATACGAGTGCTCTTTGACAAGCTTGGCATTGCTTGTCCTACAAGGACCACCTTATCTGTGAGGGTTTTGGCTGGCAGCCCCAAGAGGATAGTCGTTTGTCATTAGATATCCAACAAGCGTAGGTTCAAGAATTTACTGGGTTGATAGCAGGCACCCGTAACTCCTTGTAAGCCACTTGGAAGCAACATAGTCCAGCTCAGCATAAAATGCGTGAGAACATAAAATGCGTGAGAGCGTTGAACTATGTTTTCACGAGTTGGAAGAGCAGAGCAATCTGCGAAGCAATCAAGATGGATACCAAGATGGATACCAAGCCAAGTACACAGGCACATGTTCACATGTAATACACGCAACTCTCTGCGTTTTTCTGCGTGTAACATGCCCCAATCTCATCAGTCTGCAGGTGACATATTCTAGTCTACGTGCTCTTTTGCATGCAGATTAAACATTAAATGAAGATTCAGAAATAGTTATTCATAAAGAACTTTCATTGAACTCTCACTTACATTTTTCCAGTGTCAGCTTTCCTACATCCGTACACCTCTCCAAATCCTCCCCTCCCGATTATTCGATGCACACTGAAGTCATTCATAGTTAGCTGGGAAACAACGGAACAACAACCTTATTTCCAATGGATGATTTAGGACAGAAGATATTCACTGGATATACTGACTTCAGATATGGGTATTATCCATTCATAGTAACATTTCTATGTGTTTAAGATCCTTGTGAAAGTGATGTCAGAGAAATAAAATAAATGCAAAATACAATACAAAATTACATGTGCATAGCATCTTTCATGTCGAGAGGACATCCCAAGGTGCTGGACAGTCAGGGATTTGGAAAGTAGGAGTGTGGGAGCAGGGAGTGTAGGAGGGTGGCCAAAGGCACAGTCGAACAGGAGGGATACTTAATAGACCCCAACTCTGCATTTTCTTGACATTTATTATTTGCAACATTTTGAAAAATGCATTATTAATATAGAAGCCCATGTTCCACGGATCTCAAAAAGAACTCGTTTCCAACTAAGGCTGCATCTCAAATATTTCCTAAATTCTCCACAATCTCACATTTTAAGTTAACGGTTTAAGACTTGAGAGTGTGAGAGTTTGTGAGTAAATCTCAGGCTTCCTCACAAACTCAGTTCTGACGAAAGGTCATCGGCCTGAAACACTTTCCTCTCTCCATGTATGCTGCCTGACCTACTGAGTGTTCCCAGCGATTTCTGTTTCGATTTCAGATTTCCAGCGTCTCCGCAGTATAGAATCTTACGGCACAAAAGGAGGCCGTTCGGCCCATTGAGTCCGTGCCACCTCTTTTAAAAAAGAGCAAATGAATCCCACTCCCCATCTCTCTCCACATAACCGCGCAAACCTGTCCTCCCCAAATAAATGCCTGCCTCTCTTTTAAAAGTTGTTATCTAATTGGCCACCGCCACCTTTTCTTTTGCCTTTAATTCCAGGCTTTCGGTTGTTTATCACCAGTGAGTGACCTTGGGAGCTGTGCTGATTTTTTTTTAAAGAGCAGCAGATTGTAGAGTGTGTGACTGAGCAATGAGAAGCATTGCCTAGCCACAAACACAGAGCTGCGTGGTAACAAGCCGCGCACTGAGCAGCGGCAAAGTCTAGCAGACCACGGAGGTGCATTCGGACACAATAAAAGATTATGTTCAGTGGACTCGTGCCTAAAATAACTCCCGCCTCTGCCAGAAACATCAGCGGCACAAAGGGCCTCTTTCTCCTGAGCTCAATGGCCTCCGCATTGAGCCCAGGCTGCACTACAAGAGTGTCACTCATGACCTCCATCGATCAATAAATAAAGGCTTGTGTTAACTGCGCAACACTTTGCAAAATATAAAGATCGTGGAAAAAAGCCAAAACGACTACTAAAGAAATTCAGCAATATGATTAACTCTTGCCAAAGGACCAACCGTAAAATCCTTTGTGCGGAGTTGAATCTTGCTCTCTCGGTCAAGTTCCATGTGGGAGACATGCCAGGGATGTTTATTACATCAAGGCTTTGTCAGACGGGCGTTTAAGACAGTTTTTGTTTGTGAGGGAGGTATAAACAGTGGCGATAACACTGAACAGTGGAGCTAGCAGCAGCACAGAATCTTATTATTGTGTCTGTGAAGGCGGTGTGGAAACCAGTCACAAAAAGACCAGAAATTTAAGATTACCGGAACAATAAAGGGGTTTATACATAAAATTCATTACACATTGTGCCCAATTAATAATAATGATAATCCTTGCATTTGATACAGTGCCTTATCACGTCTTCAGCGCATCTCAAACCTCTTCACAGAATATACTGTAAAGCAAATTAATTGCGTATTTTGCGGGCAAAACACGGCAGCCAATTAGGCGCAGCAGTGACCTACAGACAGTTGGGGACTCAATGACCAAATGATTATTATTTCATATATTTTCAGCCGCTTGTTATGATAAATGTTTATGATAATTCCACATGATGTCACCAAGAGGGAACATGTAGATGATGAAAAAGAGAGGACCAAGGAGAGAGTGCCGAGGAACAAAGTGGGGCCAGGGAGGGGGGGTGGAGTGGATGGCGCAGGAGATGAAACAGTAATTGAGATGAGATCAAGATCCTCGGTTAGCTAAGAGAAGCCGTATACGTAATATCGTGTAAGGATTGGAGCAGGATCGAAGTTTCCGAGTCACATAAGTGCCTCCTCATTATCTCACAAGCTAAATACAGACGCAAGCCACAGTTAAGGGCAGATTTGCGAACACAAACTTGACAGCTGTTAATTCAGCAAATTCTTACTAAAGAGACAAAAACAAACGACGGTGATGAAAATCACGTTGGCAGCTTTTCAACCCGCATGTGTATCACAGGTGAGCCTGAGCAAATCTTCACACATTTGCACTTTCGAATAAAAATTCTCTCTCGATAGCAATCAAAAAAAAAAGCAGGATTTCTGGCATCCATTTCCCCCACCTCCCTATTCCCTGGGAGGCTAATTGTCATCTCGATTGTTGATTCCGACTGAGATCACAGACAAGGAATCAATTTCTGAGCCCTTACGTTTATGAGTTTCTCTCCCCCCCACCAGCCCACCATCTTTTGTGTGTGTGTAAAACGCTGATGTCAATTCTGCGCTTGATGCCTTTGGGGACAGTGCATTCCGCATTCTAACACCCCCACTGTGAGCGAAGGCACTGCGTTAACAGGATGCAGCAAGACTGCTACCGAATGTGGAGATCAAACATCACAACACATCAAAAAGAAGAAAAAAAACTGCACCCTGCAAGCAGCACAAAGACTAAAATAACAAGAGTATGTATTTTTCCGATGATTCTCTCTCTCTCTCTCTCTCACTGGAGCCCATGGATACAACCCAAAGAGCCAGGTACTATATAATGGAGGTAACGGTTCTCAAGCAGTACTTACGTGGATGTTTAGTTCTACATTCTTCCATTGGCAGAAACGCGTGAATCTGTCGCTGTGAAGGAAATCGGAGAGGACAAGCGGTGAGAAGCTACTTGTTGTGGCTGTAACATTGAAGAACAGAACGACTGGAGAAATACCAGTAGGGGAGTGCGTAGTGGGGGGGTGAGAGGGGGAGAGGGCAGCACAGAGCACCAGGTCACTGCTTGCTATGTGACGAGCTGTGCTGTGCTGCAGCCCAGAAATCTAATGAAAGTGTCAGTCTGTTTATTGCCTCCATTGCAAACAGTGAATGCAATAGCTCGTGGAATATTTCTCATGGTGAATGTACTTGTATCCATGGCTTGTGGAATCCAATTGTTTGCTAGCCAGATGATCTCAGCATTTTTCTGAACAAAAATCTCAAAGCCATTGGCTAGTCAGAAATGACAATCGGGGGGGGGGGGGGGGGGGGGGGGGGGGGAGGGAGGAGGGGGGAGAGAGGGACTCCCCCCCTACAGATCTCACTATCCATTCCCCAACAGTTTAAAAGAAAATGCTGTACATTTAGGCAATTAGCAAGTTTGTACATTTCCATATACACCCAAATACTCACACAGTGAGTACTTCTCCAACTACATTCATATCTACCTCTTCATACATAATCTGTGTTTCTCTGGAGTGAGGGCGCTATATAAATCCAAGTTGTTGTTGTTTATTCACTCGTACAGATCTCTCTCTCTATATATATATATACACACACACACAGGCCCAGAACCTACCTTTCTATAAACTTCTGAAATATCTTCCCTCGTAGACTATCACAAATCTCTTCAATGTATGGCTGAAGAGAAGAAATGGGGAATTAGATACAAAATATTATAAAGAGATTGTAGATCTTAATATCCAGTAGGTGGCAGGTGCTTCCACAGTGAACTGTAGGTACACATTTATGTGCGCACACACATACATCCCACAGATAGACCCAGACACACACAGAAACACACGTGATATACACACCCAGAGATAGTCACAATAAAAAAAACGACTGCCTACTATAATTAAACTGAATCTTGGAAAGTGGACTCTGGCCATTCGCCTCAGCCCAAAGGCAGTGTCAAAGCAAGTGTGCAGTATGTGTAACAAGGTCAATATTTGTGCAGTGCTTTTCTGTACCCGACACAGATTGGAAACTGTACGAGTTTTCCATCCGAGCAGCTGGGATGGAGGAAGGAGCTGAGGAGTAGCCAGAGGCTGCTGGGAGGAGATCACTGGGAAAATTGTTATCCTTGGCTGCTCCTTGTATCACACCTACAGTGGTGAATATTCAGGAGAACATCACCTATGCAATAGTAATCCTTGCACTTGCCTTATCACGCCATCAAAGCATCTCAAAGCGCTTCACGGAATATACCGTAAAACAAATTGACTGTATATTTTGCGAGTAAAACTCCCCCTTTCAGGTGGAAAAATCACGTGCGCCACAAGAGTGGGGGGCGCATAAAGCTTCGAAGACCCTCGTGAGGAGTGGGGGCGGTTGGGAGTGGTGGGGGGGGAGACAGGATCTGGAGGACCGGTGACGGGATAGCGAGATAACAGCAAACAGCAGAGGGAACTCTTTACTCCACGCCATCGGCTTTCAAATGGAGGAGGGCAATTTTGTCTGATGCAGAGCATTACGGATTCACACTCGCTCATTGTTTGCGATAGAAAGAAAGAGTCAAAAATAGATGAGATGGAGAAAGGCAGAGATAGAGAGAGAGAAAGAAAAAGAGAAAGAGAGAAAGAGATTACCGTTTTTACTTATTGTCAATCTTACAACAATGGGGTGCGTGAGAGGCTCTGATTGAATCTGCAAGCTGAACGTCTCAGCTCACACCCACAGAAGCGCTGCTGGGAGGAGAGGTCTGAGTAGTCCACATCACCCTGTTGCTCTCAGCACCTACCTGGAAGAGGGTGGGAGGCACCTGTTTCTTGGCTAGATGGCTCTGTACATGGTCAACAGCACGCTTGGAAAAAGGCTGCAACAAAGAAAACAAGCAAACCACGTTAATAGCTGGCCCCATGAAGCATTTCCAGTTTGCTCTGTATGTGTGTGTGTGTGTGTACATGTGTGTGTGGGAAGCGGCATTACAAACACAATTAACTTTCATACTCTTTTATACTCTACCAGTTCTCTAACCACTCTGTCAATCCGTGAAGTGGGAGCTTTAAGACTTAGAAATGCAAACACCTAAGAATAATACTTGTGGTTGGTACAGCGTCTTAGCACTCGCGTATTTGAGGCGTCTCAAAAGCGCTTTGCAGAACATACTGTAGTACAATATGCAGTAACTGTATGTTCTTGTGGACGAAACGCGGCAGCCAAATGCGCACAGCAGTGTCCCACAAACAGTCGTGGATCGAGTGACCAATTGATTCTTATTGTTAGGTCAGGGTATCAACAACAACAAGAAGGGATATGGTGCAAAGGCGGATAATTGGAGTTGAGCCACAGATCAGCCAGTTCTCCCCAACCCAACCCACACACTCCCCCACACGTACAGTGAGATACAAATGCAGATGGTTATCCCTGCCCCCACTATGGGTGGAAATGCAGAAATGCAGTTACGTTTCCCTCCATGTTTGGGCATAAATGAAAAGTTTCCCTTCCTCCCATTCAGGGTACAAATGAAAACTTACATTCCCCACGTTTGGGTTTAATTACAACTACACCCCGTAAATTATAGGTATTACGCGATTGAAAATGCAATCTCACATGTGAACAAGATAGCAGCTCTTTCATTATATATCTATCGTAGATTTGCCGACTTCTACACAAACGATCTTCCTCAGAGTCCAGCTTTTCGTAGTCTTTTATCTGCAATAGTAATAACAACAATGCTTGCATTTGATATAATTTTGTCACGTTGAAATATCTGACAGTGCTTCACAGCTTTGAGTGACAGAGAGAGAGGGAAAGAGATGGTTGAGAGATGAAAGTAAGAGGGAGGCGATCAAAATCAAAGACGTTAGTTTTTTTTAAAAAAAAGGTTTGGAAAACAAAGGGGAGAGGGATTTGTGAAGAGTTCCAGAGAGCTGAAGGTTCAAGCACCAATGATGTTGCTGAGGGGTGGGAAAGTCCAAATGAACAGAAAAGTGGGATGGGCAGAAGAGTGGGACTGAGTGGTACAGTGAGGTAGGATAGGTCAAGGGTGTGGAAGCACATGAGTTAGAATGAAGACCTTGAAATCGATTCACTGGATATAGGGAACCAGCGAAGCCTGGTGAGGATAGGGATTTGAGGAGGTTTGATTAGGAAACAATACAGGCTATACAGTTGTGTGTATATATGTAGCGCGAGAGAAAAATAAAGAACAGACTGAAAGCGATCCTATGAGGGAAGGCAGACAAACAGGTGTGAGAGACAGACCAAAATGCAAAAAAAATAAGATCAAAGTGTTCAAATAGCTCATTAGTAATCTGAAAATCTGCACAGATAAATTAAAACTGGGAGATTAGAATGATTTAAACATGGCATGTACTGAGTTGCATCCTGCACTCCTGGGCTGCAAGCTCCCGAGCATGTCAACTGGTCTATCCAGTCACTAATCAGCAAACGACCGAACACAACTGATTCACAAGATCACAAGACAGGTTTGGATGAAGAAGGAAGGCCCCTTGGTCTAGCTGATCTCATCCTTCCAAGAATATCCACCATTCGCAGCCCTCTAGCTGCCTCTTAAATGAATCTCGCACATCTGTCAGTGAGTTTTCAATGCTGTGAGCCCATTGGGGGGGGGGAGGTGGGGGGGAAACAAAAACACAGGGAATAGATCCAGGAAATATAGAAAAATATGGGAATAGATCTGGATGTTCAGGAGGAAATGTGGTGTTTTTGCAATTCAGTCAGGAATGTCGTTTGGGGGAACCTGAGAGTGCACTGGCCAGGAGATGGATTCTCGGAGAGAGATGGGCAATGCAGTACAGTACTGTAAGCAATCTCCCCAGTACTAGGAAGGTTAAACAGCAGAACTTTGCAGTGACTTGTGCTGCATTTGAATCTGATGGCAATAAATAATTCAGAGTATTCCCGGCGCACCCATGCATCACTGTTGTGAAGCTCTGCAGCATCAACACACAACCGGGGTTAACCCTTGGAGGGCTGCAGGCCAAGGACTAAACCAGAGAACAAAGAAAGGAAGATTTCTTCCTGACAATCATACAAATACTCCTTGCATTTGCGGCATCTTCTGGATGCCTCAGAGCGCTTTCACAGAATATACAGTAAAGCGAATTGACCGTACGTTTGGGGGCGAAACACAGCGTTCCCCACAAACAGTCGTGGATTTGTTATTGTTTTTTTTTTGAGGGATTATCATCAGGCGTGTGGAGTAAGGAAACTTGCCCAAGGTTTTGCCCTTTCGCCCTGACCTGCTGGGAATCTCACTTGTAAGACGAGTGCTGTAACCACTGACAAAAAGGGCAGCTCCCTCCACTTCGCTGACTGTACCACCTCCCCCACCACCACACCCACTCCCTGGGTATAACCCCCACCCAAGTCCCTGGCTATGACACCTCTCCTTACCTGGCTATAATAATATTAATATGACAATGCTGTGCTTTTCATCACAAGCTTAGCTACAGAGGTAGCGCCGTCTCTGTTGGCAACCCAGAATGAAAAGCAGCTGAATTTCCAGCCTCCAAATGTCTCTCTGATCCTCCTAACCAAGGATTCTATGATCTACACAGGGAGTTGGTCTGTCACTGGAACAAAGGGTCAGTGCCAGAGTGAAAGGTCATGAATATGACGAACCTGTCAAATTTCTGCAAAAGCTTTACATGCTTACTTCCTCCCACTGTTAGTGGTACCAAAATAAACGCAGCAGCGTGTGTGTGTGTGTATGTGTATGTGTGGGTGGGTGGGGGGGTTGGGGGGTGTGGGAGAGGTGGGGGTGCGAGTCCCCCGATGGGGCAATGGACGATGACAGAGGCTGCAACAAAGTTAAGAGATCTTCAGCTGTTTCTCTCGGCCTCTGTTCAGTTTCCAGTATGTGCGTTGCAAAAAAAAAAAGAATTAAGAAAATAAACTAAGCCTATTCCAGGTCCACTCCCTGTACCTGCTCCTGAAATTGTGGACACAATGTGACGGACTGTCAACTTCCAGTCCAATGGATTTCAAAATTCCTGACTTGGGCTGTGAGTGGGGTGGGGGGGTGGTGGTTGTTGAGACCTCTCAGTGATTACACTGTCATTCTCTACTTGCTAAAAAGTCTTGTATAAATTGGAAGTGATTGGAAACGATGCTCTGCGCTGTGTTAATCAATATTAACAAGAGGAAAGCTCGATGGGCTATTACATAAAGCAGATATATGCTGTGCATGGCAGACTGACCCAACCCTCGTCAGTGAAGGCCCTGGGGACTGTGATCCAATTGCTGGGAACCAAAGGCTGCAAGTGATATTTTGGGACATGAGCAGAAAATGTGAAATACAAAGTTAGTGAGTGGGACTCCATGTGTATGTCATTCTCTAGGTCACCAGGCACTCCTTCGCATTGACCATAATATACTACGGAAACGTTCCCTTCATCAATGAAACCTCCCATAGGAAGGAGTCTGGTGACATATTTCCAATAGAAATATCCGAAACAGTGTCAGTGCCGCAAGGAGTCAAGATTGGCCTTGGCTAACAGTAGCAACCAGACATAGGAGAATAAATCCTAGGATAAAGCAGACAGTGAGGGACTGTTTCCCCTGGAAGGAGAATCTGTAACCAGGGGTCATAATCTTTTAGAACAGAATTGAGGGAACATTTCTCTACTCATTTCTTCACTGAATTTATGGAATTCACTACCCAGAAGGTTGTAGATGCTCAGTCCTTGAACATTTTCAAGGCTGAGACTGATAAGATTTTTTTTTAAAAATAGAGGGATTAGGGGATCTGGGGATAGGACAGGTAATTAGAGTTAGGTCGGAAGATCAGCCATGATCTTATCAAATAGCGGGACAGGTTTGAGGGGCCGAATGGCCTACACGTGCTCCTAATTCTTATGTTGTTATGTTTTTTGTAGGATTTAACCCTGCCTTTAGAGAGAAAACAAAACCAGGAGACCTAGAAGACGGGGAATAAATATGGAAAATACAGAGAGATGAGGATCAAACAAAATCCCAAGGTTTCAGATTGGCTTTGTGAGCTACAGTAAGCAACCAGGGAGGTTGGTGACAGAGGAGAGGAAAGGTTGGTGGGAGCTGAACAGGAAAGCTTTTGTTTTTATGACTGTCGTCTAAACGTTTTGAACATCTCAAACTATCGCCAAGGCTGGAAAGCCCCTTTGAAGGTAAGCACTAAAAATTACTAGGGGCACACCATTCACCAACATTGTTAAGCTATTATTAAAGCCAGGGCCATAAATTCATTTAAACGGGAATGCTTATCGGAGGCGAGGTATAGTAGAAGGGAATTTGGAGAAAAATGCTTCACTGCTTGTGACGAGATTATCGGTGAAGTGTTTCTGTGTATTTGAGGGTTAAAACAAGAGGATGGGGATCCAACTTCAATGACAAAGTGGGGTCACGTGCCATGATTGCTTTGACCCCCTTGCTCTGCTCGCTTGAGGGACACTAGGACACCAGGCGTTGTGCGACAACTGACCCTGAGAACAGAGCCAGGAGAGCAGAGAGGTCCATGTTCTTACCTCTTCGTAGAACTTGAGCTGGGGAACCGATTCGTCGATTTCATGCAGGCTAAAATCTTTAAACAGCAAAAAACCTGCAAATCAAAAGTGTAAGAAAAACAGTTATAATAATAATAATCAGGAAAATCTGCATTGCTAGACTTTGGATGCACAATACTTCAATAACCCTCCATTGATTGAGTTTCTGTCTTGGGGAAATCTGCCCACAGAAGTGTAATGTATTTGCACTTCATTGCCTCAAGGCTGGTTGGAGCGGGTAGGGTCAGCCTGGCTCAGTGGGTAAGTCGAGTGGTTGTAAGTTCAAACCCCAAGTTGGCGATTTTAACTGTTTAATCCACTGCGGTGACTCCAATGCTGTTTGTTGAACGTTAAAGAACAAGCTGCTATTGAAGAAGAGCGATCAATTCTCCTGGTCGGTATCCGGGCCCAAAATTCCCTCCCATCCAAAAACAGATACACCAATTACTCATCTCGCTGCTATGCGTAAAAACATTTCTAGTTCAGATTCGCCACCATTCTTTGTTTCCCACAGAACAAGTCATTTCAGCTCAAAAGTGTGGCAATCACTGTTGTGAAGTGGTGTGCACAATTCATCCTGTTCATCCAGGTAGGTGCAGGGTAGCAGATACTGACTAACTTGTGATCAGATCTGCTTGTTTAAACTACGGATCAAAGGCTCATTCACCACCAATGGAACAGAACACTGCCAATTACTGCCCTCCCTCCCTTCCTCCCTCCGCACAGCTCCTAACCTGCTCTGTTGATTCCCCACCCAGTTAGACTCACACACGGTTACTTTGCCAATAAGAGATGAGGTCTCCACACTGGCGCTTCGGGTTTTAACGCGCGTGCATTCTGAATACGAAATCCAGCAGCAGACCATCAGAACTGGCTGCACCATGACTCCACTGCAGACTAAAACAACCGAACCGATGTTTACATCCAATGGTTAACTGATACAATCTGCCAGAGGGTCTAATTCCAAGCTCAATAATCACACTAGAGGAAACCTAATAAAGATATAATTTGATCCCTATCCCACAATCGCCCTAGGCTGTAATTTACATGAGCTCTTAATCACTGCTTCCAGTAAAATAAACACATCTCACTTTTTTACTCCAGGTACGACGCAGTCTTAGTCTTAGAGAAGGAATCTCTCCATCACAGGGCATGAGACACAGAACAGGACACAGTTGCATTGTGTGACGCATTGTTGGCTTGGGGCCTGTGCTCAGCTGAGGAGATAGCGGGTGGTAACTACTGTACAGATAATGCCGTGAGTCTAAAGGAGAAAACTTTTACCGATGAATCAGCGAGTTACTATTTATAGGAAGTACGACTCAGACACAGCCTAACCGGCACAATGGATACGGCTGGTAATGAAGCGATGTACCTGCATCAAAGTGAGAAAGTGTTTCTAGATCCACCCTATTCTCAGCCAGACAGGAAAGTAACAGAAAGTGGGGCAGAGGGAAGGAGGGAGGGAGACAAGGACTGAGTTGCAGAGCAGGGAACAGAGAGGGAAATGGAAGCGATTAACAACAACAACTTGAATTTATATTGCACCCTCCACGTCGGACGGTGTCTCAAGAGCGCTTTGAATAGGGAGGGGCAGGGACAGAAGCAGACAGGTAAACAATATATGATACATTAGACACTTGGGTAATGTATGCCAAACTTTCCCTCAGTCATTATGTGTTTGGACATATTGCATAAGGTCTGTGGAAGGAGTGATCCAACGCCCCCAAATTGCCAATTAAATCATCCAAGTTTTCTTGAAGTTCTTTTCTCACATCAGGACTTTAGACTCATATTGCCTGAGATGACACTTCAATGCAATGCTAGGGGGTGTGCTGATTGTTGGAAGTGCTGTCCTGCGAATGAGATCTTAAACCATAAGAACGTAAGAATTTTCTAGGCGAAAGAAAGACGAAGGCTCATCGAGTTCACCATCCACCATTCTAGCAGTCGCTTGCCACTATATCACAAGATATTACTTTCTAGAAGAAATCTATCCCATTTGTTATTAATTTTTCAAGGACCCATTTGCCTGTTCAGTGAATGATAAAAAGATTGTATGTCACCATTCAAACAGCAAAGGAAGGGATTCATAGATTTCCTTTGGCTACTGTAGCTCTGTCAGTGGCCACAAGATGGCATGTGAAGAGTCCATTAATTCTGGCCAATTTAGCTATATGGCCATATGTTAAATCTCTGTTGCATAATGTGCCAGAAGAGTAAAATCTTAATATATTTAATTTGGAATCAGTCATCAGAGGGTTCACCTCGACTGCCACTGGCATGGTGACCTCTGTGTCTTTGCGTTCGATCAATAAGATGTGTCTAGATGGTGGGATGCCCATCAAAAAGATGGAAGTTCAAGAGAATTATCAACACTGCCTATAATGAATCAGTGGCCAGATCATCAACCGACAGCAATGCCACCCAGAGACTTTGACAAACGTCATGTGTCACTGATCCAGGGGACACACCCAAACATTCCGATAAATAATCCCTTTGTAAAGCTAGCGCAAAGCTCTAACGCACAGGGCTACAGCAGGTTTTGAGGGACGCGGAAGATATTGAGAGTGTGTCACAATGAGGAGTGTGGTGTACATCAGAAAGCGTTACAGTGAAAGGTTGGGGGCTGCAACAGAGACTGTTATAGTAAAAGGACATGGGGAATTTAAGATAGTGTAACAGTGCGAGGTGCACTGTGTCAACTGGGCTCAATTGGTAGGACACTCAGCTCTGCGTCAGAAGGTTGTGGGTTCAAGCCCCACGTTGGGACTTTAAACTCAGTCTAGGCTGACACTGGGTTGTATTGGTGGTGGTACAGTACCATCCTTTAGATGAGAGCCCAGTTCTCATCTGTTTGTTCAACTGTACATAAGAGATCCTGTGGCATTAGATGAAAAGAGAAGATAATTTTTCCCGGTGTCATCGGCCAACAATTATTCTGATAAAATTGGGTTATTTACTTCATAGAGAGTTTGTGAGACATTCCTATGCGTAAATTGTTTCCTGCAATTGCCTACAAATATGGATGCACTAAATCCTGTGAAGAACTTTGAGATGTTTCAATGATATAAGATGCTATATATATATATTTATATATAAAATGCAAGGATCCTTAATAATCATTATACCAGCAGATTGGGTTGGTCCTTGGCCTTCATGGTCTTTTCCTTCAGACCCATCTGAGGCAGCCGCCATTAAACTGGGCTTCATGTCAAGGCAGGGAGACCCGAGCCTGAGTGGACACCCTGAAGGAATTAGCTACTTGTCTCTTTTATTGGAAGAGCGATTTATTTGGAATGTCGCTGCTGGACACACTGCCACGGCATGGGGAACAAAAGACAAGATCTCTGCGTTTGACTTTGAAATCGAACAATTCCCACCAGGGCGTTGTCTACTGGATACAGCACTGCGGGCACGGGTCAATGCCTCTGGAATGCAACCGCACACTGTTCACCGTTTGGTCATTGAGGCAGCGGAGCTCCTTCTCTGGGTTTGAAGCCAAGCAACAGATCACAGGCTCTGTGAAGCTCACTGTGATATTCTGTTGCATTATTCAGAGTTAATCACAGGATAATCACAAGAGCAAGGATTAGCCCAGCATCCCCAGGGTCAACACAAGAGAAACTAAATACTATATACCAAAAATGGAAGCAATAAATTACAGTTTTTAACCAGGGTTCTGTTCTCATGGAACTAACATCACACGGACATCAAATAAATCATAGATGAAGAGAATCACCCGATAGTTAACTAGATTTTGTTGTTATAGATTAAAACAGCCATGTGTGTAAAGATAATGAATGAGCAACGACATTGTCACACATGCTTGTTCAGTGTCCGATATCCTGGCTCTCACTGTCAAACACTCTTAATACATTCATTCTCACAATTTACCTGCTCACTCACTGTCCAACTAACAAACAACCCAACCCCACCCCCAACTCACTGCCTCACTAACACTCTCTCACTGACCAACACACCCTTTCTCACTATCCAACAGATTTGCTCTGAGGTAGCTCTCAGCAAGACAAAGGCAAAGGCTCACGTAAATTCATTCTTGCATGAAACCAAAATATATATTTTTAAAAGCGTCATTGAAATGACCTTTGCAGTTCCATTCTTTGTTTGGTGCTGTGCTTTTAACACTCTTGATTGTGCTTTTTCAACCAGCTTATCTGTGAGCCGGCCGGCCTCACCTGCGGTCTTGCACACACTGAGCTCCTTCAACCTCTAACTCAGGAACTCTCACTGAGCCCCTCGCACACAAACATAAGAGCGTCATCCTTTGTTCATGTTCGAGCCCGTTCTTTTACACTGCACAAAGTGCCATGCCATTTACTCACACTCTCTCTCCAACTGGTCGGCATCATTGGACGAGGCAAGGCAGAGAGAGAGAAGAAAAAAAATCAGCCAGGGATCCTGCCTCTGATGCCAAAATCAATGCTTACTGCTGGAGAGTGTCTGGACAAGGTTCGAAGGCAACTTCGGACTAATTAAATTAGATTTAATTAAGGTTATATTTTTTCATGCAGTGGAGCAGGTTGGCAATTTAACACCTCCGGGTGCATACATGACAACTTCTCATGTGTGGAAACCCCGCGTCCATCTGCCAGTAAGAAGCATTGAGGCATGAGACAGGTGGACGCACAGATTTCTGGAGGATCGCTTGTACAGAAACCAGGACCTAGGATAGCTGTTTCCAGTGATTCAGTGATAGTATGTACATATGATCAACAATAATGGACGAAGCATAAATGTCATCAGGTAGAAAAAAATACACCTCCATGTGATAATAATAATCTTCGCATTTGATATAGCGCTATTCGCGTCTTGTAGACGTCTCAAAGCAAGACACAGAATATACTGTAAATTGAATTGGTATATATGCTGCGGCCAATTGCGCACAGCAGCGTCCCACAAACAGTAATGGATTGAAACTACCAATTTATTAGGGTTTTGTTTTTGGAGGGATTTTTATTAGGCGTGTGGAGTAAGGAAACTTGCCTATGGTTTCTCCTGCCTGGAATTGAACTCGCTTGTCAGGTGAGTGCTCCAATCACTGAGCTGTAGGTCTCCATGTGCATTGATTACGAAGCTCTATCCCAAGCTCCCACTCAATAGAACTGTACTCTTAACTCATTGTGCGTACAGTGGATACTGTCTTCTGCCTTACACTCTGTACATCTATATATATATATGCATGCATGCTTAACAGGATCATGTATATATAATGATAAGGTTTTAAATTGATTAGTCAATTGGCAGATTGCTTTTCTGGGGGTAATGGAGCACTGCATCAATGCACGGGTTATTAATATATCATTATATAAGCCCTTTGAGTCTCATAGGCAAGGATAAGGCACTATCTTAAATGTGCCTGATTATTACTTAATTTTATTATCAAATTATATGTGTTAAGTGGAATGACAAACAGCAACTCCTGAAGGTCACCAGAAATGGTAACCCCAGAAGTAAAGTAAAATTGTGTTGCAATGAGTTAGTTCCCCACAAGTCAGTGTGACATACATCTAATTTACCAGGAGCATCCAATATTTGTATATTTCTGTATTATTGCTGGGTCTGTGTATGCAGTGCAATGCGTCACAGGAAGAATCAGTCGCAGTACAGGGCTGAGGGTAACGCTCACAAACAAGCTGGAGTTTCGTTAAACTGTATTCTGCACCAATTCACAATACCAGTCAGATCCATTCCTCTCTCTCAGTCCCGATGGCCCCTCCATGCAACCTCCACCTATATCCAACCCCTCACGTCCTCTCCCCCACCTCCACCTCCTTCGCTCCCACCACCTCCCACCTTCCCTTTCCCTTCCACATACAGCCCCACCAGACACAAATCTTCCCCACCCCACATTATCTCACTTCCACCCAAAAAGCCCCCTACCCACACAAAACACGGATCCCTACACCTTGCAAAGACCTCCCCCGTTTGCAAAGGCAGAGCAAGACACACCAGGCGTTTGACATATTCACTCGCTCACCTAGTTGAAGCTTTACAGCTAGCGACAGCTAGTACAAATGTCCCCTGGTACAAAAGGGGAAAACTTGTGCTGGGAGAACGACACTGAACTTGTACCTCCAAATAACCAGGCATGGGGGTGTCGAGTTAAGAAAAGATACTTGGGAGATTAGGGATTTTATTACTAGAGCTGAAAAGCCTTAGGGGGCACTTGATAAAAAGAAATCTTGAAAATTGTAAAGGCTTATGATAGTGTAAAGAGTGACATTAAGTCCATTCACAATAAATCAACAATAAAAGGGCACAAGTTTAAAGATGCTCACAAAAGATTTCAAGGAGAGTTAAGAAAACATTTCTTGCACAGAGGGTGGTTGGAATAATAAAGTTCTCCGCCACAAGAGTTCATGAATTATTTTAAAGGAGAATTAGATGGGACGCTTGAACAAAGAGAGAGAAAAAAAATGAGGGTATGGCGAGAGAACAAGGACGTGGGCTTACATTAGATGCAGTGCAGACTTGGTAGGCCCCAAATGGCACATTCGTAGGAGTGTAAGGTTTGTGGTAAGCTGCCTTGCTCAGGTCTCTTCAACATACTAAAGGCGGATGTTTGTCAGTGACCACTGAGAAAGCTTGATGTGGAGAGGTATCATATAGAGTGTTTGTTTTTGCAAATAAAATATTCATTTCTGAGATTCAGTGGCTGCTCTGGTAGATATGCAGAGTAATGACTGCTAAAGCTTTGCAACCTCACTGTTGAAGTTTCTGCTCAGTTGGTTATAGTGCATAATCCTGGGGTCTGGAGGTTACCGGCACTTACGTTCTCTGTGAGTTCTTGGCACCAGATATGCATCTAACTCTTTAATCCTGTTCCCACACATTTCTTGAAGCAGTTCTCCAGAACTAGCAAACAGAAACTCTGCTCGTGGCGAGATCTCAGCAGCTAAAGCTTGAGCCTGACGGGCGATTCTACACATGTCAGACTTTACGACTTAACTAAAAACAAAAATAGAAAGGTTGATAATCATTTCTTCTTCACGTCTCTGCCGCTGGCCTTGTGCACTCAATAGTGTGCTTGTCTCCTTGTTGCTGGCTGAGTAGCATCAATCAGTATTGCCTTATTCAGAAAACGTAGAAATTAATCTTCCCCCAAATTTAAACCAACATTTTTTCAATAGAAAAATCCTTGATTCTAAGTTTAACTCAGTCCTAAAGCCTAATTCCACTTCCCACGGTAGTGGGTCAAAATAATATAGAGTGAACTCCCGATGACTCAACCCTGGCTTAAACGTGGGTCACTACCACTTAAATCGACATGCTGTCAATATCCTATGCAAAATGTCGATTAGGAGCCTCGCTTTATTAGTCACTAACCTTAACACACAACTAGCAAGTTTCTAGAAATTTTGGGAGGTTGGTTGGGGTGAAGGGGTTGGGAACTAACATGTTCAGATGCATTTCAGAGGCCTCTCTGGTCGACTGCAAGATCCTCCTGCCCACCTCCCACCTTTTGCTCCACGAGAAGGAAATTATCCATGACATGTCACCCGGGCAAATATCCAATATATTAACCTAATATTCCAATTGACATTAATCACCGATTGGCTCCATTCCACCGAGGATAGCAGCCACAGTGATACTGATAATGTACCTCTTTACACTCGGACTAATTTTCAAACCAGATATTCATTTAGCTCCCTCTCAGAACAGTTAGCTGTCGCTACTGAAGGAACTTTGGCTGCAACAATGGCCCCTCAGTCTGTAGTGTTTGGATGTGACCCCTAGGAGTGTTTAACACTAATAACTCAGCCCTGTAGGAACTGTATACATTTACACAGATATTTTATTAACAGACAGATCATTGATTGATTTGAATACATCTAGAAAACAACCCTTGAAGGGGTCTGAGGTAGGACAGCCAGCCAAACGCACCAGAAACACTGTACAAAGGCAGATTTATTCAAGAGAGAAAAGGCCTTCAGTCCGATCATAGGGAGCGCGGGATAAAAATAGAAGCATTTTATAAATTTAACTTCAAATAGAATGGCGGAAGCAAAAATTAAGAGGGTTTCTGGCATTGTTTCACGCTACATTTGATGTTCATCACTACTTTACTGTAACTTCTTTCACTCTACTTTGTCCCCCCCTCGTTGTCATTCCTCCCCACATCATGTGCCGTGTCTGTCCCTGGACTCAGTGGGCAGCCAGCTGAACAGCTACTTGACCCAGACGGACAGTGTTCTTCAGGATGACAGTCACTCTGATATAGAACCATAGAAATTTATAGCAGAGGTCATTTGGCCCACCATGTCTGTGCTGACTCTTTCAAAGAGCAATATTTTCAGCCCCACTGACCGGCCCTTTCCACCTGTAGTTTATTCCTCCTTAGATGTCTATCAGTTCCCTTTTGAAAGGCTAATATGGATTCTGCCTGAACCACCTCCCAGCAGTATATTCCTGGTTGTCAGTTGATTGGAGGATCACTTTTCCGTGGATAATAACCTCTTCAAAAATGTTTTTTGACAACTCAATACACTCCATGACTGTTTGTGGGATGCCACTGCGCACAATTGGCTGCTGCATTTTGCCCACAAAATATACAGTCAATTCACTTTACAAATAAAAGCATTATTATTAATATGATTCCATATCCTACCCTCTCCATGCATGAATAAATTGCTCATTTGCTATCTCTCTTAAAATGATATCATTGTTCTCTCTCTGGACGAGAGAGAACATGCATGCATGATACCCGCCTGGGATGGACTGGCCTAGACAGGTAATTTGGCGACTACTAGTGACAATTCACCTAATGCATCATACTCGTGCATCAGTATAATTTTCCGGTGTTCCAATGCAGCTTACTTATTGAACAGATCTTAAAAGGAAATCAACATTTGAATCTCTGCTAAAGACTGAGCTCAGCACCTCGCGAGTTTTGTCTGGTCTCAGCTGAGCTACAAGAAAGAACTCTTTAACTAACATGATTAATCTTTGATAGGGTGGGGATGTGTTAAGAAGGAAGGATGGCCACAATCCAATGCAGCCGCTCAAACCAGTACTCTGATACTCAGAATTATTATTTTTCTTAAAAAAAACGCTCTCCTCACCATCAAGAATCCCCTAAAACATCAATTGACAAGAATCAACATGACCTGTTACCGAAACAGAGAGCAGAAATAGTGCAATCATCTTTCTATCTTTTTCTAATCAAACAGCATCCATTTTGTTTCCTCTGAAGCATCTTTCTCACCAAACCACAAGAGGTCAGAGGAAAAAGGTCAGGGCAGCATCACAGCCATAGCCCCCTGCTTCTGTAAATAGACCAGAAATCTTTTAGCAAAGGTGCTAAATGTGGATACTGGGTGTGTTCTTGAGAGCACTGTACCACGGGGGCTGAGGAGTCACTGGGAGAGATACTTCAAAGGCACTCCTCAACACACAGTGCGTGTGAGGAACTTCTCTCCAAATGTGATACCATTATGTTAACAAGCTCTTGTGGGCCCTCCATCCTTTTGTACTTACATCAGGCATTTAAAAAAGAGCATGTTTGTCTTGCTTCCAAGGCTTAACCGAGATTTTAACACTGACA
This sequence comes from Hydrolagus colliei, assembly GCA_035084275.1. Lineage (NCBI taxonomy): Eukaryota > Metazoa > Chordata > Chondrichthyes > Chimaeriformes > Chimaeridae > Hydrolagus > Hydrolagus colliei. The sequence continues at coordinate 2,089,653 of CM068761.1, read as the reverse complement.
AAGAAGTGGAAAATCTATAGAAAAGCTGACGCGTTGGTGTAGGTTTCATCTAAAGGGGCACTGAATAGAAATATAAAGAGATGATTTTTTTAAAGTCTGTTCAAGACGGATTTAGTATTGAGAGTAGTTTTATGAAAACGATCTGAGAGCAAAAGGAGAGGATGCAGCATAGATCGAATAGAATGATACCGGAGATGAATATTGTAATGAAAGATTTAAATAAAACTAGATCTGTGAGGAGAGAACTGGAGGAGAGAAGGTTGAGAGGAAGTTCAGCAGAAGTGTTAAAACTTATGAAGGGGTTTGAGAGGGTAATAGTAACAGACTGGTTGGTGATTTGGAAACATCTTTGGGTGTGAAACACATAACTTGGTTGCTATTGAGCCCATTACAACTTACACATGTACAGGGGAAGCTTTTGTCTCAAATTGCTTTATAGCCTGAGTGCCAATAGGCGCTCAGGACTTTCATACATGTTGCTTCACCACTGAGATCTAACGGTAGGAGCATGCACAAGAGATTCATAACAACATCTCGAATAAACCTCTTATCAAGTGCAGGGACGCAGCAGTGAAAGGGTTCAGTCCGAATTCATTAAAAAAAAGCCAACTGTAAAATGCCTAAGCGTTTGCCACAGACCAGGCGACGCGGACATTGTAATAAATCACACGTCTTTGCCAGCAATATCCTCAACCTATTTAAACTGTGGAAGGCTTTTTTTTGGTTGCAGCGAGTAAACAATGACAAACATCTACGGCTGTGTTTATGGGGCAAAACAACAGATTGAATTTTTAACCCATATGTAGAAACCCCAGTTTCCCCTCGGCTTGCAGGTGGCACTTATAAACTCTTTGATACGTAACGACAATGTGATAAGGCACTATTAAACATATAAGGATCGTAATCCTCGCATTTTGATATAGCGCTTTTCACATCTTATCGACGTCTCAAAGCGCTTATCAGAATATACTGTAAAGTGAATTGACTGTATGTATGTGGTCGAAACACGGCAGCCAATTGACCGATTTTATTAGTGTGTTTTTTTCGAGAGAATATTATAGGCGTGTGAAGTAAGAAAACTTGCCCAAGGTTTTGCCCTGATCTGCCTGGATTCGAACACAGGTCTTGCGCTTGTAAGGCAAGTGCTACAGGAGCTCCACGGTTATTATTATTATTTATTATTAATGTTGTTATTATTATTTTTGGTGTTATTCAGAGTTTTCTGGATTCCAAGCAGCAAGCCAGCTAAGGCCCAAGAGTTTTGCGACCTAGGCCAGGCAGATTTGGCCTGTGATCTAAGCCAATGAGGACTTGGCAGACTCCAGGTCCTCACTGTGGAAAAGATTAGGCAAACATATTTGTTGGGGACATATTTGGAATGCATATAGTTACCAGAAACTGGGAACCAGAAAGAGTTTCAAACATGATAATTACCAGCTGTTATCCAGGTGGAGGGAAAATGTCCAGACTGATTTCATCACTGACCGGGGCAGGGCTCCTAGCCTGAAATTATTCCAGTACGATGCACTGCAGTTGGTACAGATGTTGTTTATTGCAGTAATATGCATTGTAGTCATTGAAGTCAAAGTATTTCTTTTTGCAACATTGCAAGATTTCCTTCATTGCATCGAGTTGCTGGATTGCAGTTGCTGCCAGAGTCTGTGACTCAGGTTATCAATGCGTTGCGGAGAAAGTCTTTATGCTTATGCAATATTCTCACTGGCCTACCTGCCTATTAACACAAGTTTCTGACCTGTTTTAGGCTGCAAGGCTTCTTACCAGAGAGATACAAATTGGATGTATTTAGCCCTAACTCAACACGAATGGAAGAATGTATCTGTGTGTGCATGCAACCATAGAACCATGGAAATGCATAGCTCAGTAGAGCAATCTTTTCAGTCCCCTTTACCTGACCTTTCCTTATGTCACTGCTAATTGTTCTTTATTTTAAAATGAAAAAAAACGAAAGCCAGAAATTGATTTAGCGATTTATCACGCTAACAAATTACCTCAAAGCGCTTCACAGGATTTACTGCAAATGTATTTGTAGGCGAATGCGTCAACCAATTTGTGCACAAAACACTACCACAAACAACAACTTGGATTTATACAGCATCCTCCACGACACAGCGCTTCAAACAGCCCATTAAGTGAATAACCAAACCTCTCTGCGGTCACCACGTCCTTAAAAGTGAGACGAGCAAAACTACATTCTAACAATTTACACAAATTAAGTGTCACCACTACGATTTTGCATTCCATGCCTGTATCTAAAAAAAAACTTAAGATCCCATTACTTTTCTTCCCAGCTCTGTTAACCTGCCTTCCCACCTTCAAAATAATTCTATACATTTTTTCTATTCTTCTACTCCTGTTTAATATTTTCCCATTTATCATACACAGGCCAATTCATCATATGCAACGCATGATGAGATGGGTTTGCTGAATAAGGCCTCCGTGGACCTGTAGTGACATTGTTAGGCCACAAAACATAGCCACCATAGTCTTCTGACTCAGAAGGAAGAGTGTTACTCACTACCCAGCCAGATAGAATACTGAGAGAGGGATCTAAATGACACAATATTAATGCTAAAATTTTATCTCAACTGGATAGAATTGAAATCATAAAATATTTATTCACAAAGAGGTTTGAAAATGTGGAATTAATGAATGTGCTGTCCCTGGTGACTAGAGCTGCCGTCGATTGGGATGTTAAAACGGAGATAGGCTTGGGAAGTCAAGTTAGTGAAGAAAGGAGAAAAGGTGGTCAACGAGATTACAAGGAAAAATCCATGATACAATAAAATGACAGATGAACTCAATCACCTCCTCCTGTTGCTATGTTCCTGACAGGAATGAAGATGAGCTGCTTTTCCACCAAAAACACAAAGAAATCCTATCAAGTGGACACAATCCACATGCTTCTGGAAGACACAGTCAGGGTTTGCAAGGTGCCCTTGCTCTCGCAGTGCATCATGGAGTTACAGTACTCGCCCCATACCAATGCCAGCTATAACTGTGGGTATATCAGGTCAAAATCCTAGTAAGTATACAGAAGGGAAAATAAGATTTTGATGAGAAATGTCAGAAAAGCAACATAAAGATAATGAATAATCTCATCCCTCTGATCAAAACATGTCTTAATTAATAAATCTATTTCATTAGAATTTTTTTAAATGTATTCAGAACGAGTGAGTGGATGAACGGGACTGAATCCCACAGAATCCAGCAAGTGGATAAATAACCGACATGATATATTCTATTTTATCCAGTACGTCACAGACTGCTCCTTTAACAGAATCTAAGCCCCATCACATGCAAATCCATGGCTATCTCTGGCTGCATCTCCAGGCTCCTCAAAGTGATTGAAAGCTCCCGGTCCCGATGAATTTTTGAAGTCATTCCCAACCTCCACTTTATAGCTGTGATAGTGCCATCCAGCCAATATTCTGTGCATATTCTCGCAGTAATTTACTGAAAGATAAAGATTAACCCTGGTTAATCCACCAGAACACACTAAGTCAGATCATTCTAACTCTAGATTCCTGAGAGTGGAAGCTCATATATTTCTTGCAGTTTACAGTAAATAAACCAGTTCCTCGCTTTAGAAATAAAAACACAAGTCACAGGGAACACTCAGCAGGTCAGGCAGCATTTACTGAAAGAGGAAAGTGAGTCGATGACCTTTTGTTAACTCGTTTTGCTCTCTTCAATAGATGCTGCCCTGACCTGCTGAATGTTCCCAACCACTTTTGTTTTTATTTCAGATATATATATATACACACACAGCATCTTCAGTATTTTGCATTTCACTCGTGTTCGAATTAAAAAACATTTTGCTTCTCCAATGCTTTCCTCTGTTGAAAGCATTGGATTGCTTTTTGTTGCCACTGGGGAAATACAGGATAAAACACTAATGGTGAGTGATTACCTTGATGACACCGTGTTGCTGACAGGGAGCTTGGCAGGCACTCGCTCAGGTGCCCACACTCTTCACTGTTACGTCAGCAGAGGCAATAGTTCAGCGTTGGGTTTTGTGAGAGCCCCCCCACCAAAAAGCTGGGAATTCCAGTGACTTTACAATGCTGGTCAACTCTCGTGAATCCTGCAGTGTGTGGGAGAAGCCCAGCCTGAACAGCGAGTCCTGAAACTGCTCGGGACATCATTAGCTGGAAATTGGTTGTGACCCAATAAAACTTAACAATTCCACAGCTGTTTACGGAGGAAACAAAACAAACATCAATCCAGGTGCTGAACGCAAGCTGGTTCAGCCTACGATGAAAGTCTGGCCCCACTTGCTCGTTTGTAAATACAGTTCAAGAAAGAGGATACAGTCTGTTGAGGCATTGTTCGAATTTTTCCGGTCAGTGGCGTAAAGTTGATTTAAAATCAATCTCACCCAGAAACTCAAAGGTCTGTAACTACAATTGTGATCTCAGCCAGGGCAGAAGCAAAGGCTACAACTATCCTCAGTGTGATAAGCTCACATTATTCATGTAAGTTGTTGTCGATTTTGGTGTGGTGGCGTTCTGGGCTGTGATTTTTCCCGCAATCAAAACCCTCCTGACACTCACTCAAGTCTCACACAGGGAATAACGGCAATTTGGGGAAGTTAACAGAGAGGCACATGTGGAAATGTATCCTAACACAAGTCTAGGTTCTCAGGAGATGTACATTAATTGGCTGTGAAAAATTGCCAATAAAACCTTGTTCTTTGGTAACAGTGGGACGTCCTCCCTGATGTGAAAGGCGCTATGCAAATTAAATTTTGTCGTGTCTCAGCATTGCTGCCGGAATAGCCACCAGTGTTCATAAAGATCACTTCCCCAACACTTTTCGTGGTGTTGGTGCCAAGGTTAAATCTCTGCGCACAGCTCCACGCTTTCCGAATATCACAAGTATCCTAACCCATAATTTCCAGCTCCAATTATAGATGAAACTGATAAATGATCAGAGAAATTAATAGCAGAGGAGGATGCCATTTGACCTTATACTTCTGCTAGCTCATAGCTAATTATGCTTATCCTAATTCCTAGTTCGCTTCCCTTGCCCAGTTACATTTTATATTATACAAATGTACCCAGTTCCCTTTGAAATGTTATCGGCTCAAACTCAGCAGCCACTTATGATGGCAAAGCGTTACAAAGTCTTGATAACCCTCTGCATGAAAACATTGCTTGTGATCGCCCCTTAACTCTTAACAGTAGCAATCCTTTGATACCAAGATACCAACCAGTGGGAATAATCTCTCACTATCTAGTCTCTCAAATCTCTTAAGGATTTTTAAACCATTACAGTCCCACTTAATCTTAACCCTCTGTCCAGGTGAAAACAGACCTAATTTTTCAAGCCGATTTGTCAAGGAATTAAAGTAGTCCAGCATACGTTTCTTTCCATCTCCTGTGGTTGATAATGAATGCTTAAAAATAACAAGAGGGAAAGCAGCAAACCAACACATTTTTTCTTGCGGCTCCCGTAGCAATTTTTGTGGTTTATAAGGTTATAATTTTAAATAAAAACATGATGCTGATGCACAGTAATCTAAAAGGGATGATGTGAAGCTGTTGCAGGCATTACGTTGTTCTTTGAAACAAAACCACTGTTAGATGATGAATCCCTGGAATGGATAAAAGCCACAACTCTTATATAAAAAAGAGAGCCACAACAAGGTGGACACAATCTTCCTGAAAACAGATTATATTATATAAAATAATGATCCTTGCATTTGATATAGCGCTTTTCACATTTTCTGGACGTCTCAAAGGGCTTCACAGAATATACCGTAAAGTGAATTGACTATATATTTGTGGGTGTTATTATTATTTGTTATTATACAGATTATGGAATAGTGCGCAGTAGTGAAGCTACTGAACTGGATAAGATTAATAGAGTTAACTTTATAGATAATAATATTCCTTCCATTTGATATAATCCCTGAGGTCAGGAAACCTCAATGAACTTCACACAGAGTGGTTCAGAAATGCTGATGCTACTCCTGCACTCACGAGGCAGAACTGAGAAGCTGGGTGAGCCATAAAGGATATGCAGCTCCTATGTGACTGATAGCCTTCATGGGCTTTCTGTTGAGTCAATAACCCCCAGCAGAGAACGGTCTGCGTGTGTGAAGGATTGAGTTATTTCAAAAAAGAAATGAAACTATATCCTTGGTAGGAATGAGATTACGGAACACTGATGTAAAAGTAACGAAACACACATTGGTCCTTCAACCCTAGTTACGTTAGCTCGGATCCATCCTCAAGAATCAGCCTCAATAAACAGAAAGAGAAGTGAATTACAGCCCATTTAAAAGCAGGGACAGGTGTTTATTTTGGATCAGTGGGCCTCTCAGGAGTAGTAGCCTTGCTCCAAGAAAATGAGGCTTGGCAGGTTCCAGAGTAGTAACCGCACACGCAAGAATCAAATAAAAATATTGAGTTCTTTCAAATAGCAGGGCTTTCTCAGTGCTACCTCCCTGAAATCTACAGTGAGGTGGGGGGTGGTGGTCAGGTTTGGAAAACCGTTTCTAAGCTTAAGACTTTGCACAACGCTCCTTTTGCTCTGATGGCTTCCTGACATCAAGTTGACCTCCTGAAATATCACCCATTTACTCACGTTTACATGCTCATCCTTTGCCAGCAAAGAGAGCGATTTGAAAGAGTAGAACAAGAAGAGAGAAATGCCCACAATGTTATTCCATAACCTTGACTGGAATGATCGGATCAATTTCCTTTACAGATAATGCACTATTCAATTAATGTGATCTGTGTTTTTTTTAAATAACTCTACAAAGTCACTGCTCTTACAAATGGAGGTGGTACAATTGCTTTTACGTTGAGCTGTCTGTCCCTGGCTATTCACAACTGACACAGTTGTAGATTTCCTGACAACCTTTTCACCTTCCACACACTTTTGCAGTGAAAATATTTTCACCTGAGGCTTGTGGGCTCATAGCCCACACAGTCTAAACTGGAAAAGCATCAACCAGACTCAAGGCAATTTAGAGCTGCTTTGCTTTGTCCGTCAGCCTCTAATCACTGGACTGGGCTGTTTGCAATCTAATTTTTTTTTCTTCCCTGAGCTGTAATTGTTGCTGTAAATCTCTGTAGCTTTAGTTAAGAGAGGACGTAGTCAGCCAATTGCAGTATTTATGACACTTTGACAGGTTTTAAAAATTTATATGATGACAAAATTCCATTTGTGGAAGCTCTACTTGGACTTCTTAAAATATATTCCTCATTGGTCCTGACCTCTCCCACCCACCTACTCAAGCCCGTCCTCTAGTCTCGTCAGTTCTGGTCATTAAATCAAATTAATCCCCAGGCGGATTAACCTCTGATACTTTCTCTTAGAAAACACTAGTCGCTCTTAACCTTGTCCTCCTAATCTGTGAACCGAAAAAATTGGTATTGATAAAACAATACTCAAAAACACAAAGGCCATTTTAATCTGATTTCTAGCCAAACTACGCAGGGTGGAATTGAAGGGAATCTTCCCAAAACTCACAATACTCCCCCAACCCAATCTGTTCCATTCTACAAAGTTGCGCAAAAGAATCCTGTGCAGTGACAAAAAATGGTTTGAAGAACTTTACTGTGGGTCAGCCTTGGTGTCCCCCAGAATGGCAGATACCCTGAAAACACTCACGTCAAGGTTCAACACATGGATTAATGGCCAATTATTTGAGTTGCTAGCAGAACTGTACCCAGGTAGAAAGAAAAGGGAATCAAACACCTTCACAGCTCACCAGTGCAAAGCAAATGGGGGCATGGCACAGCACCTATCCAGCTAGTATCACTTCCAACAGGATAATGATTCAGAACTACCAGGAACAAAGCAACAAATCGTGTTACTGGGGAATCTCAATGCTGTATCAGAGTTTTTCTAGATATAGAGCCCAGGAAACTAGGCTTCAGTCTCCTCAGTTTTCCTCCTATTTGTATACATTTATGTTGTGAATAGTTTTGAGACGTTTCAACATTATCAAGGCGCTGTCCTTACCGAAAGGACATCCAGAGACAGTAGCTAGGAGTCTATCAGCCCGCACGCTGAACTCTGTTAACACGATGCAAGTGACACATGCCCAGGGCTCATGGCTTCATCCAGTGATGTCGTTTCAACACAGACAACTGCCAGCCAGCATTGTAATGCCATCAGCAAACCTGAACGCAAATACAGCAATTCTCAGCAGGCATTTCAACAACAACAAGAACATCAAAATTACACTCATATAGCGCCTTTCACCTAAGGAGGATGTCCCAAGCCGGTAGACAGTCATTGTTTCTCACCTGAGCTGGGCTCGGGGAGGGTGGAGGCAAAGGGGTGGATTTGGGGTGACCAATGGGACCGTCGAAGAGGAAGGTCTTGAGGCGGGACTTGAATGACTATAGGGAATACAGGCAAGGTGGAGGGATTGCGGGATGGAGTTCCAGAGGTTGGGAGCAGAGTGGCTGAAGGCTAGCCCACCAATGATCTGCAGGGTGGCTCCAGGCCTCTCTGGGAATTGGTGGAAACTGAGCTCAGGGCTACCCGAACATAGTCAGAGATATTGTCACGAGGGCAAAGTGCTGGCATTGTTCAGTAACACCAAGAGAGGAACCAGTGGGAGGACAAAATGGGGAACACTGGCTCGGAGATGTCAAATGCACAAGAGAGAGAAACCAGAGAGAGGAAGACTGCAGCAGAAATGGACATAAAGAAAGAGTTAGAGAGAGAGAGATTGAGCAAGGGCAACAAATATACAGACATGCACGCCCAACCTGTGCACCACCCAAATATAAATGTGTTCTCTGTTAACAGTATTCCCAATCAGCGGTAACCCTCAGTAGCACTGATGGTAAGCTGATTGCATTAGGTGGGCATTTCTTAAATTTGTTCACCTTAAAATTCTTCCAGGATCACAATTCAAACAGTAAAAATATGAAATCATAACGTATTTACATCTTTCGCAATGTGCAAAATGAAAGCTCAAGGGCATCTACTCACCAGTCGTAAATCGTTTATTTTTACCCCTATCTACGGCTTCCACAAAGTTCATAGGGGAGAAGAGAGAGGGAGAGGCAAAGATTTATCCTGATAGATTGTTCTGCTATTGTAACGTTGTTGAGATTCCCTCCTATCTCATCCTGCGTGTTCTTCATACCCATCCCAGGGTGAAACCTTGAGCAAGTTTCCTTACTCCACACGCCTAATAATAACCTGTTCAAAAAAATCCCACAATAATAAATATTGATCATTTTCAATCCACGATTGTTTGTGGGATACTGCTGTGCGCAATTGCCTGCCGCGTTTCGCCCACAAACATACAGTCAATTTACTTTACAGTATATTCTTTGAAGCGCTTTGAGACGTCGATAAGATGTGAAAAACGCTATATCAAATGCAAGGATTATTATTATTATTATTCTCCTGCTGGACAAAAGTATTTGTGCCTTTCAAAGAAGGTAAACCACAAAAGATTACATAGCATTTGGTCGGCCAGTATACTTTCATCAAGCTAATAACACTCCTTTCCATCCGATTTCTATCAACCATATTATCAACTAATGTCCAGTATTTGAGGGCTTGTCCCACAGCATTGGCCACAAGCCTCCCACCTCTTGCTGTGGCCACAGATATAGCTGTAAAATGAGGAACACAGAGATTTTCCTAAAAGGCTGACACTTCTTTGGACTGGGAAGTCTGTAGAGAGGTCTGTTTAGTGTTACTGAATTATTTCTGCGCCGTGTCTCACTAACTCGTGCTCTCCGGCTGTGTTTGCGATTACAACTGGAAGAGATTTATATCCAAACTTTACTGGGCGAGGAAATCAACACATAGTATTTTCCTCCCCCCAAAAAATGTAATTTGCGTAATCTCGTAAAACAAACAACAAAAAAGCAGCGTTTGCCACTGCACAGAAAGTGAGGGCAGGGAAATAGGAGGTGACTGGGCAGATATGCAGTATGGCGAAAGATAATTGCTTCTCATTTATCTTTTAACTCTGCTACAGTTTGTGAAATTATAGCTTTGCCACACAAACCTTTGTTGTTAGAAAGTTTGTCAATTGGATTTTGTTCCACAAAAAGGACAAGCAAATCTTCCTGATCTTCAGGCATGTACCAAAAAAAAACGCGGCATTGTAATTGGCCGATGATAATAATAATGAGAAGAAGGATCTTCAGATTCGATATAGCGCTTTTCACGTCTTCTAGATGCTTCAAAGCGCTTACAGAATATACTGTAAAGTGAACCGACTGTATATTTGTGGGCAAAATGTGGCAGCCAGTTGCGCACAGCAGCGTCCCCACAAACAGTCGTGGATTGAAAATCCCCCACTACTGAACAGATAGCCCCAATTATGAATTCAAGTGACTGATTGCAAGAGTGCTACTAACTGAACTGTGTATCAGATCAAACAAACGAAAGACGGATTGCCCAACACAGAACAGCAGCGGAAACGAAGGCACGTGGTCAAAGGGGAAACACACAGAACATTAACAGTAAAAACCAGCATAAGATTGGGAGGAGGTGGTGGTGGTGGTGGGGTGTAGACCAATCTGTGAGGTCGAACTTGGTCATCAGAGGAAAGGCCCAGGAGATGAAAACAAGTTCAGTAACAGAAACAAACAGCAAGGGAGCAGCAGTCAGGGAAGGACTTGCAAAATGCAGGTGCAATGCAGGGTGGGCAATCATACCATCAGTGAATTAGAGTCACAGGAAGCAGGTTAACCACATCTAAAAAGGGCACAATGGACCGAGCTAAATCATCAAATTGCAACTGATTCAAATGAATCTAAACAGCCTGAAACAATGGCCTTTAGTTACTTCCTCTCCAACCATCCCAGGAAGGGGGCTGACACAGACGCAGCACTTAGCTTACAGTGAATCTCTTGCACACCAAGCAATGTGTGTGTGTGCGTGGGCGTTTGCGCCTGTGCGCTTATACAACGCTTCCGTACCTGTGACTTGTGCGCACATTTACATGCAGAGCAAGAAGTTTCCAGACGCGCGTTGCGGCGTGTTATGACGAGCACACGACTCCGTGAGCTTGTACACGTGTGTGTGTGTTTTTTTTAACCTGCATTCATGTGTGTACCGGTACTGGGTTCATTTTCTGTATGGATTGCAAGGCAACACATTCTCATGGGATCAGCTTTTAATATTAGAGCCAAGTTGTTCAGACCATTAAAAACGGTCTGATGTGCATTACTGATGTTACAGGAAGGGTTTGAATGGGACACATGCAGTGACAGGTACAGCACAGCAGGATGAGTGGCAATGTCATGAATCTCCGCAGTACATTCTGTCCTGCACAGATTGTAATTAGAATGAATAGGAAATGTGTGTTTCTCTTCTTTTTTAAAAAAAAAAATCACTGGTGCTAATAGCTTTAAACAAAACCTTGGGGGGAAAATATCACACACAAAAAAACAACTTGCGCAATAATGACTTCTGCATGAATAGTCTGAGCTCCTTCTCTGAGAGATGTGAGGAATGGAGTAGTGAACCATTGTTTCAGGGCCCTGGGAGTTTCAACCTCTCACAACAATATCAGACGGATTCTCAGTGCTGTGATTCATATAACTTCATCAAAAAAAAACCTTTCAGGAGCTTGTGAGATAGTGCTCCCTTTAATTGACCTGTGTACCACTCTACCCAAATAAAGTGGGAAAGGCAGAGATGATTGCAGTGCGGGTCGGGGGTGCTGTTGTAACATAACACAGCTCACCTGCACATTGACAGATTGTGCTGTGCAGGACAGGACATAACACCTCCCTCATATCATAGATGATGAGCTGAAAATATTGGGGTGGGTTGGTCACTATATCTGAGAAATGGAAGAAAATACAGTACTGGACAAGGCAATTCGAGCTGTTTCTAGGCCACGAGCTATCTGGTGCAGAGAACACTGGAACAGCTCACTCGTCCGCAATTTTACGTAACTGAGTTATACAACAACTTCCACTTATATAGCGCTCAACACGTTGGTCTCAGAGCATTGCACGAGGGGTTGGGGATGAGGAGGGGCATCCAAAGAACTAGAAGACGAGGTCATGACGAGGTTAGGGAGGTTACCAGGTTGCATAGCTCAACAACCATGCCGACAACAGCCCGTGATTTCTGGTGCAAGAAGCCAAAACGGGGCAACAGGAAGGACACTGCAGAACCAGAACCAACTCTAAGATCTCTACTTCAGAAGCAAGTAGCGAAGGAGTGCACTTCCCATAAGTCAGAGTGACTTACTTCTGGTTTCCTTATTAAGCAGTTTGTTTCCAATTCTCTCTCTTTTTTTAAAAAAAATTGCGTCTCGATACCAAAGCATTAACATACCTAGCATACCATGCACCCGTGAATATTCCTGTACTTTTTTTATTGTTAGAATCGTATGGGTTTTTTTGCCGCGCCAACTTTGGGACAGTATTACATCTGAGCGTCTCAAATGCTTGTCCAAGTGACAATCGAACAAAAAAACTTCTTGACCCACAATAATACATTCATTAAAAAAAACAGTAGAGTTACGTGCATTGCTTTGCGGTCAACATTCTGAAGAAAATGGGAGCTTTAGCATCCACCTGAACAGGCATTGGAGAAAATGGGAGCTTAGTTTAGACTCTCTGAATTCAAAATCCTGCCATGGGGCTTGAACCCACAACCTTCTTAATCGCTACCATCTAAGCCACGCTGACATGTTACGTGCACCTGTGTACATTAAACAGAATGCAAATTGTTCTAAGATTTAATCTAATCTCTTTCGGGAGGAGGAAAAGGGGAGAGGGCGTAGAGAAGAGTGGCACGAGACCACGGCCACAAACCACCACCTACTATTGTGAACTGTGACAAACAGCCACTGATCTGCTAAAGCACAGCGGAGGCCTAGTCACGTGGCAATGCTGTGCAACACTGTCGAGTGGAGGAGACAACACTGCGTTTTCCAGCTAAACTTGGAACTGCGCGGAAGGCTTTCCTTCCCCCTTTGCCTTAAAAGCTCTGCTGCCACAACACAGCTGCTACTTCAATCCGCCCATTGATCCTGACGGTGCATTTTCAGTGTGGAACCTGCTTCCGTTTGACCGGCCGCAGATGACTGAAACTCCAATGTGCACTGAGCCAAATGAGGCAGGCGTGTGTGCAGGAGTCAACGCGGATACTGTGCTGCACTCCTGCTGAGAATAGGTCATTTCGCACATACACACCTATCCTGCGGGATATTTGACGGCAGTAAATATAAATATAATACAAAACATTTCCAAAGTTTGGTTGATACTTTCAGAGGTTCGCACTGACTGCGTACCAGTGTCCAGTGGTTCCCGATTTACGCTGATGGCTCTCAGTATCACCAGCTCAGAACTGGGATAAACAGATTGTTAGCAGGTCTCAGTGTAAAGGCCTGGATGTAGGAGTGAAAAACAGCCTGGTGTCTCACTTCTGACACCCCTGCGAGTGTTGTGAATAGAGAGAGTGAGGGAACGTATGCGCGTGAGAGAGAGAGAATGAGTGCAAATTCCATGGTTGAGGGTTTGCACATGAATACTTGTGCCATCAAGCCTATCCTAGAGGTTTATTGGATCAAAATGTTTTCTATATAATTTCTAACTTAACTATAATTTTAAAGACAATATTCCATTGTTTTAGATCTCTGTGCCAGAGGAGGTCAAAGTTATAATAATCCTTGCATTTAATAAAGCACCTTATCATGTTGAGATGTCCTAAAGCACCTCACAAGATATACTGTAAGATGGTGTCACTGTACTATTTTGTCCACATTTAAATTGTCAATTTCTATCATTACCGGTAAATATTTAAGTGCTACATCATCCTTTACTCTCCTCCGATCCAGAGAATATAACTCTAGTTATCCAGCTTCTCATGATAACTAATCTATTTCAAGCCATATATTAATCTGACAAATCATTGCTAGGCACCTCCAATGCCAAGACATGTTTGCTAAGGTTGGATGCCCCAAATTTAACCCGGTGGGGGTGTTTGAGATCGTACGCTACCAATAAATGAAATGATGAGAATAACAGAGTAAGAAATACCGCCAAGGAACACCAACAATAAATAGATTAGTTCCAACAGAATGACCTAGGGGCAGGTTTATTTAACCTTTAGTCATTTTAAATCAGAAGGAATCATACCAGAAACTGGATTACAGGTTATTGGCTCTCCGAATGAAATGAGTGAGGCAACCTACCACTTCCCTGGAGCATAAATTGAATGAACACTTTGGATGCAGAGTGGGAAAATTACCTTACAAGTGGTCACACCAATGCCTGGAAGTGAAGGAATTCTATCCAAGACAGGATGGAATACGGAACGAACAGGATTGGCCAGCACACTCTTCAGCCACAGTGCAGGGGTTTCGGTTTCTTCCAACCAGATGGGAAGTCTCCTCTAGGATCAACTCTGGAGACTTCGCTGGTGGTTGACATTCATTGCTCAAATTGAAGTGTGATCCAATTCGAGAATCATAGAAGAAATGATTTCTTCGGCTCATCGTACCAGTGGCAGCTCTTGAAAGAACTATCCAAATGAATCCCACTCCTCTACTCTCCGCCCCATACATAGAATCAACCTGCCCAAGATTATTATTATTTAGCAGGAAGAGGCTGAAAAACACTTAAAGAAATGCATCGTTAAAACGCATCATTCAAAAATATAATTTACAATGTTGACCGTAAAGCAATTGCACGTAACTGAACCTGTCCCAACTCAACAGAACATCATCTTCCACGACACATGGGGAAAACGGACTGAAAAGGAGCTGCAGCAATTGGAGGGTTAATAACGAAATAAGTGCATGACGGTGGTACCGTCCGTTCTCCACCTCCCCCACTACTTCCTGCTCAACTCAGTCCTTCCTGTATTCTCAGGTTACAGATTTTCTTGAGAATCTTTGCCTCACTCAAATAAGGGGAACTTTAAAAAGTTTTTCGCCCACTGCTACAATCCAGTCTGGAGAGTGGCACTTCCGTCTGACGCTGTTAAACCATCTTATTGACGCTAAGTTTACATATGAACCAGGATCTTAGTGCTTTGTAAATCATATACCCAAAATACGCTACGTGCACAATTTAAGTAAATCTGAATTCCGCTGTTTATTTCAAGTCATTGCATTTGAATGTCAATGCAAAATTTATTATGCAAATCAGCCCACAAGAAAACACAGAATATATTGATCAAAGAGCAGGTAACAACCACAAACAAATACATCAACAAACACGTGCATTTGAATAACGTCTTGGAGCTACAATAGTTTCACTGCTTTGGTCAGATTAGGAATAGCATTTTGACAAGATCATTTTTGCATATCTAAAATTCAACACACTAGACTTTTGTAAAAGCAGGCCATTCGCCCATCATGCCTATGCCGGCTCTTTGAAAGACCTATCCAACTAGTCCCACTAGCTCTGCAAATTTGTGCTTTTTAAGTACCTCTCCAATTCCCTTTTGAAAGCTACTATCAAATCTGCTACCAACACCCTTTCGGGACGTGCATTCCACACTGTAACAACTCTCTGGGTTAAAAATACAATTCTCGTGTCTGGTTCTTTTGCCAATTATCTTAAATTATTGACAAGGATTGATTTTTTGGGGGGAGGGAGGCGGAAAACTTTCCCTCCCACAATTCAATATTTATGTTCATTTCTCTGTTAATCTTCTCCAGGCCATCCTTTTGATTCTTAGAACAATGACTAAAAGGAGGGACATGATCCAGGTCTTCAAAACAGAAATTCTGTTGCAAAATTTTATCTGCTCGAGTTGGACAAGGGAAGCCACATTTGAGGGATTGGGTTTAAAATCCAACAAGCAAAACTAGATTTAAATATCTCTATTGATTCACTTCTACAGATGTCTGGGGCAGAACATTCCACAACTTCGCAACCCTCCTGGGGAAGAAACACTTCCTGACCCTAGTTCTAACTGTCTTGGCTCAGATTTTAAGACTACGCCCTCTCCTAATGGATCCTTCAAACCAAGCAGAAGAATTGTCCGCCATCTAACGTGTCAAGTTATTTCATTTTGTTTGGTACCTTAATCAAAT
This sequence comes from Hydrolagus colliei, assembly GCA_035084275.1. Taxonomy (NCBI): domain Eukaryota; kingdom Metazoa; phylum Chordata; class Chondrichthyes; order Chimaeriformes; family Chimaeridae; genus Hydrolagus; species Hydrolagus colliei. The sequence goes on along the minus strand of CM068761.1, from coordinate 2,073,629 downwards.
CACCCCCCAATTTATTTAGCTCTAAGGAATATAACCTCAGTCTACCAAGCCTTAGTTGACCTCATCAGCGCTAAACCCCTTCAGCTAAGAAATTAATCCAGTGAACCGTCGTGACTGGAAGCCCTCCAAGGCGAGTACATATATTGGGTGCCAAAAACTGAACACAGTATTCCTAATGAGTTCTAACCATTGTAGAACTCCATTCCAGTACTGGAAACTCTATTGTAGGATGGTACTGCACTTCCCATTAGGTGATAAACGAAGGTTCCTTTTGCTCGGGCCGATATTAAAGATCCTGTGACACTGTCGGAAATGAGGAGTAATTTTTTTTTCAGCATCCACTAACAATCTGCCAAATAAATTGATCACGCCTATTTATTTAACTTGGTCACACATGCATAAAAGGTCAGCACATTTGACTATAAGAACAATTATCACACACCTAATAATTATGTAAAACGCTTTGAATCAGTTTATACATGATCATTTATTAATCTACATAATAAGTTGCCACAGTAAAAAAAATTCAAGCTTTCTTTTTCCCAGTAAGACTGCCTATTCCAGTAATGTTTGCCTACAGTGCATTAATGCGCAGTCTTAAATCTTAAATGCGCAATCACTAAACTGTCCAATAAATCTCGTGAAGTATTTTGATGATGTAATAAGGTACTACATCAAATGCAAGGGTTAGTATAGAACTCAATATAAAACTTTAGGCAGTCCCTTCCAGGGTAATCCACTGCTGTTTTTATTCACGACCTCCTGAATGAAAACCTGATACCAGCCGCTGTCAAATTTAAACAGTGTGTTGTTGTGAAGGTGAGAAAAAGCCTGTGGTCAGTAATTAGCACGATAAACAACTTGCCATTTGAATATCTGGCTATGGTGACAGTGTGACTCTGGCCTGTGATACCAGTGCAAGTGCAGCAGTCAATATTGTCTTAGCAAATGAGCCAAGCTTGTTCTCAGCTCACTCTCCATACAACACTTATTCATTCAAAGGCCTGCAAAGGAGACATCCAACCTTCAAACCCAGGGCTAACTCCAGCCCTTTAATCCATACGTGACAAGCACTGACTGCCTTTGCAATGAAGATCACGGCTCAGATTTTAACACTCTAAGATTAGAGTCCAGGCTGACCCTCAAGGAATTTGGGAGGATGGGTGGTGGTGGGGGGGGGGGGGGGGGGGAGAAAGGGTGGATTGCCACAGTATTGTCAGAGGTGCAGTCCTTCAGATTCATCTGTTCTGGTGATATCAAAGATCACATAGCTGATAAAGATCACAAATTTAATTGGTGAAACCATCGCTTATATCTGGACAGAAGGATAGTGGCAACTCTCTCACTCTTAGCAACCAAATGTCAAAATTGAGTCAATACTTGCGAGTTGTGAGGAAATTTCCATGTTACGGTTGCATACATAGATGTGGAACTGAAATTTGGATAGACTTAGGCATGATGATAGCTTTTTGCCTGTGATGGGAGATCCAGCTAATCAAACAAAAATGAAACTGAGCCAGAGACCATCATGAGGCTTACTCCTTGAAGTAAGTTTCTTTCTGCCTTGTCCAGTATCTTCTGGGAGATCACAGGGAGAGTACCGTTAACTCCAGTTATGAAACTGTAAAAAGCCAGAGTGTCACCCAACAGAAATGGACCCTGCTACAGCAACCTCCAGCCTCTCAAGAGAGTGTAATGTACTAACTGCACTGTAAGGAGCTTGTGAACTGGAGCACAACGCACTCAACACAATGCATAGAGAGATGTCCATTGGTTCAAGTCAGTCACTCCTGCTACTGACCTGTTGATAAACATACTGCGGTTTCTGTTAAGTCAGACCCGATGCCAACAATGGATGCTCGCAAACACAGTACAAAATCATTACGTGCAATTTAACCGCTTCGCTGCAGACAATTCTCCGCCTGTCGTCCTTCTTTACAGCACCGTTCATTGCCCCAGTCTCGTTATTCTGCTTGCTTGATTTTCACCACTTTTTTTTTACAAATCTGCTAAAGAGCTTCAAGTGAACAACTTTGCTGCATGAGTCATGTGAAGGAGATCCAGAGCCAGTTGGCTCCTGCCCCTGCACATTGCATTAGCGGCACAATGCATGGATAAGCATGTCCCTGCTGCATTATCACAGCAGCTTACAATGCACAAGGCCATCCAGCTCATCGTGTGTAACATTACTACTACTGCACGTGATCAGTGTTAGGTCATCCTGATCTCCACAACAACCGTGTCCCCAGACTCGAGGTCCGGATCGGCCCTGAATTATTGCACCCAGGTGTGCTTTGGACGCCCTCCAGTCTCAGCAGGTCCGAGAGCCCAACGTGCCGGAGACCAGTGACCATTCATCCATCCAGCGGACATGTCCGAAGAGAGTGTGTCACCTCCGCACTGTGTGCTGCACACATCAGGTAAGCCGGTCAGAGGCAAATATGCTTGAAGCAGCCTATGCCGAGCTTATGCCCTGTAATTGACTCCTTTTTAGGTCTTAATCTGGCTCCCCTTTGAAAGTTAATATTGATTTTGCCTCAAACTCTGCTCTCCGCCACATCCTAACCGTACGTCTTGGTGTGAAACGCTTGTCCTAACCTCTCCCATTAGTCCCACATTGATCGATACGCAGGTATGCTTGAGCTTCACCGTAACATATTGCTAGTGCTTTGCTGCCAAATCAAAACAAGCAAGATTTCCTACAGCCGCAAGCAACGCAGACATGGGTGGGGAGGCGAGCACAAGTGAAAGGCAGGCGCGGACTGAATGCACCTACATTTCCATCCCAGAAACTTTTATGGCCTTTAATGTTGTGTTGGGGCTACAGGCCAGCTGCACCAGCTCTCCTTTACATGAATAAATCATCACTTACATCAGTGGCTGTACTGCACACAGCCATTTGATAAACAGGCCTCCAGAAGAAGAAGAGGCTACAGCAACACATATAGTTCCCATGTCATTGTCATTCCTCCCCCCTCCCCCCAGTATAGTTAATAATAATAATCCTTGCATTTGATGTAGCGTTTTTCACGTCTTCTAGACGTCTCAGACGCTTACAGAATATACTGTAAAGTGAATTGACTCTATATTTGTGGTCGAAACGCGGCAGCCAACTGCAAACAGGGCAGCTCTCTGTGTCACTGGTACAATTGGCCCGTCCTGTATAACTCACTGTACCCTCCCTCAAGTGTGTTCAACCTTTATGGCTGCCTATGTAAAGCACTGTTCTCCTCGGCCTGCTCCCCTCTTCCTGTAGCTTTCGATAAATATTTATTGCAAATTAACAACAGCACGAGACAAATCATACTAAAATCAGAGGCCTGGCACGTGAGAACGTCACAACTTGAAATACTATCAGCACGAGTAACACCATAATGTTTCGGGTCACAAAATTCAGGGGTGGGTGGAAAAAGGTGACAACGAATAATAAATATGATCAGTAAAGTCAAGATGTAAGCATGAGACTGCAAAGGGAATTCAATTATTTTGTAGTTTCTAAATGTATAGATTAGAGTATCCTCCGCTCGCCCCCATCCACCACCGCCACCCCCACCCCCTGGAACAAACAATAGAAGATACTGTACATTTTGTCTTCCTAAACGCATGCAGTATTCAAGTACGAAATCTTGCACCTCAGTAAGACACGACTCAATGTAAAGACTTCAATAATTCCATCACCCGAAGCTCTGTCGTTTGAGTAGCTTTCATTACCTGCTGAGTGATTCCAGTGGCAGCAAAAATCTACATCGGGAGCATAAGCTAGGCTCCCTTCACAGAAGCAATGGGTGAACTTTGGCTCTAGACCACTTACATAATTGCAATTGCTTTTTCCATCATAACCTGTGCTTATATCTACATTGATTAATTATTGCACCAGACGTCAAATTTCTAACAGCTTTCATTGAATCTTTGTCATTCCAGTTTCCAATAACCGTAATCGATCGTATTGGAAACATCCCCGGTCCAAAAGACTGCAAAAGGTCGAACGTGGGCAAACAGCAAGTCATGGAACAGAACTAAATCCAGTCAAAGCAGCCAATGCAGTGCCAAATAACATCTTTAAATAAAGGGTGGATGAATATCTGTTTAGAACAGGATTGAGGGTAAGAGGCATAAGTACTAATAGAAGTGATCAAGGGCTTTGCGAAACACGATTAGTCCTTTCCGGGCTTTGGACTAAACCCCTGAAACAGATTAAACTCCCTAGCCACCTGGTTCTTTCGTTTATCATCCAGGCTGTTCAACAGTGGAGCTGAAACTGCCTGCCTTCTTGCATTGGTGACTTTTTTATGAAAACTGAAACCCACTAAAATGTGGAATCGCAATATACTTCCAAACTAAGCCCTGAAGCAGAACATCAACATGCCCTTTGGGAAGAGAAATCATCTGGCATCTTGAAATGGCTTTCTTTTTTTTTTGTTTTATTCTTTCTACAGTCAACGCAAACAATAAATCACTTGCACCCTTGACAGCAAGACTGGTTCAGAAAGAAAATGTAGGTGCGCAGGAATATATATATATGACTGGAAAACATCATTTCAGTCCATCTGTCACATTCCTGTCGAGTCACCCAATGCAGAAAAAGCAGTCTGCCCTTTACCACAATCAGAGTGCAATACAATTCAATTTTTCAAACCATTCAGTGGATTCCTGCACAAGTAGAGCCAGTGATTAAGTAGTTGAACAATAGTTCAGGGAGCCAACATACTTTTACAACAGGTCTGACATTTACACCTGGGACATGGGGCATCTTTAAAAATGGAACAAATCTCCCAGTGAGATGTTCTAGGCCCTGCAGCAAAACATTAGAAGTCAAACACGGGCACGCCATTCATTCACAAAGCTGGGAACTCACCAATTTTCTGGTTGAAAATCTTCTCAAAGGTCAACTCGTCGCGCTCCTCAAGGTATTTCTGCATAACACTGCGAATGCTGTGAAAGAAAACATTTTTTTTTTTTTTAAAGTAGATAAGTTATCCTGAGCACCAAGTTCCTCAACATTTTTTTTGACTTTCAAACAGCAATACACAGAATGTAAGATTTCGATGCAAATCATTTTCCTCTGAAAGAGGAAGTAGTCTAACATTAGTTCTGCATCCAGAGACATAGAATACAATAGGAATTTGCACTTAAATGGCACTCTCACGTAGGAAAATAACTCAATGCACTCGGCACGATGGAGTGAGATCCTGAACAAGGTTGGCACAATCAAGTTGGTAGATTTTTGTAAACATTTTGAAAGAAGAGAGGGAGGGGGATGCAAGACTGAGAGGTTCAGGAAGTGAGATCCAAAGAGCAGGGACAAAGTGGCTGAATGCATGTCAAATGATGGCGGAGGAGGAGACAAAAAACAATGAATTTTACTGTAAAGTGTAGTGACTGTGGATTGCGAGCGTTGCAACTAATTTGCAACAACTCACTGACTGATCACTAAGTCAAAATGTCAGCCCTACACCCTGAACTCAAAAGTCCTCACATGAGGATTGACCTTGATGTGCAGCAAAGTGAGCCAGGCTGACACCTGTCACACAGATGACTTGTAAACAAACGAACAATTATCTTTATGGTTTAGAGTTCCTGGGCAATGCAGCAAAAGATTTTTCTTCTTTGGGCCTTTCGCCGGAATCCAGGTACAAATTGTGAGGTGGTTTTTAAAACGGGGGGTGGGGGGGAAAGAGGGGAAAGCGGCTGCAAAAGAGGGTTTTCACCAGGGTTTTGACCTGCCTTATTCACACAAAAGGTGGCTTCAAAGTGGACACTTCTATTTACCAAAGCTCCACACATGAGCGTCTGGCTCAACCAGTTGATGTTAACTGAGTAAGCTTAGTTTGCAGCAATGGACCTCTAGAACAAAAGTGGCTGGCTTATTAGTATCTTGTGTCGGTCCTCCCATCACACTGACGACAGAGGTCCATCGAATACCTGGGATGAGGAAACACTCAAAAGAGACTTGCGATGACAGCTGCTGAAAGGCATTAACCTGGACAAACTCATGTCGTTATATCCAAGGCTTGGTATCCACCTTACTGGATCAGAATGAAGTCAACCCTCTATGACAGACTTGGTAGTCCAGTTCCTGAGCGAGGTAGGCCCACAGTACTCAAGGGCATCGCTGATGATAGACCAACCAGTTTAACTTCATCAGCGAGATTTGGGTGGGGCAATCAGGTCACTGGGAGTACATCTGTTAACCCTGTAAGTCAAACTCGTAACAAGTTGGGTATCCCAAGCTGGACAATTGGCAAGAACCTTATCCACTGTGCACTCAATAATAATAATAATAATAATAATAATAATAAGGCAAGTTATGCAGTTTTAACATGTTAAATTCCAACACACTTTCAGGGGACACCAAACCTTGGCTCACTCTAATCCGTTCTTAATACTCTCTGGAATTAGGGGGGATTCCTGCAGGGACAGAGAACACATTCCTTTCCAGACACAGCGAAAGCATCACCCATAGGTAACATGCATAGGTAGAACGCCAGTCCAGATGTTCTTGCTTAACCTGACAATCGCCTGAATTGTTGCAGCCTTCTTGCATTCATCTAAAGGATAAGTCTGCAATAATCTGACAGACAGCACATCAGCAAACTCTTTTCATAGGAGGTGTGCTAGAAAAACAGGCCCCACGATTCTCAACACTCGGGGAAGAATAGATGCAACGTGTGACAACATAGAATGGGAGAAGTGGACTGACTCACTGTGTGTGGGGAAGCGGACATAATAATAATAATCCTTGCATTTCATATAGTGCTTTTCACATCTTATCGACGTCTCAAAGCGCTTCAGAGAATATACAGTTAAGTGAATTGACTGTACATTTGTGGGCGAAAAAAAAGCATCAACCTACACAGGCTGCATTGTGAGGGACCAGCACAGAAGAAAACAATATTAAATCTGAAAAATTATCAGGTGAACTGGCAAAGCCTATCCTACAGGACACCACGAACTTCAGAAAGCGGATGGAGAATTTCAAATATATATAAAAAGTGAAGACGGCTAATTTCCATCAGACTCTGCCCTCCGATTCCAACCAGCTTGTTGAATAAATTAGCACTTGTTCTCCTCTTGCCTTCAAAACAACGGCAACAAAAGATAAAGCTGGGAACGCAGGATTTCCTATAACATATTTGAGTAACCCGGGTGTCACAATGCTGGACATCTGCAAGGTTGTAAGGAGCCAGGGAGAGATGGCAAAAATTAAATTGAATGCTGAACACACAGCACGTTGTACAACATCATAATAGAATAATAATCCTTGGTTTTCAGATTGCAACTTTGACATTAGGAGGACGTTTCCCATTGTAAAGTGCAGTAATTGTGTACATTGCGGACAAATACAGCAGCCAATTTATGTCTAGCAGTACATGAGGTGAATAACTAATTTTACCTGGGGGTGGGGCTCGGTGGTGATGGAGGTTGGTGGTTTGGAAGGAAAATCATGCGGGGAAGAGGGGTGGAAGGAGAAAATTATGACAGGGGATGAGGAGCAGAAAATCCAATGGTCGTGGGAGCGGAGGAGAAAATCAATACAGGAAGGGGAAAACCAGACGATGGGGGTGGGGGGCAGGTATCATGGGTAGGGGGACGGAGGGAAAGGGGAGAACCATATGACTAGCGAGATTACACTTGTTCCACGACTCTCATGCCCTCCGCTTCACCACTGGCAGCCGTGCATTCGGCCACACCGACCTCGCAAACCCTGGAACTCACCACTGTTAAGCACTCTGAGACACTCCCCGAGTACAGGGCGTTATATAAATGCAAGCTGACTAACGGATGTCAATATGTACAGTAATCCACTTTAGGCCTTTGCACAAGAGCACCAAACTTCGCAATGTTTACAGTCGGTGGCAGGAAAAGACTACCATTTCGTCAGTTTATCAGTGCACTCAAACTCAAGTCCAGGGAGTCAAAGTTCCGGAGTTTAACCTACTGTGGCCATCTAAGACGCTCGGGAACAATTTTCATGCACTACTGTCAGATCAACCATCTCGCTCAACGGTCCAACCAGCACCCAGAACCATTTGAAAGCCAAGCCCTGCGCACACGCTGATGGAATAAGGACCAAAGACATTTATGGTGCGAAAGATCAAATGGCTTTTCATTGGGTGGGGGGGAAATCCCTTTCATCGTTCCCTCCTAGAGCACTTGTGAACCAAAGGGCTTTGACACTTGTGAATTACAATCAGTCAGGTTAAGAGTACAATCACGGTCTAGTTCCCGCTGTCTACATCTGATTATCTCTGCATTTTGTAACATGCAACATTAGGCAGTTAATTTTCGGAGGGTGATTTTACTGACATCTAAAAGGCCGAAATATATTTTATGTATTCAAACAAAGCGACCGCTGGCTACCCTGCAGTCTCAGCGGCACAGTTATGCTATCATTAATGGGGACACATAATAAATGGTATCACCTACTGAGCTTATTTTTGGTGCTAGATGTTCAAAAGATTTATTTATGCATTTTTAAACACATTCTTGTTAATATTTGCAAATTCCGAGGCACCAACTCTCTTCCTCAGGAAATAAGCAAACGTGTCCCATTTCTCTTGGGGACATTAACACAAATACACACACACACACATCATACAAAACAAGGCTGGTAGATGGTAAAATTTGATTACGATTGAGAAAGTGCGTTGGTTGGAAAAGCACAAACTACAATTTAAACAGATCGCTTTTTATCATTTCTAAAAGAGAGAGGAAGAGAGGGAGAGAGAGACTGTGTTTAGAGAGACTAAAATACTCTTAAATCTACACGCACATGACAGGATATACTCTCAGCATATTTAAAACAAAGTAGGCATTACGTAGGGATGGAAGTGAATATGATCAGCAATTGCAGCAGACGCAATATCACTTCTGCTCTAATTTCTCAAACACAGTTTGCGAGGGCAGAATCAGTGACTGACCTTCTACGCCGCAGATTAACGCGCAACACTGTTGACTCTGAACGTATATTCTGATTACTTTCATGTTTCCTGACGGTCCATAAGCAATGATAATTTTCAGATTGTTTTGGTTCACAGAAGGCTGCAGAGCCACACGCTGATGACTGCTTGTTTGTTCAATTTAAACAGGAAACGACATTCAGAGAGTGAGAGAGAGAAAAAATCCTCCGTGCTCTGAGACTGAACCGGTCTATTTTCTGAAATTGCATTTAAAATAACCCCTTTCATGGGGCTCACTGCACCGTATACACATTGCCACTTAAACAACGATGCTACATTTTCAATGTAGTCAGTCATAGAACCATTTGACATAGAATTGTTTCAAAACTAGGTAAACAACTAAGGCATGTTGCATGTTCAAGGCATGTTCAAATTATAAAAACACATAAGAATTCTGAACCAAAGCTTAGCTATTTGATGGAAATAAACTGCATGATCCAATCTAGACTAGCTTCTAAAACAAGGCTGTTTTTTTTAAATACAGAGATATACATTATAATCCATTCATATTTATATCATTCCGAGTGCATCTGCTCAATTGGAGACATTTCTAAAATAAAATGGGAATAATATATAACTCAGGAAGACAGGTATGGGGTGAAAATGTTATTGTGTTTCATTATTAAAGGTTTGCATGATCTTTTACATAAGGAATATTTTTGAATAATTGTCTGATGGAGGGGTTGTTTTTTTCCCCCCTCCCTACCCCCTTGCAGGCTGCTGCTGGAATGGATTTTTTGTTTCAAAAAATGGGGAGAGAGTCAAGTCAGTCAGTCGACTGCAGGTGCAGAAATGCCAACAATCATCGGGCTCAATTGTGAATCGGATATTTCAAACAATTTGAGGGGAAGGATAAAAAACAGTGTGAAAAAAAATAAGAGACATCATATATATATATACACACACACACACACATATATATATACTGTACTACATATATATCAATAGAGAGACGTGTAGATACATAATACAGTATATTGATATTCATATCTCAATAATTAAGACATATATATCGATAAAGAGATAATATCTAGTTATATCTCAAAAGAGACAATATTATTAGTTATATGTATCTATCTATTTATCAATAAAGAGACTATATATATATATATATACTGTATCTCAATAAAGAGACAATCTATCAACCGAAAAACCCAAACATTTTTTTTTAAAAAAAGGAGGTTCAATTAAAAATTGCTTCTATCAGAATTCAATTGAGTTTCCCCCCCCCACCCCCCAACATTTACCAATCACCTTTGCCCCCCCAAAAAAAAAAAAATATATATATTCTTAATATTTTTTTAATTATAATGGTGTCAAGATGAGACAAGGTTGGGGGAGAAGCTCTTTTGGCAGAGAGTGTTGGGGTGGGGGGGTTTGGTTGGGGGGGTTGGTGTTGGGGGTATTGGGGGGGGGGGGTTGAGAAGAGGAGAGAAAACATCAGACTAGACATGGGGAGGTGGGTGAAGAGAGAGAGAAAAAAAGGGTGACAGAGAGAGAGAAAGAAAGGGAGCTAAGACACACAGAAAGAGGGGGGGGGGGGGAGATACAGAGAGGGAGACAGAGAGAGGGTGGGTGGGGGGGACAGACAGAGAGAGGGTGGGTGGGGGGGGACAGACAGAGAGAGGGTGGGTGGGGGGGGACAGACAGAGAGAGGGTGGGGGAGATAGACACTGAGGGAGACAGACACAGGGGGAGAGAGAGAGAGAGACAGACAGAGAGAAAGAGAGGGTGACAGACACAGGGAGAAAGAGAGGGGGGGGTGACAGAGGGGGAAGAAGGGAGACACACAGAGAGATGGTGGGTGGGGGGGTGGGGGGGTGGGGGGGGGAGAGAGACAGAGGGGAAGAAGGGAGACACACAGAGAGATGGTGGGTGGGTGGGTGGGGGGGAGAGACAGAGGGGAAGAAGGGAGACACACAGAGAGATGGTGGGTGGGGGGGGGGGGAGAGACAGAGGGGGAAGAAGGGAGACACACAGAGAGGTGGGGGGGGGGGGGGGGAGAGACAGAGGGGGAAGAAGGGAGACACACAGAGAGGTGGTGGGTGGGGGGGGGGGGAGAGAGACAGAGGGGAAGAAGGGAGACACACAGAGAGGTGGTGGGTGGGGGGGGGGGGAGAGAGACAGAGGGGGAAGAAGGGAGACACACAGAGAGATGGTGGGTGGGGGGGGGGGGGGAGAGACAGAGGGGGAAGAAGGGAGACACACAGAGAGATGGTGGGTGGGTGGGTGGGGGGGGGGGAGAGACAGAGGGGGAAGAAGGGAGACACACAGAGAGGTGGGGGGGGGGGGGGGAGAGAGACAGACAGAGAAAGAAAGGGAGACATACAGAGAGGTGGGGGGGGGGGGGGGGGGGGGAGACAGAGAGCAAGACAGGGAGACAGAGAAGGAGAGAGAAGAAGAGAGACAGAGAAGGAGAGAGACAGAGAAGGAGAGAGACAGAGAAGGAGAGAGACAGAGAAGGAGAGAGACAGAGAAGGAGAGAGACAGAGAAGGAGAGAGACAGAGAAGGAGAGAGAAGGAGAGAGACAGAGAAGGAGAGAGACAGAGAAGGAGAGAGACAGAGAAGGAGAGAGAAGGAGAGAGACAGAGAAGGAGAGAGACAGAGAAGGAGAGAGACAGAGAGAGGGGGAGACTGTAAAAAAAATGTTTGTGTGTGTGTGTGTATATATATATATGTGTGTGTGTGTGTGTGGGGGGGGGGGGGGGGGGGGGTGACATGGAAATTGAAGCCCTTTTTACCTCAGTGCCCCCTCCCCTCCCCTCCCCGCCCCTGCCCCGGCGTGTCGGCCTTACCTGGGCTCGGGGAGGACGATCTTCTTGCTGGCTCGGGCGGCTGGGGTCGATTTGCTTTTCTCCATCGCCATTAAATAGCTGACATCAGCCAGCACAGCCTCCAGGTCCGCCATCTTGCCGTGTGTGTGTGAGGGGGAGGGAGGGAGAGAGAGAGGGGAGGGAGGGAGGGAGAGAGAGGGGAGGGAGAGAGGGGGGGGGAGTGTGTGAGGGGAAGGGAGGGAGGGAGGGGGGGGGAGTGTGTGAGGGGGAGGGAGGGAGAGAGAGAGGGGAGGGAGGGAGGGAGAGAGAGGGGAGGGAGAGAGGGGGGGGGAGTGTGTGAGGGGGAGGGAGAGAGAGAGGGGAGGGAGGGGGGAGGGAGAGAGAGAGGGGAGGGAGGGAGGGAGGTGGGGGAGTGTGTGAGGGGGAGGGAGGGAGAGAGAGAGAGAGAGGGGGAGGGGAGTGTGTGTGAGGGGAGGGAGGGGGAGGGAGAGAGAGAGAGAGGGGAGGGAGGGGGGGGGGGGGAGTGTGTGAGGGGGAGGGAGGGAGGGGAGAGTGTGTGAGGGGAGGGAGGGGGAGGGAGGGAGAGAGAGAGGGGAGGAGGGGGGAGTGTGTGAGGGGGAGGGAGGAAGGGGGGAGGGGAGTGTGTGTGAGGGGAGGGAGGGAGGGAGGGGGAGTGTGCGTGAGGGGAGGGAGGGAGGGAGGGGGAGTGTGCGTGAGGGGAGGGAGGGAGGGGGAGTGTGTGAGGGGAGGGAGGGAGAGGGAGGGAGGGGGAGTGTGTGAGGGGAGGGAGGGGGAGTGTGTGTGAGGGGGAGGAGGGAGGGGGAGTGTGTGTGTGTAAGGGAGGGGGAGACAGAGAGAAAGAGGGAGGGAGGGGAGACAGAGAGAAAGAGGGAGGGAGGGGAGACAGAGAGAAAGAGGGAGGGAGGGGAGACAGACTGTGTGTATGTGAGGGAGGGGGAGACAGAGAGTGTATGTGTGTGTGAGGGGGAGGGAGGGAGAGAGAATGTGTGTGTGGGAGGGAGGGAGAAGGAGGGAGGGGGAGTGTGTGTGAGGGGGGGGTTGAGTGAGGGTGTTGGTGGGTGGGGGGGGGGGAGGGTGTTGGTGGTTGGGGGGGGGGGAGGGTGTTGGTGGGTGGGGGGGGGGGGAGGGTGTTGGTGGGTGGGGGGGGGGGAGGGTGTTGGTGGGGGGGGGAGGGTGTTGGTGGGGGGGGGAGGGTGTTGGTGGGGGGGGGAGGGTGTTGGTGGGTGGGGGGGGGGGAGGGTGTTGGTGGGTGGGGGGGGGGGAGGGTGTTGGTGGGTGGGGGGGGGGGGAGGGTGTTGGTGGGTGGGGGGGGGGAGGGTGTTGGTGGGGGGGGGAGGGTGTTGGTGGGGGGGGGAGGGTGTTGGTGGGGGGGGGGGGGGGAGGGTGTTGGTGGGTGGGGGGGGGGGAGGGTGTTGGTGGGTGGGTGGGGGGGGGGGAGGGTGTTGGTGTGTGGGGGGGGGGGGGTTGAGGGAGGGTGTTGGTGGGTGGGTGGGGGGGTTGAGGGAGGGTGTTGGTGGGTGGGGGGGGGGGGAGGGTGTTAGTGGGTGGGGGGGGGGGGGGGGGGTTTGGTTGTTGGCAAAACAAAGAAGCCCCTGAGAGGAGAGGAGAGAGAGACAGAGAGGGATAGACAGGGGGGTGGGTGGGGGGGATAGAGAGACACACACACACACACACAGAGACACACACACAGACAGAAGCCTCTTCAAAGAGCCAACAGCCAGATATTGTCCATCTGGGGAAGCCAGGCAGCTTCAGTCCCTCTCATTCCAAGTGTGTGTGTGAGAGTGAGTGTGTCAGTGTGTGAGAGTGAGTGTGTCAGTGTGTGGGAGAGTGAGTGTGTCAGTGAGTGTGTCAGTGGGTGTGTGAGTGAGTGTGAGAGTGAGTGTGTCAGTGGGTGTGAGAGTGAGTGTGTCAGTGGGTGTGAGAGTGAGTGTGTCAGAGTATGTGTGTGTGAGAGTGAGTGTGTCAGTGGGTGTGAGAGTGAGTGTGTCAGAGTATGTGTGTGTGAGAGTGAGTGTGTCAGTGGGTGTGAGAGTGAGTGTGTCAGTGGGTGTGAGTGAGTGTGTCAGTGGGTGTGAGTGAGTGTGTCAGTGTGTGTGAGAGTGAGTGTGTCAGTGTGTGTGAGAGTGAGTGTGTCAGTGGGTGTGAGAGTGAGTGTGTCAGTGTGTGGGAGAGTGAGTGTGTCAGTGAGTGTGAGTGAGTGTGTCAGTGGGTGTGAGAGTGAGTGTGTCAGAGTATGTGTGTGTGAGAGTGAGTGTGTCAGTGTGTGTGAGAGTGAGTGTGTCAGTGTGTGTGAGAGTGAGTGTGTCAGTGTGTGTGAGAGTGAGTGTGTCAGTGGGTGTGAGAGTGAGTGTGTCAGTGTGTGGGAGAGTGAGTGTGTCAGTGAGTGTGAGTGAGTGTGTCAGTGGGTGTGAGAGTGAGTGTGTCAGTGGGTGTGTGAGTGAGTGTGTCAGTGGGTGTGAGAGTGAGTGTGTCAGTGTGTGTGAGAGTGAGTGTGTCAGTGGGTGTGAGAGTGAGTGTGTCAGTGTGTGGGAGAGTGAGTGTGTCAGTGAGTGTGAGTGAGTGTGTCAGTGGGTGTGAGAGTGAGTGTGTCAGTGGGTGTGTGAGTGAGTGTGTCAGTGGGTGTGAGAGTGAGTGTGTCAGTGCGTGTGTGAGTGAGTGTGTCAGTGCGTGTGAGAGTGAGTGTCAGTGTGTGTGAGAGTGAGTGTGTCAGTGTGTGTGAGAGTGAGTGTGTCAGTGTGTGTGAGAGTGAGTGTGTCAGTGTGTGTGAGAGTGAGTGTGGCAGAGTGTGTGTGAGTGAGTGTGTTCTTCCCTCAGATCTTCTCAGCTCCCTCTTTATTCAGGGTCTCCTTTATTTTGCCACCTTCTCTATCCTCTGGCGTTAGGTTGATGTCTTCTGTTGTACAGTAGCCATTGAGCACATACATAGAGACTGACTGACTGACTGAACGCTTGCTCACTTCCTCCTATACTCTCTCTATGTCTGTGTGTGTGTACATATGTCTGTGTGTGTGTGTGTCAAAAAGATCTCTCTCAAAACCTGGAGCTGGATCTGATCTTTTCTGAATGAATAAATAATAAATAATCCTGGCATTTGATATTAGCGATATTATCTTTCACGTCTTTCTGGAGACGTCTCGAAGTGCTTAGCAGACTATACTGCACAGCACTGTAAAGTGGCTTGACTACATACATACTTGTGGGCGAAACGCGGCAGCCGATGACTCCGCAGCACCGTCCGTCCCCCACAAAC
Source organism: Hydrolagus colliei (assembly GCA_035084275.1). Classification (NCBI taxonomy): domain Eukaryota; kingdom Metazoa; phylum Chordata; class Chondrichthyes; order Chimaeriformes; family Chimaeridae; genus Hydrolagus; species Hydrolagus colliei. The sequence continues at coordinate 2,058,620 of CM068761.1, read as the reverse complement.
AGACGTGGATTGAAGCGACCGATTTTATTATCGCTTTTATTTGGGAGGGATTATTATTAGGCGTGCGTGTGTGTGTGTGTGTGTGTGTGTGTGTGTTGAGTAAGGAAACTCGCTCAAGGATTCGCCCTGACCCTGCCTGGATTCGAAACCACAGGTCTCACGCTTGTCAGGCGAGTGCTCTATATGAACTACAGGACTGACAGAATGCACAGCATCTATCTCCCTCTCTCTCTCTCTCTGTCTCTCCAGAGCCACTCAGTGACTCAGTCTTTCGCAGCAAATGCTGGAAGAAGAGGAAAGCAGCGTTACACGATGACTTAGCCGTACCCGTCGCAGCTACTCGCTCGCAACCAGTTTCAGTTTGCGGTTAATCGGCTGCCTCTCCCTCTTTTCGTCTGTCATTTTCCCCATTGCGTTGCCGCTGGAAAGGCTCGACCTTTGCCTCGTAAACGCCTTTCTCCCTTAAGATGAAGAAAACGTGTGGTTGGGACCCATTGGCGTCACTTGTAGCTCAGTGGTTAGAAGCGCTCGCCTTACAAGCGTGAGACTGTGTTTCAAATCCAGGCAGGTCAGGGCGAAACCTTGGGCAAGTTTCCTTACTCCACACACACACACGCCTCATAATAATCCCTCCAAAAAAAACAATAATAAAACTGGTCCTTTCAATCCACGACTGTTTTTGGCTGCTGTTGGTGTCAGTCAGTTACACAGACACACAGAGAGACATTTTGTCTTGATCAGTGTTAGACTTATCTCTCTGGATTATATTTGGGGGGGGGGGGGGGGGGGTGCGCAGGGGGGCTTAATTAAAGTATTTTTTAACATAGTGCAACAATGATAGGAGATCCCTGACAAAAAAATAAGCCCATGACGCTCCCCCAGGCAAGACTTTTCCGATGAGGTATAAACCATGTCTCTATGTCTATTGGTTATTGTGTTCTCAGCAGATAGACAAAACCTTATTACGTTTTGAAGATGTCACAAAGCGCTTCACTGAACATATTGTCAATTGAATTGAATGTATATTTTGTGGCGAGATCACATAACAAAATGTGCCCGTAAATCCACAGATCTGTGCTGTTTTTGAATGTCAAGCTCCGTGACCCTATATCTCCCCTATTCTCGCCCAATTCCATTGCCTTCCCATCATTCAGAGGGTACAATTCAAGATCTTGGTCCTCACCTTTAAAGCCCTCCACAAACATGTCCCACCCTACCTCAGCGACCTCTTAACTCCCAACCAACCTGTCCACTCCCTCCGCTCAGCGGGCTCCAGCCTGCTCTGTGTCCCCCAACTCACCCGCCCCAATATCGGCGGGCGAGCCTTCAGGCACTCCGCTCATTATATCATTGGGTCACCTCCAAGATATCACAGAATATACTATAAAGTGAATTGACTGTGTAATTTGTAGGTAAAATGCGGTAGCTCAATTGCGGACAGAAGTGGCCTACAAACAGCAAGCAGTCATCAGAGAGCTGTCAGGAACTCAAGGCAGCAAACTCAATTATAGCACCAACTGTCCAGGTCCCGGTTGAGATCAGTGACTCTACATTGGCTGCGATCAAACGTATGGCTCTGTTTGGCTCATTCCCAAATCAGACATTACCCAAGTTATACGGGAAGCGTCTTGTTAGAGTAATTATTTATTTCTCCGCTAATACTTGAGTGACGTCGATCCTTAGGAATGATACCACCACATGGATGAGTTCAACCAAAGGCTGGGGCTGGCCTCAGTGATGTTGGAAATTTTACTGAGCAGTGCCTGAAGCTAGTTTTATTTCAATATAAAGTTCTTTCAATATAAAGTTTCTCTTTCTAGGATTTCAATTGGTAAATCCTCTCTCCGTCCCGAAGTTAATTCTTCAGTCCGACCTGCGCCCCCTAGTGTTAGCAAAACACTGGGAAGTCAGACAGCGAAGATAATCCTAGCGTTTGATGTCGTGACATGATATGGATAACAGTACAGACCAAAAAGTCGTGATATCATTACAATGTCTAATACGCCCCCTTAAAAGAAATGATGATATATTTACGTGTGCTTTTTATTTTAAAGATAATAGAGTAGCTGAAAAATAAGTAAAATCGATCTCGTCGTGGAGAAATGGGGGTAAAGTCGTAATGATATAATAACGATAATCGTCTCAAAAGTCCTTTACCGCATAATTACTGTCAGGTGTAGTGACTGAAAGGGGACACAGCAAGATTCCACAAACACTCAAGAGGTTAATCTCCCAATTTAGCTGGAGGACATCGGCGGAAACTCACTTTGTCTAGTGCCCCCAGGTTCCCCCCTTTCCAAAACGCACAGACAGAACAACTTTGCACTACATCATGTGAACCGCTTTGAGATATCTCGACGACGTGATAAGGAGACACATAAAAATCCAAGGGTTATTATTTTGTACAATCCCGAGACTATTAACTCACAACAAATTGAGTACCTGCGTCTTGCTATCACTGCTGGGGAAGGAGCTCCGAAAACGCAATTAAATCGTTCCTCATAAACTCCACGGTGCCTAATAAAATAGCGGAGAGCTGGCGAGGGCAATTTGATCATGATGAGATCAACGTTTGCCACGCTCATTAATCTCGGATTTTCATACAGCACAGGAAGATTAGAGTTTCTCTGTGTGTCTCCAAATTCCAATCAGTTAGGCGGGAACTCAGCAATGCGAAGCGTCCCAAGTCGTTCGTTGGAATGTAAACATCAGAAATGACCCTTTGCTCCAGATAGACAGGAAGAGCTTTTCCATGATGGCTCAAGGCTGCTAAGAGCCTCGTGCTGCAATGTGTCCTGTTTCACAGAGCTTATTCAAAAGGGTTAGTGTGAGTTATTGGCCTCGTATACTCTGGATAATTTTGGCTCGCTTCCATCTGGCACGCACGCACCACATCGAATCCCAGCTGTAAAGAAAGACAGTGGGGAGGGGGGGTGGGAGGGGCCTTATTTTTATATTAGATTGTGTATCGACAGGGTACAACTGCGGCCTGCTTAACCAAGACAGATAACTGGCAAAATTGACCCCAGCAATGGTTACATAGAGCTCAGGATAATTCTTATCTCTACCAGACTTCCATTGGCGCAATGCATCCTCCAGCTCTTCGGTCACTAGCTGATTGTCAACTGTTTCCTTTATTAGGGAATGAATCTAGAGGACTGTTGGCCAATATACTAACTCCTTTATTTAATAGCGTCATAAAAATGTCTTAAATCCAGCTGACGAACAAGAACTTAGTCTCATTCAGAGGACAATGCACCACTACCCCAGTTAATATGTATCTCAACATCGCCACCGCTTCGCCACTCAGGACTCCGAGATCCTCTTCCACACACATTCATCACATCTAGGCTCAACTATGCCAGTGTCGGACTTCGCTACTCCTCCCTCCGCAAGCTGCAGATCATCCAGAACTTTCTTTAGTGCAGCGAGCGGAAACAATAAGAATTCAATGGACCAATCTACTTGGCAGCCTTTGGGGTTTTCTGAGCTGCTGTCCCCAAGCATCATAGAATCATAACAACTTGCGAATGCATTAAACGACAACAATTTACATCGACATAACGCTTTTCACACTGGCTGAAAGGACTTCGGCCTCCATTGTGTTACTACAGTCTGAGCGACTTGAGCGGCATTGCCATTAAACGCGACTCTGTATCAGAGTTGCTCAGATTTTGGAGGACATCGATACAGGATGCAATATTCAGAGACGTTCACGGAGCACACATGCGCGTGCGGTTTGCGAGGCTCTGGAGATGTGCAAGGGTTGGCATTAAACAGGTCGCCATGGAAACAGTGTTGGGAAACATTCGCACTTCATCGTGCGAAACAGGTTGTTTTTCCTGAAAAAACCCTGGATAAAAAACACATTCTTTACACATCAAACCTCCAGCTGCAACGTGCAGGCTTGCTGGGGCCATCATTGCATCTCATGCCTTGCCAGGTTTCAGGCGTTCCAATCCGCTGGTTACAAATTGTGTCTGGGCACCAGTAGATGTCTGAATTAATAGCTAAAGAACTGTGTTGTTTATGGTGGTGGGATGTGGGGGGGGGGGGGGGTGGAGGGGGTGGGGGTGGGCGGGGGCGAAAGAGACATGTGTATGCTCATTGTGTACGCTCCCATTTCAAACAATATTCTACTCCAGGTAGAATTGTATTGTACGTGCCCAGAAAGCCATAGAGGTAGAAATGAGTGGAACGATTATGAAGTGGGAGTGGGGGGAGGGAGGTGGAGGAAATAGTTCCCGGGAGGCAAGGTTATTCATTGATTAAAGTGGTTTGCTGTGATCTAATAAAATGGTGGAGTAGGCTCGACAGGCTAAATGGCCTCCTGCTGCTGTTGCTATGTTTCCTACTCTTGGCATCATCTTCCTCAGTATCCTGGTCTATGCAGACTGCACATACACACACACACATAAACCCACACTCTCTCTTACTCTCTTCAGCAGATACCACAGTCATTGCTCGAAACCACAACAAAAATAACAAAATATTGTCCCCACCCTTTACCCAGGGTGGTAGGGCAGAGCACTGTCCTGGTTAAAAAAAAATCCTCCCAATTGATCAAACATTCGACCCATAGCTGTTTGTGGGACTTTGCGAAAAAACGCCTTCTGCGTTTGCCTTCAAAAGCTATCGCCATACGTGACAATGATGGGCCCTGAGGCGTTTTATTGGGCAATAAAAACATGCAATTTAAAAAAAAAAAATCTTAATGTTTTATTCTTCAGCTATTCTGCCCTCACCCCCCCACCTGGAACTCCATCACGCAGTCCCCCCCGCCTGGCCCCATCCTTTGTCCTCCTTCAAGTCGCTCCTCTTTGACCGTGCTTTCGATCAACAACAACAACAATAAAATTATATTTGTACAGCGCCTAGGACAGATACTGCTTCAGACACCTGCTCCCCAACCTCCCCAATCCCTACCCCCAGCTCGGGACTGGAATATTGTCTGTCCAGCACCTTAGGACGTCCTCCCGACGTGAAAGGCACAAACGTAATTTTGTTGATGTTGTTGTTGTTAGCACACACAGTCTTGTAACACGTTTATAATGGTAAAACCTCAGGCTAACCCTTCACCCTCTCTCTCTCTCTCTCTCTCTCTCTCTCCCCCTGCGGACGCTAGACTGTGGATCTGCCCATTAGCCAATAGCGATTGATTCCCCTCGCTGTGCAGCGCGCCGCAGATGGATTTCAAGTTTCTTTCTCTGTTTAAACACAAATTACAGCTGTAGCAACCGCTTGAAATACAAAATGTCAACAAACTGTAAAAAGTGACGGCGGACTCATTTGGAGGGTTTATGAGTTCTTATAAGAACCAGGATCTTACACTGGAGCCTGGCACGAGCCACACGCACGCACGCACACACACACACACACACACACACACACACACACACTCTCGTCACAGTGCGCTCCGAGACAGAGCAAGGAATAGATCACAATCACCCAGTCATTTCTTATTTTCGCTCTGCAGAAAGCACTCGCAGCTTTCAATGGTTTTTTTGTGAACTACTGTATAAAATATATCGTCCTTAACAGAATGCACTGCTCCGGAGTGGGGGGTGGGGGGAGGCGGGGTGGTGGGGGGGTGGGGGGAGAAACTGTGGAGATTGGATGATGTGATCATTTTTTTTTAAAAATTGCTCTTTCAGTTCATCATCTCGAGTGTACACCCACAAAATAATCAGTCAATTCACGTTACAGTTCAGTACTGTACAACACCAGCAACTTACATTTATATATAGCGCCTTCCATGACATCTTGGAGCGCTGTGCAAACAAAAATTCTGTAAAGCTCTTTGAGACGTCTCGAAGACGTGACGCTGTATCAAATTCATATTTAAGAATTATATAATCACCACCAACCCCACCATTTTTCCACCACGGTATGGGCCATTCTCCCCCACCCCCACCCCACCACCCCCAAACGCGCATACGCACACACACGCACGCACACACACCTCTACTCCACTGAGACGAGAGCAGCTGTTGTTTCCATTGCACTGGCAGGCACATCAATTATTGCCTGTGCTCATGTGCTCATTCGCGTTTACCCAGAGTGATGAGAAAGATGGCTCAATGCGAGCATTGTTCCCCCCTCCTGCCCTGGGCTATGAATAGACCGTGATGTCCTACAACAAACATGTTTCCATTTCAATGTGTTTTCTAAGAAGTATTTTATTGATCGGGCCCTCATGGTAAACACACAAAGTGTGGGTGTCTCCGAGCGAGATCCTTATTTGGTGAACTCTAAATTGGACCCTGAAGCGCCGTAAGTAAACAGTGATAATTTAACACATGACTCACGTGACCCCCCGCAGCTGCTCGACATTTGGGGGAAACTATTGAACCGGATCAGGGAACCATAAAACCCGATCGTCTCCTTTGCGCCAATAATCTGCCTCCAGCTCAAACACACAGGTATCGACAGCGTCCTCAGCGAAAACCATTGGACGTTAAACTGCGAGTTGGGAAGGAGCCCACCTCTTCGTTGATTGGGGTGCGTTGTTGCAGAGACAACGTTTGGGTGTGATCTCACACTGAGGAATCCGGGCAGGTTGCTCAACAGTTGTGGGTAGGAGGGTGGGGGGGTGGGGGGTGAAGGGAGAGCAGCCTTCACACTGCACAGTCCAATTAGGTCTTTTGCGGAGTCCTGTAATGTATTGCCCCACCAAGTGGGTTCAATTCCTGGTGGGGGACATTTCCTTACTCAGGGCTGGCTCAATGATGTGATAAAGCACTAAATCAAATTCAAGGATTATTGTTATTATTATTGCTATTATTATAAATTGATCATTCAGGTTCATAGCGGTTTGTGAGACAAATCTTTTGCAAACCGGAAGCCAATTTCAATCCGCGACTGTTTGTGTGGGGAGGGGACGCTGCTGTGCGCAATTGGCTGCCGCGATTCGCCCACAAATATACAGTCAATTCACTTTACAGTATATTCTGTGAAGCGCTTTGGGACGTCGATAAGATGTGGAAAGCGCTATATCAAAATGCAAGGATTATTATTATTATTATAAGCCGCATGCGCCTACAAAATACGCAGTCACTTACAGCACTCATTCCACTTTGCAGTAATTCCACTGAAGCACTTTTGTGACATCCCCCTGATGTGAAAGGCACCATATTCAAAGGCAAGGATCGTTACCATTCTACTGGAATTCTACATGTGAGCTATTGCTAGGATCACTTAATAAGAGGTACTATAGTATGATAAAGTAACTCAATGTTTCCAGTTCACTGTCAGTAATGATGGTAGAAATTGGACAAGGTCTTAATATTGACCTTATATTAAATTGGCCTTATATTAAATTGAGCAGCAAACCAAATACGAGCCTTAAATGCCTCAGATTAAATGTGTACAGTTGAAATTGAAAAAAAACACAGGTACGGGAATACAGGCAATGATTAATAATTGTGGGCTAAAAAAGACAGCTAGTTTGCATTCACGGTGGCTGACGCTGGCAGGTATCCAAAGCCTCCTCTGGATGGAGGGAGCAATTGAATTTTTCCTCCCACAGAGTCGCGGATTCGTCCAATAGAAAAAGCTAAGCCAAGAGGCGAATACCGTGATGGATTTTGTTTTGCTCAGTCATTGTTTCATCGCTGGCCTGCAGTGCCACACAGTGGCCGTATCACAAGCGATGCCTTCACCATCAGCGGAGATTTGAAGAAAAACAGAAGACGCAATAATAATACTAATAATAATAATCATTCTTGCATTTGACGTAGCGCTTTTCACGTCTTCTAGACGCCTGTCTCAAAGCGCTTCGCAGGATATACCGTCGAGCGAATTGACCGTATATTTGTGGGCGAAACGCGGCAGCCGGCGTGCCCCCCCACCCCCCCACCGCGCCCCGTCCTCCCACTCAACAAACAGTCGACATTGCTTAATACACCCTCCCCAGCCATCCCCATCCCCTCAAAGAAAGAAAAACACATGGAATTGAGTGTGAGTTTGAAGTGCGGGACTTTATTGAATTGGCTCAGCTGTTTTAATCATACAGAATACTGTAGGGGTGGGGGGTGGGGTGGGGAGGGGTTGCATTCATTTAACAGGCGTTTTGAGGAATTGGCAGCAAATCGGTCAGAAACTAAATGCCAGAAGCTTTTGGAAGCAAGAGAGATGGATTTCAGATGGTAGGATGGAAGATACCCCTCTGATGCCACTGCATGTCCCTAATACGCCTGACAGACTGGATCTGAGGGTGTTGGGCTCCAAATTCGGTGTTGTCCTTGTATTCTCCCTTCTCAAACAAGTATTGGTAGCCTCTGTAGCCTGGGTACTGGTAGCCAACCCATCTGGAAGGAAGAAATGAACCATCATAACATAAGAAAGAAATGCAAGGCAAAAACAACCACACAAAACAAAAGACCAATGTCTATCTGGTTCGCCTTCCAGCTTCCCATCCACTAATGTTCGTCCCCCAAATAGCTCAAACTATCTGATCCGTGTTTGAAGGAGTCAACATTTGCTGCTTCGATTGTCTCCTTGAAGAGTTCACTATTTAAATGAGTTACTGGAAGCAGAGGGACATCTCACAAAAATGTTCCTTCTTCCCATTCCAAGCAGCTGCAAAATCTCTCCTCTCGGCTTCAGTGGCCTCTCTGTATGTTGAACTCAACCTGTTCTGGTGCAGAAGAGCCATTGTGACCAATGCCCACCACATGGGTTGGCAGGTTAACCCACCCCCTTCCCTCTCCCTCTCCCTCGCTCGGGTCCCGACCTGACGGTTCAGTGCCTTGGGACGTCCTCCCGACGTGAAAGGCGCTCTATAAATGTAATTTTGTTGTTGTTGTTGTTAACTAAGGAGGAGGATTGCTTTCAGCCATGAGTAATCAGCCAGTTAGACCTTTTTTTTTTAACCCTCTTGGCTATAGAAGTCAGATATCAGGAGATATTATCCTTTTGGGTGGGGAAAGAAATGGAACGGAAAAATTGTCAGGAAGTTAATGTTGTTTAAAATCCCCCGACATTATCGGAATTCTTGAACACAAAGTCTACAACAGGCTCAGGAGCCTGGCCTTCAACCCTTATGTCTCCCATCAGCTTGTTCAATGTGGAGGGGTGGTGGTGGGGGGGGCTTTTCCAGTCATTTGACCATTATTAGGCATGTGTGTGTCGAGTAAGGAAACTTGCCCAAGGTTTGGCCCTGACCTGCCTGGTTTCGAACACGGTTCTCACGCTTGTAAGGCGAGTGCTCTAACCGCTGGGCTACGGGAGCTCCTACAGAACAGTGGCAGGCTATTGAATAGGCCCTCGATACTCACGTTCCATTCAGAACACGGATGGATGAGACTTTCTCCTGGTAGCCATGTGCATGGAAGCTGGGCACATCATCGTCGATGATTTCAATTTTCTTTCCGGTGAAGTTGGGGTTTTCGAACAGGATAATTTTATGCTCATGTCCGTCCTGGTCCATGTCAGAACATAAAGGATGCGTGTTTAGAATGCAAATGAATAAACGTCGGAACACCTAAAAGATGAATAATTCTCCTTGGGCAGATTCAGTCTGGCTGCCATTCTATGTCTATATTATTATTATTATCATCATCATCATCAGTATTTTTATCAGTCCATTGATATGGCATATTTAACTAACATGGACAATGTCAATTAAATCAACCTGCTGTGGAACTAATTGTAAAATACAAACTGCGTTATTGACCAGTTTTTTCAGTCATTTAACCGACATATAAATGCCAGGAATTCCAGAATTCCACACATTGTCATACACGGTCTTAAACCATCTTGTTAGGATGATACTGAAAATATTGGACATTTGGGAGCTGAAGTGGGAAACAAATTAACTCTAAGCTTCTTCGTTGGACCCATCGGCAACCCCTTATTCCCCCACTTCCCCCCACCCTCCCCGCCCCCACCCCTGTCCTCGGCTCGGGTCTGAAGCAGTAACTGTCCAGCGCCTTGCGACGTCCTCCTGACGTGAAAGGCGCTAAACAAATGTAATTTTGTTGCTATTGTTGTGTAAGCAATCGGTAATCGTTGTGTCCTGACTGGACATGTTTGCGTACGTTCTAACCCTCTGAGTAATCTCAACGTACCAGTTTCACGGGTTTGAGGGAGCTGAGGATGTCGCTTCTGCGGCTGTTTGTCCAGGAATCCCAGCGAGGATACTCTCCTTTCTCAAAGACGTACTGTTCGCCTTTGCAGCTTGGCAGCTCGTAGCCAATCCACCTGTACCGATTACTCTCAGTTAGACAGTATGCACCACACAACAAACGCTCTCCTGCTTATTCAATGGCATTGGTCCTATAAACTGTTAGACTGAGGGTTAGACTAGTCCATTGTCTGAGTGAGTGTGTAACATCATTGCCCATTGGGAAAAGCTTGTCGTCCTATTTATAACTTGTTTAGTAACTTCTTACATTTATATTTCACACCATCTTTATAATTAAAACCCCATTTGATCTCACCCGTGCCGCAATATCCACATGATTAGCCTTCCATTACGCCACAAATAAATGCCACTTTCTTAAATAAGTCAGTCTAGCGTCCTTAATGGGCGTTGAGTTCCAAATCAGGAATGGTGGAACAGGCTTGAGAGACTGAATGAGCCACCATCTTACCCTAGTAAGCCGTCCTTGCCGTTAATTACTCTGTGTGCAAAGATATACTAGGTCTACCCTAAAAATTAGCCCTTCCCACCCTTGCACCTGTAGCCTCGTATGTCCGGCAGGGTAACCTGTTAAATGTTGTCTTGTGTACGAGTCAGTTTTGATGTACTACTCACGGTCCACAGTGCACCACCAGAGAACCGATCTTCTCCATTCCGGCCTCTTTCAAATTAGGGCAGGCGCCGCTCAGCTCATGGAAACGTCCCTGAAAATTCTCCTGCTCAAACAGAACAATCTGAAAAAAACGGCAACAACATGGGAATAAGTTGGGGGAAATCCGAGGGTTTGATATTTTTACCCATTATTCTGAGAATTCTACCAAACGTGGTGGCCAGTGAAGAGTTCAACGGCCATGGTCAGGGGCTGGGTGGAAGGGTATTGGGTAGGTGGAGATCCAACCTAACTCTACACTCAACAAGTAGGAACCTGGTTCTCCATCGATTAGCGGATCGCTTTCTGTAATATTCCCTCCCAAAAAACAAATTAAAAGTAATAAAATGGTCACTCAATCCCCCCCCCCCCCGGCTGTTTATGGGGCACTGCCGTGCACAATTTAGCCCGTAAAACATACAATATAACTTTGAGGTGTCTCAACAATGTAATAAAGCGCTATGTCAAATGCAAGCATTATTAATATTATTATTATTATTGACCACTTGTAAGAACATCTCACAGCAGTGAAGCTCTGATGGGGGCAAATGGGTAACACACAGCGAAGACCCTTCCAGTTAGAGCAGAGAAGTAGCAACGTAGGGGTAAAGGTGATGGGACGAGGGGGAAAGAAAGAGAGCAGAAAGGACCAACCTTGTGCGCAGCTGTGGAGGTGGGCTGCTGTTTGGGGTTTGGAGTCTGTTCGGATGCCATTATTGCTATGTTTCTGTCGACAAGACACAATGACTGGTTACGACTGATTAATATCTGTCAGCGTTTCTCAGGCAAAAGTACTTGCAATTCAGCTGTTAGTCAATAATTGGGAGATCCCACAGATGTGCGGCATTTAATGTGCATGCTAATGGAACTGAAGCCCTTTTGGTTGTATTTCATTCAGTAATATTTCAAGCAAGACCGCAAATGTTATATCATTTGCCAACAGAATTGCCTGGTAATCAACTGACAGTAATTTCTGGGTAAGCGCGCTTCAGTAATGATACAATCGCCTTCTAGTCTATCAGTCAGGCTAGCAACGATCCTTTACGTTGGCATCCACTGTAGCTATTCCAAAAACCCATCCAAACGCCAAGTACAATAAACACACAGACCTCAAAACGTACTACAAATGCTGGAAGGCTTTAAAATTCAAGTATCTGAAACACTTTGACTAATCACTGCTATTTATCACAAACATCGGGAGGCACTTTCTCCTGACGTGAAAAGGCGCTATATATAAAATATTAATTCCACTGTATTGTCTTATTTCTGTATACAAATCACGGAATCGCATGGTTAAATTCCAGCTCCCAGGAATCTGCTGTTCTCTGCAAAATTCTGCTCGGTTTCTCTTTGAGGTTGAAATTCGCCATTAAATTCTCACTGTGTTGAATCCATTACAATCCATCCTCGTCTTAAGTATCTACCCTGCAACTTCTTTTATTATCATAGGCTGTAAATGTCCTTCCTTGTCAACAGTGATGAAACAGTTTGCTTTCATCGCAGCCTTCTGCAATCCCTAAAAATTATTATTATTAATATTATGATTAAATGTCTACCCTCTCGTTACTGTCCTGCCCACCAGTGGAAATAATCTTATCACCATTCCACTCCAGCATCAGTTTCCCACCTGCGGTTGATTTTTGCGATAAAGTTAGAAAAACATATCTCGAGCGGCTTAGAAAACACAAGCAATACATGACAGGCAGCGGGAAATCCAAAGCGACACAAGTACTCTACGATATTACCGAAAAGAAAGCATTTAAATTCTATTAATTTTACAAAGCGACTAGCAAGATGAGATAGAATGGCTTTGGATGTGAATGCTCTTACCAGAAACCAGTCGTGTCAGTACAGAATGCTGGTCTCCCCGTGAATTTATACAGAACCAAAGCAGAGACTGAGCCAAAAATTATTTGTTAAATAGCTACAACAAAACTTCTGCACAGATACATTGTGATAGGTCGGGATTAATGCTGAATAAAGCGCAGGTTTCCCTGACACGCAGAGAGCATTGTGTAACTGAACACAAGGCGGGTTGAATTATTTCATTAGCTTTCAGATTCGTCGGGTACCCGCATTGTTTGGGTTTAGAGAACAGAGATTTGGAGAGTGCCTGAATCAGCTCTTACCGTGCCAGGAGCTAGGAACATGACCCTGTTCACAATGCACGCATCAGCCCTACTCTAGTGGTTTCAGAGCCAAAGTCCTCTTCCTGTCACAGGCCAGAACTTTGCCAAAGCTCGGGAACAGACTGGAAAAGAGAGCGAGCAAGGAACCAATTCAACCGTGGAGAGAAGGTGCCCTAGGGAATCCTTCCCTTGATGACTAGCACTTTGGGACGTCCTCCGGCCATGGGAGGCTTTATACACATATCATTTGTTGTTCTTGTGTGTCACAATTCCTCACTTGAGATATTTTTTTATTAGCAAATATTTATTCGCGAACACCAACACTTTTGCTCCCGTTACCCGCAGTGTTTAATTGAAAGTTAATGAAAAACAAGTGAAGTTAACAAAAAATAAGTGATGGGAGGTGGGTGGGGGGGGGGGGGGGGGAGGGAATCTTACCTAAAGGTCCCAGTTTGGCTGGGGATTTTTCAAAGTGGATTTAGTGATTTTATAACTCTTGAAAAATAACCGGTGAAACTAGATTCTGAGCACTAACGGATCGTATCCGAGGATGTGACATCAAGTCTGCCCTCCACTCAGCTGTAAGCAGGAATGTGAAATGCATTGGGAGCGAGCAAGCTTGCACCGTCAGACAGAATTCTCTCCTCTACCCCGATTTTCTCGGCTCAGTGGTGGTAGCGCTCTCACATCTGAGTCGGAAGGTTCTAGGTTCAAATCCCACATCTGGACATGAACTGACAAGGGTCTAAACCGTCCAGCGGTCTAAACTGACACTCCAGAGCAACGCTGGGGGGGGGGGGGGGGGGGTTGTGCTGTATTGTCAAGGAGTGCCGTACTTTGGATGCGACATTAAAGCAAGGTTCCCCCTCCTGCCTCTCTGACCCGCTTAACCCACCCCACCACCGGCCTGCCCGCTGTCTGCGTTTCGCAGGCTCTGGCCTGCTTCATGTCTCCGCCCTGCCATTGGCAGCCAGGCTTTCAGCCTTTTCTGTTAGAAAAAAAAAGCCTTTCATCAAAAGGTTTGGATTTTCTACAATGTGGCTTGTTGGTTCGCCATCTCTCTCCGTTTTATTTCCACCACCATCACTAAGTGAACTCATGCCAACAATCAGTGGTTGTTAAGATGGTTAATTCACATAATTGATCCAAGCCACGCCTTCAAGTTACCGCAGACAAGGCAAAGGCAACTCATCTGAAAAGCCTGGATGTATTTGTAATTATTGAGGACAGAAATGCTGAGTCATATTGTGTATTCCTTTAGAAGGCGCAGCTTCGTGCCCGCGGGAATCTCTATTAACGTTCGTTTTCAGTTTCATTTGGTCTCTTCCCTCCATTTTTCGTTGACGTCGTGGTCGACAGAGACGAGGAGAGAGAGTGGGAGTGGGGAGGAGGCGTTCCCTACACAAGTGTTACAGACTGTCCAGAACTCTGAAACCTGTGACAGTGACTTTGTCAGGAAATTATTTCAAATGAATTGAGAGTTTCAGACACAAGATAAGGTCAAAACTTTATAGGAAGTAATGAGTGACGTCAGGTCACAAGAGATAAAGGATAGCATATGTACATGAAGATGTAATCATTGCCAGGCTGCACCCACCCTGTGTCCTCTATCGTTGTTCCCAACCACATCCTTCTTCATTCTCCCGTGAAGCAGTCCATTGATGCAGCATTGGCTTGTTTAGTTACTAGTCCGTTCTACGAATCCTGTGGAGTCCTGCACCTCAGGCGTTAGAGTGCTCGCCTCCACAAGCGAGAGAAAACCGGGTTCGATTCCAGGCAGGCCAAAACCCTGGGCAAGTTTCCTTACTCCACACGACTGATATGATGCATCAAAAAAAAAACAATGCTAATTTGGTCACTTCAATCCACGGCTATTTGTAGGACACTGCTTACTGTAAGCAATTGGCTGCTGTGTTTCGTCCACAATTCATTCACAATTCAATCGAATTCAGTCAGTTCATTTTACAGTATATTCTGTGAAGCACTTTGAGACATCTAGAGGACGTGAAAAGCGTTATATCAATTGCAAGAGTTTTATTATTATGTACTGTTCTGTGGAGTAAAAATCCTTCCAATCCCTGAGCCCAATTTGTGGCTTCATTTAATATTTAATATTCAAAGGATCCTGCCTTCTAAGGAGCAGAACCAACTTTGTAATAAAATCATTGAATCTAGTTCCAACCTTTCATTCACTGCCACATATCCGCAATTGATCCATATATTATTGCCTCAAATGACTATTTGGTCAGATGAGCCTGGAAAATCTACTGGAAGTAGATTAGAAAGTAAAATCCTTAGTCATTTCCCTTCCCAGAGACATGGTGCACATCAGTGATGGAGAGAGAGCCCCTGGGTTACTGCCAATACAGCTGCCATCGTGTGTGTATGGCTGTGTGCGCATGTGTATGTGGCTATGTGTAGAGCTGTGTGTGGCTGAATGTATGTGTGTGTTTGTGGCTGTACGTGCGCATGTGTGTGTATGTGGCTGTGTGTATGTGTGCGGCTGTGTGTTTGTGTGCACGCGTGTGGCTGTGTGTGGCTATGTATCTGTGTGTGTGGCTGTGTGTGTGTGTGTGTGTGAGACTGTGTTTCACAGTGCTCTGGAGAGCGCTATATAAATCCAAGTTGTTGTTGTTATTTTGTGTGTGTATATAGCTGTGGCTGTGTATATGTGTGTGGCTATGTATCTGTATGTGTGCATGTGCCTGGCTGTGTGTGAGATTGTATCTCAGCACTCTGAGACGCCATCCGGCATGAAGGGCGCTATATAAATCCAAGTTGTTGTTGTAGTTATGTGTGTGTTTAGCTGTGTGTGTGTGTGTATGTGTGGCAGTGGCTATGTATGTATGTGGCTGTGTGTGTGAGACTGTGTCTCAGCAGTCTGAGACGCCATCCAGCGTAGAGGGCGCTATTTAAATCAAAATTGTTGGTGTTGTATGTATGTGGCTGTGTGTGACTATACCAATGTAACCTGTTCTTTTTTTAAGAGTTAACGGGAGGTTATTGTTCCACATATTTCATTACTCTCAAGTTTTTGTAAAAAAAAGACATCTAGATTGACTATGCCGGTAAATGAGGATCTGTCAGGCTAGTTCTGTCTGTGGCAGGTTCTGTCTTGTGGGTTAATGTGTCAGTGATAACACTAAACCTCAGGGCTAGCTTTCCTATTTGCACTAAATAGAGAACGCTCCCATCAATTGAGAAGCCAGTGAAGAACGTTTTCGAGACACACTTTTAAGGCTCTTGTTTTGGTGGTACAGGATTAGTCACCAATGGCTGTTTAAATAAACATGGATTGGTTTGCTGGAGCGAGAGCTAACTCTGAAAGTTATGTGTTGTTTATCACTTCACAATGGTCTCCCAATACCTCCCCCACCTCGACCCACAATCACATGCTATTCAGACCAGCTAAACCAGCAACGTCATGAACAGACAGACAGAGAGACAGACCATCGGTTTCCACTTTGGGATATCTCGTTATGTCATGATGGTGAAGGCGCTGAACAGGCTACTCACATAACTCCGAGCGGTCGGTTGCGCAGTGGGCGGGGTGTCCTGACTCCCTGATCACCCACATAATTTACCCCCGCGCCCGAGACACGATCGATTTCAAGACGGGAACGGTGAGCAAACCATCCGATCTCAGGCACTATTTGGCATTTTCAATGCATCCCGCAAAGTGTATTCCAGCACGAATTCCGTGAAGCGCTTTGGGACGTCTCAAAGACGTGATGAGATAAGGCGCTACATCAAACGCAAGGGTTATTAATTATTATTATTATTACTAGTTGGGAGTCGGTTGACACGGAGCGAGCGCAAAGCGGACTAGGCCACCCTCCTCTGTGCGTCTCGCACAAAACCCTCGAGACCTGGGAGCAGACAGACACGGCAGACGAGTGCGTCTTGCACAAATGTGTTCAAATGCGTGTCGGAGGAACGAAAGGAGACAGAAAATATGCCGACACACCGGGCTTCCCACCAGTCACTATTTTATTGACGGACTCTCGCTCTTATAGTCACGGGACAGAGAGGGCGGCGGGGGGGTGGGGGTGGGGGGTCGGG
Source organism: Hydrolagus colliei (assembly GCA_035084275.1). Classification (NCBI taxonomy): domain Eukaryota; kingdom Metazoa; phylum Chordata; class Chondrichthyes; order Chimaeriformes; family Chimaeridae; genus Hydrolagus; species Hydrolagus colliei. Next base: position 2,041,636 of record CM068761.1, on the reverse strand, counting down.
GGGGGTGAGGGGAGGGGAGAGGAGGGAGAGGAGGAGGAGGGGAAAAAGCGTGGCGAGCACACGCGCACGCGCTCCTTCCCGTGGCCAGTGTCTGCTCTACTTCATCCGCCTTTTCTTGGTGTATTTCCTGCCGGTGACCTCTTGCCTCGAGTATTCCTCGTGCCTCCTTCAGCTACTGGCCGCGGGCACTTGGTAACAGCCTCGCTTGTGCCACTGCATGTCCCTGACTCGGCGGATGGACTGGAGCAGAGGCTGACTGGCGCTCCATTCATTCCAGTGCTTGTACTCTCCTTTCTCGAAGACGTACTGGTATCCTCTGTAACCGGGGTACTGGTAACCAACCCACCTGATGGGACAACACAAAGCAACCATGAGTTTAGTGTTCACTTGAGGGACTGGGGGGGGGGTTGGGGTGGGGGGTGAGTGCGGGCGTGGGGTGGGGTGGGGGGGGGGGTTGTGGGGAGGGCAGCAGAAAGGAAAGAGGTTTGAAACAGGAATAGCTCTTCACAGAAGAACCTTCCCTTCCTTGCCTAGAACGGACGCACGAGAGATTACACAATACATCATTTTCACGCGAAGCTCACAATTTTCCAGTTGACCGCTCGATGATGAGAACTCGCCGAGTTTGCAAATGTCCCGGCAAAGGGAATTGTTAAATGGCATTTCCCGCCAGAGGGCGCAGGTCTAAATCCAATATAAATTCTGCTTCCCATTCTAGCTTTGTTTTTGTTTTTTTGGGGGGGGGGTGGGGACGGACGGATGAGGGAGCAATCTCCATTTGGCCTCCACGTGAGAAGTTTCAAGCCCCCATGTTAGGAATGTTTAGCTCATAATCTAAGTTAAGTGCGGTGCTGGGCAGTGGGTGGTGGGGACGTGTCTATTGCCTTGTTGGAAGATGGTCTTTTGTGATGAGGTTCTACCTCGGAGAATGGGGTGTGTCCACCTTTTGCCTGCTGAGGGACGGATGCCCTATTTGAGAAACTCCGCAGGCTACATACTATTCCAGGGTTTCCCTTCCAGAAACACAATGTTTTTTTTAGGGGTTATGGAGGGAGCAGGTGAGGCCAGAAGAAATGGGAGTGGGGATGGGAGGAACCACATTGCCCTGTTTCAAATACAAGGCTTATTATTGATTAGTATGAAGAAGTAACCTCTCTCTCTCTCTCTATCGATGAGGAGGCAGTCAACCTACTTGTAGGTTACCCAATTCCTGTTCTTGCGTAGAGCCCTTCAACTCTGGGACACTGGGATGTCTCTAAGACGTCTCAAAGCGCTTCACAAAATATACTGTAATGTGAGTTGACTGTATATTTTGTGGGTGAAACAAGGCAGCCAATGGCACACGGCAGCGTCCCCCACAAACAGCCACGGGTTGAGTGACCAAATCATTATCATCAATTTTTTTGAGGGATTATTAACCACTAGGAAAGCCATCCACCAATCGACTAACAACCAGGGTTCCTACTTACTGCTGGGTAAATTGTGGTTTGCGGAGTAAGGAAACTTGCCTAAGCTTCATCCCTCCTATGGAATCGAACCCGGGTCCTCTCGCTTGTGAGGTGAGTTATGGTGGTGGATTGTGTGCAACATCTTGTTAAATGCCCTGGCCTTCCGACACAAGATGTATTGAGGGATGTGGGTGGGAGAGTGTTACAATGGGGGGGTGTGGATACATCAGTGAGTGTTACACTGAGAGGAATTGGGGATGCATTTCGAGGTGGGTTACACGCTAGTCTTTTAAGTTGCTATAATTAAACGCCTGGCACTCCACAGGTAAGAGAGCGTGTGAACGTCCCGGGCTCTTACGTTCCATTGATGGCTTTAATGCTGGCAACTCTGTCCTGGAATCCGTGGGCCCACAGGCTGGGAACGTCGTCATCAATGATCTCCATCTTCCTCCCGTTAAAGGCGGAGTTCTCAAACAGGCTGATCTTGTGCTCGCTGCCGTCCTGCAACAAGAAGGGACTCTGTACTTTAACCAGACCGCGCCAAGTTAAACCGGAAGCCGGAAGGGAGCGCGTTTGGTAATTACAATCCGGTAAGAAAAATTGTTTATTCGGCAAGTTCACGCAGAAAATGCGTACCAGCAAGCCACAAAATAATGCCGGAGTTTAATGACAAATCCATCTGGGGGATTGTCGGTCAGGGATATGGTTAGACCTGGAATTAATGTCTGAACCACATCACCTCTGGCAATACTCCCAGATTACGAGCTCAAAGTCCTCATGTGGAGCTTTGAACCCACGACCTTCTGCCTCCCCGAACCGTACTGACACCAAGCAGGAGTGGCTACACACCTCAGGGCGGCTTCCAATAGACCTCACCTTCCCTCTCAGTTGGACTGTGCGCACCTTTTAAAAAGTATACGTATATATATCTCTTTAACAAGCGAAAACACACTTCACACCAAAGCAGAGAAGTACTTACGATACGGAGGGGACGGAGCGAGACCAGATTCTCACTGGAGTGACTGTTAGACCACGAGTCCCAGCGTGGGTACTCGCCTTTCTCAAACACAAACTGCTCACCACTGAAGCCTTGACGGTCGAAACCCACCCATCTGCAAAAAATAATTGGGGGGGTGGGGGGGGGGGACAAAATTTATTTATAAAAATAACGTATGTGAATTTAATCGTAACACAAATACACTTTTAAAATGAATGTAAGTAGGTGTCAGCACCAAAAACGTGATAAGTCGACATTTGGAGTTGCTGTAAGCTCAGTGGTTAGAGCGCTCGCCTTACAAGCGTGAGATCTGTGCTTTAAATTCAGGCAGGTCAGGGGTGAAACCTTGGACAAGTTTCCTTACTCCACACACACACACACCTAATAATAATCCCTCCCAAAAAACTTATAATAAATTGGTCATTCAATCCACGACTGTTTGTGGGGAACGCTGCTGTGCGCAATTGGTTGCGCGTTTCACCCACAAATATAGTCAATTCACTTTACAGTACATTTTGAGGCGTCTAGAAGACGCGAAAAGCGCTATATCAAATGCAAGGATTATTATTATTATTATTATTATTAAGGCCGGAAGGAGGCGTAGACAAGCACTTGTCTGTTCATTGGAGGAATTTGATGACACTTTAGGCTGAATATTGATGATAATAATCCTTGCATTCCATACAGCCAGCTCCTCATCACCTCTTAGAGATGTCTCAAAGCGGAATATACTGCATATTTTGTGGGCGAAACGCAGCAGCCAATTGCGCACCACTATGAACGGACCCACCTCCTAATCCTCGTTTAGCCCCCTCCCACCCCTCCCCCCCTCACCCTGTCGCTTTGCTTCACTCGCATTTGCAAAACGCCGTCTCAAGTGTGTACTTACGGCCCGTTTTCCACTTGGATCGATCCCACTTTCTCGAATCCTTTTTCTCCCAGGTTCAAGCATTCCCCAGTGAACTCAACCTTGCGACCTTGGAAATTCTCGAGCTCGTAGATGGTGAGCTTAGGACACAATGGAAGATGTTACTGGTCACCGGCCTTGTCATCGAAGCGCTTCGAGCCGTAAAGAAATGCGAGTTCTTGTTTGTTTCCAGCAATTTCTGGTGCCTCACAGATGGACTTCTGATGACCCCATTTGCAGAAGGCACTGACTGCGCATGTTCACACAAATGCCTTCCCTGCTGCTCTCTCTCTCTCCGACTACAGCCCCAGCGCTGGACACCAACTCAGGAGAAAACGATCCAGGGAAAATTTCAACAGCAATTCGGGATCAACTAGAGACACCGGGCTGAGAGATCATCTATCTGTATGCTTGTGTTCCCACGTAACTGAAATAACTCACTGACTGTTTTAAGTTCAGAGCAGTTACAACCACAGCTGATATCAACCAGGTCAACACAGTCTCACACCTGTGAGGAACAGGATTTGCTACCATTTGTACCACACAGTAAATACCGAGCGAAGGTTGAGTTACACGATCGGGCTAGTGCAGTGCGTGGTTAATTAACAAGTGTAATATCTACTTAAAAAAACACTTTAACAACCGAAACTCATAATTCCGCCAGAGATCGTTAGGCACAGACACCATTCTTGAAACAACTCACCCCCCCCACCCCGCCACACACACACATATATGTGCGTATATACATAGAAAATGTTCCTGAAACACACTCTGTCCACCCATTACCCACCCACCACCCACAAACACACACACACACAATGAACACTTGTAATGTTTGTGAACCAGATGTGAAGCGAGTGTCTCGATGCCATGTTGGCATTATGTACCTTGAAGTTAGCGCCAGTTTTGGCTGTGGCTGTGGCTGTGGCAGTGGGCAGCCCTTTGCTGCCATCCAACTGTTCGGGTGTCGCCTGCTGCTCTGCCATTCTTTAGCCTAAGACACAAAACACAGGGAGGGAGGGGCAATGAGCCAGGGCTGGGTACGGGGGGTGGGGGGGGGGGGGGTGGTTCCTGCAAACTTGCCACCAAAACATCAGGAGCGCACAGAGTCCCCAACCATTTTGAGAGGAATCTAAGGTCAACCCAGCAATGAGCTCTAACCATCTAGACAGGTCTAGGGAGTTTGAGAGAGAGAGAGAGAGAGAGAGAGGCAGAGATCTGCAGGTGTTTACGAATAAAAATATAGTTAAACGGAAAACAGAGACAGGAACAAGCTCCCACTTCACATTGAAATAATTGTGGGTATTAGAGGAAAGCGGTGAAATATTTTGAATATGTATATTTAACTGATTCGCTGCTAACTCTTGTTTTTTTTAAAAGGATATGATAGTTTCACAGCAGATCAGGGAACCGGGTCTTCTTATCTCAGAGAGAGAGAGAGAAAATATCTTTAAACCAACAGTTACTAACTAAGCGTTGATTTAAAAATACGTTCGAAAATAAATCACTGAAGAAAAAAAAATCTAACACTCCAAATATACTCGTCATGCGTTAAGCATTGAGTGCAAACACTGAGGAGAGGAGAAAAAAACAGGTCAACTTTAAATAACTTTTGATCCACAAGTTATTTGAAGTATCACAGTCGGAGAAGACAGGAGAGGAGAGGTACCTTTCTGGTGTCGCTCACTGCTTTGCTCCTGGTGAGGGTGATGGGATGGAGTTGGGTTGGGTTTCACTCGAGTCTCTGGCCACTGCTCTGTCGGCACTTCATGCCCTATTTATGGGCTCACCCACCCATCTGGGGGAAAAGAGCTGAGGATTTGCTCTGATCTCCCCATCCGTCGACACAGCAAAAAATCGGCCGATCATCCTATCGGATTGTCAGTGGCACAGACCAAACACATGGCCCTAACTCTCCAACCCCCCCAGATCTTCCAAACTCTCACCCCAACCAGCCTATCGCTTGGAAACAGATTAAAATACCAGACCTGCTCAGCAGATTCGAACAGCAGCACCACAGCCCTGCCAGGCACAGCTTCCCCCCACTCCCACCCCCCCACCCCCCCCCCACACACACACACACACACACACACACACACACTCCACCACCGCAAACCGCACAGTTGACACTTTTTATTTGGATCCAACTCCCATCTCGTCCACTTGGCTAACAATTCACTGTCAAGTGCCTTGATGAGGATATTAAAGGCTTAACACGCTCAGAAATGATAACAAGGGGGACATTAAAAACTGGACATGATGTAATGAAATGATTTAATCTGGTTTCAAAAGCCGAGCTCAAAACAGAACCGCAAAAGGCAGAGTCTGGTTGGGAAAAAGCGAAATATTCTCTCAGAGGTTACGTGCTGGGGGTGCAGTAATAATCGTAATAATAAGTTGCGCATTTGATATAGCACTTTATCACGCCTTCGAGATGTCTCAAAAGTTGTTTGCAGATTGTACAGTAAAGCGAATTGACTGTATTTCTTTTGCAAGCGCAACAATGCAGTCAATTGAGCACGGCAGCGTCCCACAAACAGTCGTGGATTGAGTCAACAATTTTTTGTGTGTGAATGAATCATTTCCACCCCCCCCCCCCCCCCCCCCACCTCTGTTCCCCACCACCGGAAAAGCAATCCGCCAATCGACTAACAACCGTGTAAGCAGAGGTGTGTGGAATAAGGAAACCTGTCTGAGGTTTCGGAGAGTGCGGAAGATAGTACAGGTAAGGTTGGGGGGGGGGGGGGGGGGGGGGTGGCAAGGGGCATGTAGACATTTGATGATTAGAACAAGGGTCTTGGAAGTTGGGGGAACAGAGAGTGAGTGCAGCCTGGAGTTATACGCTTGTGGAAGGATGAAATACAATTTGACAATTGAGGTTTTTATTCCTAACTGGTTAGATGTTGAATTGTGTTTTCCCCTCCACACTTGTCAATGTAAAACTTGGGACTTTTATTGGTATTCGTGTGTCTGTCACCTAAATGTATTGTAGTAGTAAATCCAGTGAAAAGGTTTGACATATCCTCCTGATAATGAAAGGTTTTTGGTTTTTTAAGCTCCGTTTGATGAGTTCCTTTAGCCGTACTGTAGTTACTATTATTGTAATGAATGCCATCACTTCCAACCCTTCTTTTGGTGTGATTGAAACAGGGTTAACATTCTCTGTGGACAACAACAATAAAATGACACTTGTATAGCGCCTTTCACATCAGGACGACATCCCTGGCGTTGGGACAGTCACTGTGTCAGACCCGAGCTTATCGACGTCTCAAAGCGCTTTGCGGAATAAAGTGAATTGACTGCATGTTTGTGGGTGAAAAGCGGCAGCCAATTGCGCACAGCAGCGTCCCCCACAAACCGTCGTGGATTGAAATGACCAATTTTTATTATTGTGTGTTTTTTTTAAGGATTATTAGGCGCGCGCGTGTGCGTGTGTGGAGTAAGGAAACTTGCCCAAGGTTTCACCCTGACCTGCCCTGGATTCGAACACGGGTCTCACACTTGTAAGGCGAGCGCTCTAACCACTGAGCTACAGGAGCTCCACAAAATGTATCATTAGCACATCGCTGGAACCTCCCTTCTGTTCACCCACGTAGTAACCAGGGCAATGATTTGGTGGCCGGGATTGGAGCTGGGAGATTTAATTCTCCAGGTAGCGCAAGGAGCCAGTTGTCGTTTCTGTTCAATTGTAGATAAAACATCATACGAGGAATACAATTTATTTTGAGTGCAGAGTTGCTCAGCTCCGTTAATAATTCTTCCCAGACTGTCGTCTCTCCCTCTCTCCCCAGAGTACGCTGTGTACTTATCTTTCTATTGGAAAAACTAAATGGTGTAACGAAAACATATAAATATTCTCCCAACCCACCCCCACTCCCCAATCTGTGTGAAGTTCCATAAATCCTCCGACAGTGTGAACGGAGTAAAGGTCAACGCGCGTAAGATGTTCGATGGTTTGATGTTCCATCGAATTTTCTCCTGAGCGCACACCAAATCAATTCATACAAACGCTCATCGTCTTGTGAAGCCATAACTCATCTGTATTCCGAGATAGGTTAGCACCGTGGCCAGCCAACGCAGTCGGCGGTCAACCAGAACATTACTCACCGACAAGTGACTCAGAGAAAGTGCCACTCAACAGGGATACCTTTTGCCCCGTGAGGTGCGTATAAGATATAAGCAAGATACAGATATATCGATATACATTTCCAATCAGGTTGCTGTCGGATTGCTCCGTTTTCACTGCCGGCCACTGTGCTTTCAGCCACCATACCCCCCCCCACTCCAAAACTTTGGAACCCTCTCCCACACTCTGGAACTCCATCCCACAGTATCGCCTCGTTCCCTCCCTCCCTCCATCTCCTCCTTCAAGGTCGGCCTCAAGACCCTCGTCTTCGACCGTGCCTTCTGCTGCCCTCCCAACTCTCTCACGCCCCTCCCCACTGCCCACCCCTTGCTCGGGTCCCATCCTGACTCTTCAGCGCCTTGGGACGTCCTCCCGACGTGAACGGCGCTCTATAAATGTAATTTTGTTGTTGTCGTCGTTTGCTGACCCCCTTTTCGGGTCACGCCTCTGTGACCAGAATTATGGTCGCCTTTCCCACTCCAACCAGCTTAACGTCAATCCACCCCATTGTTCCGACGCTCCAAGCCAAAACCCTGTGTGAAGGACGCCAAATAACTCAAAATTGTTTGTGACAAAGAGAGTAGACTTGAAGAGGGTGGAGGTGCACTGAGAGGGGGTGGAGTGTGAGTGGGAACCTGCCATTGGTGAGAGGAGAGAAATTCCATCCCACCCCAGCCACCCCCCCCAACCCACCCACCCCAACCCCCCCCCTCCTCCCCCACCCCACGTTACTCAATAAACGTGACAAAAGGAATGATTTATACACAAATAGACTTTGATCAGGCTGTAAACCTAAAATACAAAACAAAAGGAAAAACAAAATTTGAGATTACACAGCTTGCACTCACCATCATAGCACTTTTAAAATATAAAATACTAGACTCTTACAATCATCTTGACAAAATTACATTCAGAATAGAGAGAGACCATTGCCCCCCCCTCCCCCCCACAATTCCACCCCCCCCCCACCCAACTCAGTTACTCCATCCACGGCAGGGGAGTAACAGCAACCCCCCCTGCCCTCCCAAACAAAGTGTTCCCTAACCATTAAAAAACACACTCACCCGAGTGTTCGTCAAGACACTGGCAATGAATGGCTACAGAGTCATATTGGTTTGTGGTTCCCAATTCTTTCCACTCCTGACAAATGTGATGATGGAGCAAAGGCCTGAGCATGCTCAGCTGGCACAGTGTATCATGGTACGTAATCCCAAAGATTCCCAGGAAGCAGTGAGCCATTTTGAACGGGCTCTTTCTGAAGGCATTGCCTCTTTTGGGGGAGAGGGAGGGTTTGGGGGGTGAGTGAGGTGGTTGGGAAGCCTGAGCTGTTTAAACATAAAACTGAATACAGTGTAAACCAAGCAGCCATCGGGGGCCTGAATTATAAGAATAATAATAGTGAGAATAATCCTTGCATTTGATACAGCGCCTTCTCAAGTCTTTGAGACGCCTCAAAGCGCTTCCCAGAATATACTGCAAACGATATATTTTGTGGGCGAATATCAGGGTAAAGGTAGCATTGCATACAGTGTCTCTACAGCATTTCTAATCAGGTTGATGTCGGATTGGAAAATGTTCCTCCTGAACCCCCCCACCCTCTACCACATATACTTTGCCCGTGATTCCACCAGGCCAATCATCACCTGAACTGATCCCAAGTTGTTTCATGCTATTGAGAATAACCAAGCACAAAAGGAGACAATTTTCGGACTGGGCGATTATTGTTCTAAGGCAGCAATTACAGTAGTCTCTGGCCACAATCCCAGGAAGGTCTCTCTACACAGCTGTATTCTGAATGTTTCACCATAAACAGTTACACCTTGCTTCCCCACCCCACGCCAACGGCCCCCCACCCCACCCTCCCAACAAAAAAACATTCTTGTTAGCGAGGGCCTCCAAACACACAAACAATCTCATATTCAGTGCAGTGTCAGGAACACCAGGAGACAGAATCCAAACCCAGTCCTCGTTACGTCGCAGGAGGATCCTGCGCTCCCTTTTAAAGGGAAGTGGGAATGTAAACACACCTTTTGAAAACATGGCACAAGATCTGTGGCAGCTCATAAACCAGATAAGGCAGTGGGTGACTGGTATTTGTACCCCAGGTTCAGCACTTCTTGGATTGCAACCCCAACATCCTCCCCGCCCCAAAAGAAATGTAAAGTAGACTGAGGACTGAAATGCAAGGTCCACTTTCTTACGTGATGTGCCATTAATCCTTCTCCAACCCCCTCATATACAGCAGGTGAATGAAACAAGAGGAATCAATGTGCATCTCATTCATACAGTACCCTACAGTACCCTAAAAGGCCAACTGAATTGGATGGATGAGAAGTAGGGGGGGGGAGAGAGAGACAGACACACACACACACACACAAAAAAAAAAGAATGACACCAGGATCTAGTGACAATCTGCCTTTCCGGTTCCTAACCCTTTGCTACCCCAGGCGAGCCTTCTGGATTCCTTCCCAACACAGTTGCACACCAATCAGCTGTGAATACCCAACACGTAGCCCCCCACTATACAGAATTTGTATAGCCGCTCCGTACTCTCACACACGGTGAAGGTTATTCTCCCGGCAGTGAGAACCTTGACAAACATTGGATCCTGGGAAGCTGGGAGCTACGATTCTGACGTTTGGCCCACTTCCTGGAAGATACCAACTTCCAATCGGCCAAATTGAACTAAGTCAGTTTCCACGTCAGTCTTTGTCTCCTGCTTGTTTTACACGAGGCAAATTTCGCCCCACTCCCCACCCACCCAAAAATGAAGAAACGACAAGACATTTAGTCCTTTTGCATGAGGTTGTTACTAAAGGTCTCAAGAGGTTATTGCTTTACTTCCTGTGTCGAAAGAGGATGGGTGGGGGGGAGGGGTGTGGGGGGAAGGGAGAGAAAAATACATAAAAATCCGCGTTGTCGTTATTCTTTTAAAATCAGGAAGGCCGACTGACATTCAGTAACCTCCAAACACTTCCTATGTGCATCAGTAGTACGAATAAAAAAAGCCCTAACAATCTCTTTCCCACTTTGTACAAGCTGTGTGTGTAAAATAAAAATCGTTCCACATGTTGCACCACGATAGCGTTACATGTTCTCTCTCGCTCTCACTCTCTCTCTCTCACACACACACGCACACAGATGTTGGGAGAAAGTTTTGTTCTATCGTTATTTTACATTCTATAAAACGGGAGGCAGAGCTCTGTGCGTTGATTAGTGATGGAAGAGGAGGTCTAGGGACCGATGCCAGGCCGAACGAACGAACGAACGAACGGGAGGCAGTTGGCACAAGATGATTTGTGGCTTCAAGATACACAAACGGCACCTCTCGCTCGCCCGCCCTCCTGACGAGACACAGTACATCAAGCCCAGCAACCAACAACACCCACCCACCCCTCCCTCCTTCCCTCCCTCCCTCTCCATTCTCTGGAGTGCTCGATTATTATCGTATTGCAAACAAAAGACTTCAGGGTTAAACGCAGAATTGATTGTGATGGTTTTTTTTTTGAAAAAAGCCCTTTTGTATAAATGACAGCCTAAGTCTGATCCAGCTCCTCCATCTTCCTACAGCAACGGGCAAAAAGGTAGTCTGTGTGTTGGACGGTTGCGCCGGAGTTCTGTACCGATGAGCCGATCAGTTCCGCTAGTTCTTCCCGCTCCGGGAAACGCGTCGGGTGAACAGTCGGGGGGAGGTTGCGGCGGGCAAGAGACATCGCGCAGACCACACCACCCCCCTCTTTCTGGGGTCGCATTCTGTCCCGCAAACACAACGCTCTTCGGCGTCCGATGCGATGGACCCTATCCATCCATTAATCCATCCATCGCAGGTTCAATTCTTTCACCGGTTGGGTTGGCAAGGACGGAGGCTTCCCACGCAAGGAATTGGATCTGCTGACCCTGGAGCGTTGGGTTGCGCTGTGCGTCAAGCAATCTATTCACAAGAGGACAAAGTGGGGGGTGGGGGGGGGGGGGGGGGGCGGAGGAGGGGGTGGTACATGCAGAGGCAGCGAGGGAGGAAACAGCAGCATGTGGGGCGGGGACAAAAATCACTTTCTTGATAAAACTCCAGTTAACTATTTTTTTTTAAGGCTTCTATCAGGCTGGGGTTTCCGCTCAGGGGTGGGTGGGGGGGGGGGTCTCATTCATTGATTATTCTGAAAAATAAAACAAACAACAAAAAAAAAAACGTTAAAAGCGCTGGCGAGAATCTTCGTGACCACCCACCTTCTCCATCTATCAGCATCCCACTGAACTGACAACCAGTGGGACGTTCCCACACGCCACCCACCACCCCCTCTCGCCCCCCTCCACTCCCCCATCTTGCTACTTCCACTCAATAAGGACATAACATAAGAATTGCTAGAGAAAAGAAGTCCAAAGTCCATCCAGTTTGCCTTCCATCATCCTGGCAGTCACACGCCTGTGTAATGTCCCAAACTATATCCTGTACCCCCACAACATCATAATAATCCTTGCATTTGATATGTTATTATTATTATATAGCGCCTGATCACGTGTTGGGAGATGTTTCAAAGCACTCCACAGGATATACCGTAAAGTGAAGGGAGTGTGTATTGTTTTGGGCAAATGCTACTCTGTGACCCAGAGCCAGAACGTGGAATAATAAGCCCAGGTAATAGATGTGGCCTTTACCCAGTCAGGAGGACAATGCTGGTTCTGACTCAATCTCTTCTTCGATTTCAGCTCCCTGAGCCAAGAAGGGGAGGCTTCTTCCGACCTGAAAGAAATAATAATCCGTGCATTTCTTGTAGCGCTTTTCACATCCTCTAGACGTCTCAAAGCCCTTCGCAGAATATACTGTAAAGTGAACTGAGTGTGGGCGAAACGCGGCAGCCAATTGCGCACAAGCAGTCGTGGATTGAAAATAAAAAATATATACTTTATATATATCTATATATTTTTTTTAAAAGGGATTATTATCAGGCAGGTGGAGTAAGGAAACGTGCCCAAGATTCTGTCCTGACCTGCCGGGAATCTAACCCATGTCTCTTGTGAGGCGAGTGCTCTAACCTGTGAGCTGCAGCACTCCACACAAAAAAAAGAAAGCAGAAGAGGTGAGGCCCAGGTTTGTTTCTGCGTTCACGTCTCCTGGGGGGAGGCAGAGGCAGGGTAGGAAAACTCCAAAACGCTGAGGAATTATGTCTGAACGGAACGGAAATTCCTTCCTTACAAGAACAACAACAAACTCACATTTGTCTCGCGCCTTTCTGGTCAGGGGCATGTCCCGAGGCCCTGGGCAGGGCAGGGATCCGCACCCGAGCAAACGCGCGGTTGGGATAGGAAGGGGCGGAGGAGCGGGGAGGTTAGAGGGTAGGAGGGTGACCGAAGGCGCGGTCGAAATGCTCACTTACCCCCCTTCCTCTTTGCTGGGTGGAGGAGGCAGGACCCTGACACCCGCCTGGCTGTGGAGAGACCGGGATTGCTGCACAGTGCTTGTCGTTTCCATGGTTTCCTCCTCCCTGGGACGGCTTCTCCGTAGACGGGCCTGTCGGTGTGGAGGTGGGGGGTGGTGGGGGGGGGGGGGGGAACGGAGTGGGAAGGAAAGAACATTATGAGTTACAGAGCGTTAGCATCAGCCGTTCCGACATTAACGTTAACCAATGGATGTCACTGTAGCCAAGGTGCCTGGCTGGCATCACCAGGGATCCGTTGAATGTTCTTACGAACTGGGAATGGTCACTAAACGCCTCAAATCCACACCTTACCCCCCCCGAGCAGTAGGAAGCGAGCCAGATTGTGCTCGCAAAGGCAATTCCCCTTCACACACACACGCGCGCGCACACACAATTCATGTCCCCATCCGCATTTGCATCGCTTCACTCCCCCACCTTCCACCACCACCCAACCCCATTTTCTCATCCGTCCAAAACTCTCTTCTGTTATCGCATCCAGCGTTGTCAGTTGGGCCGCGTAGGATATCTTGCATTCTCTTCAGGAAATGTTCTAACATTATAAGCGAGTCACTTAATGGATCACGCAACGAGTGTTCCTTCCGCTTACTTATCTCCTTCCTCCAGTGATTTGCAAAAAAAAATTCTTTCTTTCTGATCATCACTGATCCCTTCAGCCTCTTGTCTACATTTCTGCACACGGCCGCAAGGGGGCAGCGTTGCTCTGTGTAAATCGTTGGGCTGCGTTCATTCAATCCCATCGTCTGGGACACACCGTGCGAACGAGGCTGAGCAGTAGTTACCATGGTTATTAAGGACAACTGTTGTCCACCGACACAAACCAGGTACTAGTGAAGTGGACAAGCAGGAGGACAAGCAGCAGGAAGGTTATTGCCAATCACTGCTCAGCCATGCGCAAGGCCAGGCCATGGGATTGGAAACTCTTGATGAGTCTCTTTCAAAGTCAAGTTCTTTCAGGAGAACGGTGATGAGTCTAAGGTATCAGTCGTTCACTAAGTGGTACGTGTGATAAAGCGCTCCATCAAATGCAAGGGTTGTTGTTATTATTATGATGATAATAATACGGAGGGGAAAAATCCCACGATGCTGAGGAAGAATACTTATTATGTTAATAACAATCCTCGCACATCCCAGTATCCTAGTCACAAGTCAGTTCAGGATGTGGTTAGGATCCTACTATGGGGTAGATTTATAATATAGATTAATCCTTGCATTTGACGCAGCGTCTTATTACCATATGGCCCACAGAGAGAGAAAGAGAGAGAGACATCACTGGACTGGCAGAGGGAAGGTGGTGGCCTGTCCTGGTCACAGTCTCTCGCTCATCCAAACATCAAACTAAATACTATGAAGAGAGAGAGAGATCTACTAGACGTCTCAAAGCGCTTCACATAATACACTGTAAAGTGAATTGACTGTATACTTGTGGGCGAAATGCGGCAGCCAATCGCACACAGCAGCGTCCCCCACAAACAGTCGTGGATTGAAATGACCAATTTTATTATTGTGTGTTTTTTTGGGGAGGGATTATTATGTGTGTGTGTGTGTGTGTGTGTGGAGTAAGGAAACTTGCCCAAGGTTTCGCCCTGACCTGCCTGGATTTGAACACAGGTCTCACGCTTGTAAGGCGAGCGCTCTAACCCCTGAGCTACAGGAGCTCATGTATCCACAGTGCAGGTAGGATCCTGGCTGGCAGACAGTTGGAATAGTCTAAACGCCCCCGATCCAAACCACCACAATTAATCGCTTGGCTGCACACACTGCGTTACCTTTAGTGCTGAGGGGTCCATCCCTGGGAAGAGTGGGATTCTCGGAGTCTGTGTGATTGGGGTCGGCCGAGGCCGCACTTCTTCCTCCTCCGATTCCTCTTGTCTGATCGCCTGGGGCTCTGATGGGTGGGGGCGGGGAGGGAAATAAAAACACACGACCATCAGCCTGACTTCCTGCAGCTCCCACAACGGAGGAACGTCAGCAAGAATCTGCTGTTCACACCAGACTTCTCAAGGAGTCAGTGTGGAGGATTGGAGCAGAGGGTTAGGAGGTGGCTTTTCAGAGGAAGGAGGGACATGGGAGGGAAGGACATGGATTGGGAGGGACATGGGAGGGAGGAACATGGGTTGGGAAGGACATGGGTTGGGAGGGACATGGAAAGGAGGGACATGGGGTGGGAAGGACATGGGTTGGGAGGGACATGGGTTGGGAGGGACATGGAAAGGAGGGACATGGGTTGGGAAGGACATGGGTTGGGAGGGACATGGGTTGGGAGGGACGGATGGGCCAGTGGGAGTCCGACAAAGACGAGGAATTGAGCTGGCTGGGGTTGGCAACGAGCAGCTTCAGTTTAGGACGGGTACGTTGGCTGACACCGCTCTCCCTTCAGGCAGGGAAGCGGCCTCCTGAACACTCCTGGTGCCACCCAACGCTCCCCCCACGTATCCAATCCCACCGCCACCCCCCACTCTCCCACTCACCCAAAACCACACCACACAACGAAGTACCAGCACACAGAACCAGCTCCCCAAAACCAAGACCTCACCGACTGAGGAGGGGGCGCGGGTGGCTACACTTACCCGTGGAATCCTTGTACATCCAGTCACCGTTGTTCTGGTGGGCGGGCAGCTGTGCGTCCCCCGAGATCATCCGTCGCGTCCTGAAGGACCTGGCCCCCGGGGGGCGCCGCATGCTCTTCTTGCCGAGCTGTATCCGGCATTTCTGGGCCTCGTTGTCCAAGACAGCCACGTGCTGCGGAGAGCGGAGAGAAGGGTTAGGCCAGGCTCCTTGTTATATCTTCTCCCACCCACCCACCTCCACCCTCAACCCCACCCTCACCCACCTCTTCCCTGACCACACACAGCTCCTGCACAGATACAGACCATCTCCGCACAATGCAACAACAACAACAATAACAAGATTACATTTGTAGAGCACGTTTCACGTTGGGAGGACATCAGGAGGCTCTGAACAGTCAGACCCTCTACACTGTGGCCTTTGCCCCAGTTTCCCCCCAGGTCAGGGACCAACACAGATTAGATGCAGAGTGAGAGGTCCACGCGCACAACACCCTCGCCCACCTACCCAATCACCCACCCACACCCTCACCCACCACACCCACACAAAACACATCCTCATCCATCTTCCCACCCACCCACCTCCTCAACCCCACAGAGAATATCTGAGCTGCCTGTGCCCCGCTTACCTCCAGGAAGGAGAACTCGGGCTTGTGTTCAATGGGGGCTCCCACCCCAGCAGACTGAGAGCTGTCCGTGTCCTCCGGCGATTCCCACTCGTTGCTGGACTGGTCCAGGCTGCTGGACCTCTGACCCCTGAGGGAACTGCGCCTCTCGTAGCCGCCATTCCCCTCCGCGTGGAACGGCAGGCGGACGTTCTCCACGGGTCTCTTGGGGGATACAAAGGGACTGACGGAAGGTTCCGCGTAGGGCGAGACCCGCCCAACCACAGGCTCAGCGTAAGGTGAGGTGAGTGAACATCTGCAAACACACAGAGAGAGATAGAGAGAGAGAGAGAGAGATATCAGGCGGGAGAGAGGCCAGACAGTGGATTCATTGGAAAAGCAGCTTAAGGAAGTCAGGGGTGTTGGTGGGGCAAAGGAGGGGGGAAGAGTACGGTGGGCGCTCTGGTGGGGTGAGACTAGATGGACCAAAATTTATCCATAAATTTATCCAATTTATGGATAAAGACCATAAATTGTCTTTATCCATACTGATCTGGAGACAATAAGACTGATTGTGGGTCAGGGAATGGGGTGGAGTGGGGTGGGATGGGCAAGCGATTTGAAGACAAAAGATGGGGAGCGATGGACACATGGAACCTAGCGATGTTGGTGTTTTGGGTGTTGGATGTACATAGGTACGGAGGTGGGGGTTAATGGTGAATGGTGTTTGTGGGACCTATGCTTCCTATGCTGGGAGGCATAGAAGACCGGGGTGGGGGTGGGGGACTTGCTGTGTGTCGGACGCACTGACCTGTCTGAGGGCTGGGGTTGTTCCTCGAATGTGCGGTACTCGTTGTGATCCTGCACCAGGTTGTCTGTGTCCCTGGGGGTCGCGGGCACTCCCGTACAGAATTCCCGGATCTGCTCCTACAAATCAATACATCATAGATTGAGCAGAGAGGCCAACAGCGACAGGCTGCATCGATGCCATGCTCCACACGCAGGATAGCATTGCGGAGTTCTGAAACCGCGTTCCCCCCCCCCCCCCCACCACACACACACACACACACACACAAACACACCCGAGCGCAGTAGTCAATGGTCACACAGGAGGAATGGTCACTTGCACTAAACAGTGGGGAGGGCAGGGCTGGGCAGCATGTTTCACAATATCGTTCAGAGCATACTTTTGCTGAATTTAGCAAAGCAAAAATAAATGAATAAATGAATGAATAAATACAGGCACATTGGCTGTTTTCAGCAAAGCTCAGTCCAACGCAGTAAATCCCAGGTCAGCCTGACAGCTCTTTTAGTCATTCAATTCCATTTCGGGGCCTAGCGAATCACAAAGCATGCCTCCAGCACAATCCATCAAACTGCAGCTGAGAGGGGAGCTCCGCCAACCAAGCACAGGGCCCTGCTTCCCCACAGATCCAGCACAGATTTGATTTCCTTGGGGAGAATGTGAGATGAACGATGGGAGCCAGAGGCTGCAATAAACCTGAACTAAAAGGGAGCCCAGACTGGGCCCGAAAATGGCCTTCTGCGGAATCCCAGACGTGGGAACCAGGATCAGACGGCACATAGGCAAACCTTTCCTCCTTGAAGGTGTGGGGAAATCGCTACCAAGCTTGTCCTAAATGCATGATTAACTTAGAAGCTGATTTTCTTAAGAATCCCATGGTTCTGTCAGTGTGCGCTCAACCAGCCACAGAAGCAGCCCCACCCACCCTTGCTTTAACCTCCATCCCTCGCTCAGCGTCTCCTCCGTTATATGGGCATATACACGTTCAATGACCAAATAGGGTTGAGGGATTGTGAGCTTGATCTCCACATAGTGTTAGGGTCAGAGATCAGGCCTTTGCCAAATTCCAGGGCTGGTGCTGGTCCTTTGGGGAAAATAATAATAATAATAATAATCCTTGCATTTGATATAGTGCCTTTTTACATGTTCGAGACCTTCTCAAAGCGCTTCACAGAATATCCTGTCGAGTGAATTGATCTTATTTTTTTAATGGACAAAACACGGCAGCCAATTGCGCACAGCAGCGGTCCCAAAAACAGTTGTGGATTGAAATGACCAATTTATTATTGGGGGTTTTTGGGGGGGGGGGTGGAGGGAGGAGGGGGGGTAATGGAAGAGAGTGCAGGGAATGGGGTTTTAAGAGTAGAGACCTCCAGTGGGGAACGAGCACCAGCACAGAGACGACTAGCACACACATCACAGAACACAGAGCACACACACACACACACACGATCTGATAGACAGGCACAGAGGGGGAGGCTTAGCGCACGGGTTATTTCCGACAGGAACATTCTCAATCTGAAAACGCTCTTATTTACTCATGGCTCTGATTTAGAGATTAGTTCAGTGGCTGGTTAAATCAAGAGGGTTACACCCAGAGATCAGCGGCCAGGTTTACAGTAAACATCCTCAGCCCAGGACTGTCGACGGTTGCAGATACACACACGCACAGCGATTTCCTAACAGGCGGCCGGATCGCTGAATCAGTCGATTAAATCTGGATCAGAAAGGTTCGAGCCAGCCCCACACCAGGACTTTTGAGCTCACATTCTAGGATGCACACTCCAGCGCAGGGGGGGGGGGGGAGGGGGTCTGTGGTGCGTTGATAAGAGGTCACTGTCCTTCGTTCGAGAGGTTAAACTGAAGCGTGTTCGGGTGGGTGTTAAAAGGTCCGATGACACTCTTTGAGAAAAAAGTGAAGGGAACTGATGGTCGTAATTAAATCTCAGCCAAATTCCTCTTAATCCCCAGACAGAGACAAGCGGAGAGCGGGCGCAAAAGACGATGATGGATGGGAGCGATTGCAACCTTTGATCTTACAATCCAGGTTGACCTGGAATCCTGTAGCTCAGTGGTTAGGTTAGAGCGCTCGTCTTACAAGTGAGAGACCCCGGTTCAATTCCAGGCAGGTCAAAGCGAAACCATGGGCAAGTTTCCTTACTCCACTCGCCTAATAATAATCCCTCAAAAAAAAACACAATAATAAATTGGGTGATTTAAATCCACGACTGTTTGTGTGAAACACTGCTGTTTGCTGCCGTATTTCGCCCACATACATACAGTCAATTCACTGTCTAGTAGGTTCTGTAGTGATTTGAGACGTCTAGAAGACATGAAAAGCGCTATATCAAATGCAAGGATTGCTATTATTATTAACACAGTGTTTGGGGGAATGATGCAATATACAGTACTTAAGGCCGGGGTGCCTGTTCGGGTAGACATCAAAAAAGCCATCGCATGACTAAGGCTTGTCATCCGAACTGTTTGTGAGACACTGCCTTGTGCAACACGGTTATAAATATGCAGTGACTACACTGAGGCACTGTCAAATTTGTGATGTTTTGATCAGGATTATACCAAGTGTAAGATTATTATTATTATATTCATATGAATGTTTTACCAGGTTGCAGGGCCGGGACTGGGTTGGTGGGTTGGTGGCAGTGGGAGAGTGGAGTTGGTTAGAATGGGACACATTAGACCCCCCCATTACTCCTCCCCAAAACACCATCGGGAATGTGGTAAACCCTGCTGCGAGAGACTCAATGCACGCGCCACACTTGGGGATATTCCCACCCCCTGGTCTAGCCAGGAGAGGGGATATGAAGCTGCACTCTGACCCCCTGCGGAAAAGCAACACGTCTTTCCTGTGACTTTGCTCGAAACGTTGGGAGGGGTATCGATGTTACTCTGGAAACAGACACAACAGGTTTCAATAGAGCAAACGTTGGGTCACGGCTGACTGCCAACGCCCCAGAGCCCTCAGCCACCTCCTCTACCTGTCACCGCTTGTCTGGAGATCAGAGACGCGGAGGTAAGGTTTACAGTAACACACCTACACAGCACAGTACATACAGCCTCGCCCCATACAGCAACAGACAGCAACATCAGCTCACACCCCGCCAGCCTACCAGCCACGAGAACAGGACACAGATCCCAACAGGAGATAAAATGGAAAATATTTGTTGCGCTCCACCTTCCCCCACGCCCTTGGTTCAGTTATTAACCCTGTCACGGTTCACAACGCTCTACCTTGTTCTCCTCTCGGATGTGCAATTCAGTGGAAACGGTATCAAGTTCTTTTTGACCTTTCTCCCCTCGGCCCCCACCCCCCCCCTCGCCCCCCCACCTAAAAGGGTTTGTACGAGTTTTCTTCCCGGCAGGAAGACCAACCTGGCACGCAGTGGGGAACCGCGGCTTCGAGCCCTTCCAATGAACAGTCACTACACTTTACGGTATAGCCCGCGAAGCACTTGGTAAGGATTATCCGTAACCCGGTATCCTGGCTATATCGCCACAGAGTACATCTAAACTCCTCCGTCCCTTCTCCTACCCCGCCCCCACCCCCACCTACCTCACCCACTGTCCCCTCTGAACCCTGACTGCTAGGCAGTGCAAGCGAGAAGCAGCCAACTCTGTAAACTGTAGTTATTCTTTATGCAATACAAGAGAGAGAGAGACAGAGAGAGAGTATACTGGAAGAAGTTTTACTGCAATCAAAATTGAGGTTGTTATGACGAGGGGGGGGGGGGGGGGGGTAGGGAGGCGTGGGCAAATCGGCTTTTAATAAACACTCGGGTTTCAAGTGACTCCAATTCAACGAGCAGTTGGGTTTTAACAGTCTGCACGACACCACGAGACTGAGGAGCTGGGTGTATTGCCAGAGCCACAACACACCCCTCCCTAAGCAAACATCCCACTCCCCACCACCCCCTCCCCACCCCACCACCCCCCAGCACGTAGACCGGACAACAACAACTTGGATTCATACAGCGCCCTTACTCCACGCCAAGCGGCGTCGCAGAGCGCTTCACAATAACGGATCTCGGGGCCGAGCCAGAGAGAGGGGGGGGGGGGGGGGGGGGGGGGGGAAGAAGGTGACCAAAAGCGCGTTCGAAAAAAAAGGTCTTAGCTGAGACCTTCAAATAGGAAAGGAGGGGTGGGGGGTGGGGGGGTGGGGGGGGGAGAGAGGTGAGGGGAATAAGGAAGGGAGTTCCAGAGCCCTGGGTGGTAGTGGCTGAAGGCAGGGCCGCCGATGGTGGAGCGGAGGATTCGGGGACAAGGAGAGGAGGCCAGACCCGGTGTAGCAAAGGCAATGGGTACTGTTTTGACGAGAGAGAGGAGGTCAGAGAGGTAGGAGGGGGCAGAGGAATGAAGGGTGCAGAGGAATGGAGGGATTTAAATACAAGCATGAGGATCTTGAAATCGACATTTCGTAGACAGACTTGAGGAACGAAGATCAATACTTTGTGTCTAAGAAGCAGCCGGATTGGCATAGGCCTTATCATTGTCACTTCTTCTTCCATATTTGCATGATTATGATTGAGTAAGCAAGGTAATAATCCTCACATTTGAGACAACGCCTTATCACGTCCCCAGGATATTTTGTGGGCGAAATGCGGCAGCCAACTGTACACACAGTTTTGTTGTGTCCCACAAACTGTCATGGATTGAGTGACCACATTTCCTAAAGCGTCTCTTTCGTGACCATTGCATTTGGTAGGCTGACGCAGTTGCCAATTTAATTTGCGCACAGGGATGTCTCACCAACTGCCGGAAAGTGGATGTGTCATTATTACTGCTCATCAGCCACTGAGTGTAGCCCAGCCCAGCTCACCTCACCATACTCTGGAGGATTCAACAAACCCCCACACCCCTAACACACACAAAAAAAATAACTTTCATTGATAGACCAAGTAGTTTTCACTCCATCATTGGCTCCACCCAATCCGCCCACTCCCAATATTCTGAGCAAGTGACTAACCCCAAAGCAAACCAATTTACCAGAACAGGTAATACACAACCACAATTCCCATTGATTCACTACCTTCACTCAGATAGCATCTCACAACATGATATGACACACACACACACACAGACTCACTTAACTTGGTGGTAATTCATTGAACTCTAGATTTTGGTAATTCAGTTCAGGGCTGTTAGTGGGACGTTGCTACACGCGGTTTCGGCTGCCACATCAAATACAAACACAGTCACCATACAGTCACCAGCAATACCTTGGGAAGCGCTTTGAGAAAAACCGAACGACCTGATAAGGCGCTAGTCACTCCCACTCACCCTGTCCCGTGTTCTCTCGGTCGTCAGTGACAGGAAATCTGCCGTTGATTGTAATTCATCGGATTACACAGATGGCAGAGCAAGGAAAACATGGGCGGGTGGGGGCGGGGGGCAAGAGCAGAGATCAATTCCTTTGCTTGCTCATAAGAGTTACAGAACACAGCACTAGACAGATGATGGTCAGTCACAGTGAATTGACTGTATATTTGTGGGCGAAACGCGGCAGCCAATTGTGCGCAGCAGCGTCCCCCACAAACAGTTGTGGATTTGAAATGATCAATTTTTATTATTGTGTTTTTTTCGAGGGATTATAATTAGGCGCGTGTGTGTATGTGGTGTGTGTGGAGTAAGGAAACTTGCCCAAGGTTTCGCCCTGATCCGCCTGGATTCGAACACAGGTCTCACTCTTGTAAGGCGAGTGGTCTAACCACTGAGCTATAGGAGCTCAGGACAAGACCTCAATCCCACAGCTCCCCGTCTGCGAACGGGTGGTGGAGGGGGTTGAATGATTCTAAGCGCGGGAGAGGACGCCAACTGCAGTTCTGAACAATTCTCCCTCGGTTTCCCAGCCAATAATTCCTGAAATAATATTGTCCATTCACTTCACTCCCGGCACATATATATATATATTTTATATATATATATACAGAGAGAGAGAGAGAGTCCCAATCAAACAGTTGGAACCTTTTCCATTCCCTGCCAATGCATGAACAAAATACAAACAAGCAGATCTCAGATGAAGTGTAATCCAACTGTAATGATGGTAGAAGCTCAAATGATTAAAGTGACCTCAGAGGTTGCTATGACTCACGGCTCCTTGCATACCATTGTGCTCCACGGACATTTATAGAGTAAAATGGTCCGTGCGTCAAGAGTTTGATAGAAAACACTCAATTGCGCTTCTTAAAAGCAGTTCAATGAAAGGGCTCCGAAGCTCTGAGCTTCAAGGCTGCTCTCGAGTGCGGGTGCTCGCTCCCTCAGAGAAGCCCACCCCACCCGCATCACCCAACTCGCCCGCCCGCACTGCTCTGTAATTCTACACCGTCAAACGCACCATAATCAAATCTCGCCTTCAGCCTCTACAACACAACCAACAAACATTGCCTTTATGCATGTATAATAAATAATCCGCCCATTTGATAATGGGCACCACTGAGATGTTGACTCAAAGCTCTTTTGCTGGATTTTTCTTCTCTACCGTGTAGTCACCACGCATTTTTGTAAGGCAAACCCCGTCACCCAGTCAACGTCTCACAAACAGCCGTGAAGTCCAGCGCCTTTGGACATCCCCCTGACGTGAAAGGAGAAACACAAGTGTGTTGTTGTTGAAGTGAAGGACCAATCTTATTTGGGGGATTGTTGGGACACTGGGGGTGGGTGGGGGAGGGGGGCGGTGGCAAACAGGACCTCAGCCTCATCTGAAGGACAACAGCACATCTGGCAATGCTTCGCTGAGCAGATCCACACCGTCAGCATAAACTGTGAGTTCAAAGTCCCCACTTGAATGGCTGGGGTTTCAAACTACGACCGACTGATTTATCGGTCTTCGGATGCGACGTGAAAAACAAGAGTCCCTCACTGCCTGCACAGATAATCCATTTCCCGACCACAATATAAACACAGTGTAACCCTCTCACATGAACTTCCCCCCCCAACACCACCTCACACAAAAAATACCTCCCTCTCTCCCTCCGTTCCTCCTTCGCACACTGTATATAGTACAAATCTTCCTCATGCTCTACGATACTGTAACAGGTCACGTCACCTTCGGTATCATGCAGTTTAAAGTACAGTAGGTTAAGATGCCCCTAAAAAGCACACCGTGCCTTCAGCCAGTACGCCCCGAAGCTCTGGAACTCCCTACCTCACTCCCTTCGCCTCGCCCCCCATCCCTCTCTTCCTAGTTTCAAGATTCAGATGAAGATCTTTCTTTACGGCCACGCCTTCCCCAGGATCTGTTATTGTGAAGCGCTCTGAGACGCCGTCCTCGCATTTTGCCCAGCGCCTTCTACGTTGGGAGCGCGGTCTCAAAAGTGCGTCACGCAACTTTTTACGCAACTTACTTCTGCCGCGTTTGGAGATGTTTTCAGAGAACTGGGAATGGAATTTGGGATTCATTCTGTTGCTAACTCGCGCTTTCCCCACACCTTTCTCTCGCCGAACCGCTCCTGAGGATTGCACAGCCAGTCGCACTCCTAACACGTTTGCCCACAAGCGTTTATCACGCTTTGAACGCCAGTAAAGTGAGCATCACTGTAGCTCAGTGGTTACAGCGCTCGCCTTACGAGCAGGAGACCTGTGTGTTTCGAATCCAGGCAGGCTCAGGGCCAAACTTTGCGCAAGTTTCCTTACTCCACACACACACACACACAAGCCTGACAATAATCCCTATAAACAAAATCCTATAATAAATTGGTCACTCGAATCCTCGACTGTTTGTGGGGGGGACGCTGCTGTGCACAACTGGCTGCCGCGTTTCGCCCACAAATATACAGGTCAATTCACTTTACAGCATATATCCTGTGAAACGCTTTGAGAGGTCCAGAAGAGGCGCTGTATCAGATGCAAGGATTCTTATTATTATTGTTAATATCAATTCCATGGCCAAAGGAACACGGCCTTGGATCCTGGCTCTATTCACACTGAATAGAGCCCAGGACCTCCCCTGACCCGAGGACGCTCAAGAGTAACCTGAATAGGTTCAGCGATCTCTACTCCGATCGGGCCCACACACCGGCAACTTACCCCCCGAGGGCACCAGGCAGTCACCCGCACTGCTTCCCGACCACGGTGGCTGAGCAGCGCAGATGTCAGGGCGCAGAGGGCGACAGGTCAGGAAGCGGTCAGACATACTGCCACCCTCTCTCGCTCCCCCCTCTCTCCCCTCGCTCGCGCTCGCTTCGCCGTCGCTGGGTTCAGGCGTCAATCCTCACCGACAGCGGTGGGGGATAAAGGGGAGGAGAGTCTCACGGCAGCCGCTTTCGGATCGCGACGTTCACTGACTGGAGTACTGTGGAAGCAGAGAGTAAGCTCGGGCTGTCTCTCTCTCTCTCTCTCTCTCTCTACTGCACAACAGTGACTTGTTTGGTGACTCACACCCAGCGCGTCAGCGTAGGGGCTTTTGGACTGCACAGCCAGCCAATTGGCACAGCCATGGTAAGCGACGTTCGGGAGAGAGAGAGAGAGAGAGAGAGAGAGAGGGCGAATCAATTATATTTTAAAAAAAAGCTTTTACACAAATTAAAACCGGAATAATCTCAAAGCTACGGATCGTTTCCGGGTAGAACAACGGCAAACTCAGGATCAGTGGCATCACTGATGGGAAATGGGAGTTGTTAAGGGGAGGGGGGGGGTGGGTGGAATGGGGAGCTGGGTAGTGACTTAACAGTGATTTCAGATGTATCAATATGTGACCCATTTCTATCTTGTGCTATCGCTGATGTGGGAATGCCGGAGTGGACAATGTACAGAGGAAGCTTTAAATTCCATCGTAGTGAAAGATATTTTTTTAAAAAATTTAAATCACAGAAAGACTCTCTCTCAGAACTCGCTCCCAAGATTTAACGGGACACGGAGCAAATGTCACGATGATATAATCCTAATAACAACAATCCTTGCATTTCGTACCGCGCTTTTCCACGTCATCTCGACGCGATCATAACAACAATATTGATAATAATCCTTGCATTTAATCACGTCTTCTAGGAGGTTCAAAGCGCTTCACTGGAAATACTTTTAAAGGTGAACGGTCGGAATATTTCGTGGGCAAAACGCGAGCCCCCACCCCACACCCCCCCCTCGCCGATTGCGTACAGCAGTGTCCCTCCCTCCCTCCCCCCCAAAAAAACAGTTGTGGATTGGAGTGACCAAATGATTGTTATTTAGCGATTACGTAGCGAACGCCATTGAAAAGCTCAGCACTTAGCGTCTCACTCTCACAGGCTGACATTGATGTGGGAGACACCCAAACTGATACCGAGGGCTTGCGCACACAAACTGTCTCACACACACACACACACACTGACAGTCAGTCACACACACACACTGACAGTCAGTCAGTCAATCTAATATGTTCAGTATGTCTGGGACTAACCCACTAAAACTGAGAGAGAGAGAGACACACACATATGTGTGGCTCTCATAATAAAGCAGCAATTAAATCCATAGCATTCTCTTTACAGGGCAAAGGACACACACACACAACACACAACTCATACACAAATACAGGATCTGCCTTCACTCAAAGGGACAAGACTTGTAGACGTGTTCACCAGCTCAGTGCTCTCTCACCTCACACATACACTCACAGGGAGAATAGCCAATGCAACTGGGTTCAATAAAAGCCAGAATACATACATTTCCAGATTAGATGGGGAGGTAGACAGACAAGGTGGGGGGGGGGGGGGGGGGGGTGGGGGGATAGGAGAGAGACCAGATTGGATGGGGAGCTAGATAGACAAGGTAGGTGGGGGGTGGGGGGGGGGGTGGGGGGGGGGGGGGGGGGGGGGGGGGGGGGGGGGGGGGGGGGGGGGGAGGGAGATGGGGAGAAGACCAGTGAGATGGGGAGAGGTGGGAGGGATGAGAGATTACCGAGGTGGAGGTGGGAGGGAGAGACAGACAGACAGAGACAGACCGGGTGAAATGGGGGGGGGGGGGGGGGGGTTAGAGAAGACAAGGTGAAGATGGGATGAGATGGGTTAGTGGGGGGGGGGGGTGGAGAGGAGAAGA
>CM068761.1:1783592-2014526 GCA_035084275.1 Hydrolagus colliei | reverse complement strand
TCAACAGCCTACAGTACAACGTCGAAACATCGCAAAGGGAGGGAATTGTTGCCGAGCCTAGTGATTGTGAGTTTTGCACAAACAAACGCGGCAACTAAATTGCACTGGGCAAGGTCCCGCGTTAAACAAATCATCGATTTAACCGTGAGGATCGGTGGCCGGGACGTTGAGAGGATAAGAATAATCAATAATAATAATAATAACAACAACAACAACAACAACAACAACAACAACAACATCGCAAACCACACAGACTTGGTTGGTTAAAAAGACCATTAAACCGTACACCCAGATAACCTTCCGCAGGTTTCAATGGGTCTCGTGTTTGGCAGTGGTTCTCTCGCTATTTGAATACATGCTTCACTTCACCAGACAATAGATCTGTCGGCTACAGTGTTCTGTGCGAAGTTCAGCCGACTGTTGGGAACACGCACACTGATCGCATACATACACGCTGGGTACACGCCCCGTACACGTCTCCTCTAGTAACACAGCGCCACGTACACCTCACTAACCCTCACACATTTTTTTTAATACCGCGCCTTATCACATCGTCGAGACATCTCGAAGTGCTTCACACACACACACACACACACATCGTAAGGCGAAATTGACCTGTGTATTTTGTGGGCGAAAGGCAGCGGCCAGTTTGCGCACAGCCAGGAGTAAGCCACGCAGACAGCCGCGGAGTGACTGACCGATTTTAACTGGGGGGTCACTCACTTCATTTTGTTCCGAGGGATCGTCGTTGGCGGATCTTTAACATCCACCCGAACAGGCAGAGTGAGGACGGCGCCTCAGAAAATAGTAATAATAATAATAATAATCCTTGTATTTTGATACATCTTGTCGACGTCTCAAAGCGCTTCACAGGATATACTGTAAAGTGAATTGACTGAATATATTTGTGGGTGAAAAGCGGCAGCCAATTGCGCACAGCAGCGTCCCCCCCTCCTCCTACAAACAGCCGTGGATTGAAAATGACCAATTTTATCCATGTGTTTCTTTCGGAGGGATTATTATTAGGCGTGTGTGTGTGTGTGTGTGTGTGTGTGGAGTAAGCAAACTCGGCCCAAGGTTTCGCCCTGACCCTGCCTGGATTCGAACACAGGTCCCACGCTTGTAAGGTAAGCGCTCTAACCCCTGAAAATGCAGAACTCCACCTCCACTCCCCCACCACCCACCCCCCACCACCCCCCCCAATGCAGCACTGCACAAACTCCTCTACCACCATGTACAGCATCCATAACACACGGTCGTGTCGAGTGTAGGCAGCCACATCAGCACCGATCTCACTAACACAAACACCGGCTTGGCCAGGCAAACCTAGAAACCATTCTCCACTCCTCACCGGCTCCTGCTTGGTGCGCACAAGGGTGTTTCCTCCTCAAACCGTATCCGGGGTTTCGACACGGCCTGGATCATGTCCTCCAATCGCCTGTGGGGTGTCTGCGTGCGGACCCTCTCCCCGGCGGCTCTCGATCTCCCCCCGTGACGCCTGCCGGACACACAGCGGAGCAAGACCGTCAATAATAATATTATGATTAATAATCCGTGCAGTTGATAATCCTGTTGGTAGTACGCCGTACAGTGAACTGACTGTATATTGTGCGGGTGAAACGCGGCTGGCCGACAGTCATAGAATCATAGAATCATAGAATTTTACGGCACAAAAGGAGGCCATTCGGCCCATCTAGTCTGTGCCGGCTCTTTGAAAAGAGCGATTCAATCCCACTGCCCTGCCCGCTCCCCATAGCCTAATAGACCCGTTCGCCCTAAATAAAGATCTAATTCCCTTTTAAAAGTTGTTATCGAATCAGCCTCCACCACCTTTTCAGGCAATGCATTCCAGATTCGAACAACTCGCTGAGTGAAAAAATTTCTCCTCAGCTCCCCTCTACTGCGCCTTGAAACTATTTTAAATCTGTGACCACGAGTCACAGATTCACCCACGAGTGGGTTGAGTGACTCGATTCATTGTTCTATTTTTCTTGAGGGATTATTATCAGGCGTGTGTGTGTGTGTGTGTGTGTGGAGTAAGGAAACTTGCCCAAGGTTTCGCCCCTGACCTGGTTGGGAATCGAACCCAGGTCTCTCGCAAAAGGCGAGCGCTCGTAACTCTCACTGAGCTCCAGGAGTCCCAATCACGTAACCTCAAGGACTTTGCTCTGAAACACATCGACGTTGAACTCACCTTCTTATCCGCCGAGGTCGTCTTCTTCGCTCGGGACAGAGCGTCCGTCACTTGGCTCGGACCCCTTGCCTGGGGAGCAGCTCCTCCCGCCCCGGCCTCTGTCCGCGTCCGGCGCCTCCTGCCTCCTGGTTGAGGGAGTTTCCGTGGCCCGTTGGCCGATTTCCACGGGCCTCGTCTTCCTGACCTCCGGTTGAGGCAGGCGCCGCTGCCGGTAGCTCTCATCCCTGAGGTTGGCAGACTCTTTATAATCCGTGTATCTGTAGTCTATGTCCACGCATCGCCAGTTGCCGTCCGGCTGCGAGCTATCGTTTAGTCCTCTCCGCGGTTTCGAGCAATTCGCCAACAAATAGTCCAAGGTGCTAGGTTTGGTATCTGTCTGACGAACCTCTCGGGAGGAGGTCTCGACGGGGGGAGTCTCCGATTTGCTGTCTTGGAAGTGAAGGTCACCCCTTCGCTCGCTCCTCCTGCCCCTCGCTGCCCGCTCGCTCCGCTCCTCTCTGTGCTTGGCTCTCGTGTGACTTAGCACTGGCAGCTGGCCACCTACGTAGACCTCAGTCTCTCCTGACTCCTCCACTTTAGCTTCAGCGGGCAGCTGCCTGCCTCTCCTTCTCTCACTCTTGGTCTCCCTGTCTCTGTTGGCGCCAAGGCTGGAGTCGTCTACTCTCTCTCCCTCCTCCCTCCCCTCCTCCGCCACCTCCTCCTCGAGCCATCTCCTGCCGCGTTCAGTCCTCGCGGCGTTCTTCCCCTCATCGGAGGTGGACGGCGAGGTCTTCCGGGCTATCGGCGGGACCTTCTCGTCTTCGGCCAGCCTCGCCTCCGCGCTCCGCTTGGTTTTGTTGTATTCCACCATCAAGACGTCGAGGTCCAGGACCTTGTTTCTCAGCGGATCCCGGTCGCGAAGCGTCTCCGAGCCGTCTGTCCGCCGGTCGGAGGACGACGAGGGCTCCCGGCTCTTCTCCCGGTGATTCCTTGGCCATTGGCTGCCGGGCTTCTCCCAATCCCTTTGGTACAAGTCGTCCCTGGTGTGGCTGGGCCGGGACTTGGTGGCCTCCTCCTGTTTGGCTTTCTCCCTCTTGTACTCGGCCATCAAGGCGTCCAGGTCCACCACCGTGTGTCGGTGACGCTCTTTGACGCTTCGCGTTCTCCTCACCTTGTCCTGAGGCTCGGACGTCTCGGCGCGTTCGGAGGCCGCTCTCGGCACGCGGAGCACGACGTCCTCGCTCCCCGGCCTCGCCCCCACCGTCCAGGAACTCCTCGGACAGCAGGATTTTCCTGGTTCTTTCCCGGGCCGGGAGTTTGAGGCTTTTGTCGACGGCTTTCGTGTCCGGGATTTCTTCCGGGTAATCGTCCCTGTGCCTCTCGCCCGGCCGGCCGGCAACGGCGGACAAGTCGTCGGCTCGCTTGGCCAAGCGAGGCTGAGGCTCGGCCGTGGGATCGGGCATCTGTCCCGTTACGGCGAAGATCGTCGACCTGGGTTCGGAAGACGAGGTTTTCCTCCTCGCCCTCCTCTCCGGGGCAGCCTCCCTTGGGACCCCCGCTTTCATGGCCTCGTCGCCCGGCGAGGCCACCAGTGGCTCCCTCCACATTTCGGTCTCTCTTCCACCTTTAGTGACAAACAGTTTCGAGGTTCCCAGCAACTCCTCGACCCTAGTGGCCTCCCTGGGGTCCTGGCTGTCCCCGACGTCCGGCCCCACGTGAGAGCCAAGGGAGGTCCTCTCTAGCCGGCTACTCCCCAAGTCCGAGACTGTGTTCTCGGTCCTCGCGTCCTCTCGCTTGCGTGGTCCGGTCACAGCGGGTTCAGGCTTCACCTCCGCTTTTAGCTCCAGGATGGTGATGGGCTGGGCGTGAAGCAGGAACTGACACGGTTTCCTCGCTACGGAGGGGTCCCCGTCCTGCCCGCGCTCCACCGCGGGCCGTGGCCTCCTGCTCCTGAGGGGTATGGCCTTGTCCTCGCAGGTCGGGAGGGAGCAACTCATGGCCTTCTCGCTCGGCGTTTGCAAGATGTCCACCTTGGCTTCGATTTCGCTCACGTTCATTAGCGAGAGCAGGTCAGAGACCTTTGACGGAGGGGCTCGAGCTTGCCTTTCCTCGGACGCCGCCCTCTTCTCCTCAATGTTGGCCCCTCTCTTCCTCCCCACGAGGACGGGGTCATAAAGCTCAGAAAGCCTCTCTTTACGGCGTTCCCTCTCCCAGCGTTTAACCTCCGCGGCTTTCTCTGGAGCGTAGGCTTTGACTCTGGAGTGCGTATCCCTTCCCGTGCCTCTGTTCTGATCAGTTTCCAGGTTCGGTGAGGTCAAGCCCGGCTCAGAGCTCTGGGGCTCCGGCAGTTTGTGACGTTCGATGTGGTTGTCAATCAACGAGACCCTCACGGCTTTCACACTGACGTCCGAGTCGGAGGTCCAGCAGCTGGCCGGCTTCTCCTCCGAGAGGTCAGTGTCAACTCGAGACACAGAAGCCACGGTGAAGGGCATGTCTCTGTCCAACGCCTGCCCACTCCTGTCCCGCTCTCTGCCGAAGCTGTTCTTGACACCCATCTTGTCCGAGGTGGTTTTCTCATCCCTGACCCGATCCCCCCTGATCACCCTCACAGACCCTGCCCTCCTCCGGGTGAACTCTTCACCCGTGTCCAGGGGGCGCAAGGGATCAGTGTGTGTCTGGAGAAACACAACAACAACAAAAATCAGAACCTTATCAAATTTTAGGATTCTGGAACTGTTTGTGGGACACTGCAGTGCGCAATTGGCTGCCGCGTTTCGCCCACAAAGTATACACACTACACTTTACAGTATATTTTGCGAAGCGCTTTGGGACTTCTCGAAGATGTGATCAGGCACCGTATCAAGGATTATTGCAAGGATTATTATTATTACTATTATTCATTCATAAAGGGATTAAGGGATATGGGTATAAGGCAGGGAGCTGGAGTTAGAACGGAATATCAGCCATGATTGAATGGCGGGGCAGGGTCGATGGGCCGAATGGCCTACTCCTGCTACTAGGTCTTATGTTCTTATGGTCAGGGTATTAAGGGATATGGGGAGAAAGTGGGAAATTGGAATTGAGAGGATTTGAAGAGTTACGGATCAGCCTTGATCTAACTACCGTAAATGGCTGAACAGGCTCGAAGGGCTGAATTGCCTACTCCTGTCCCTGGGTTCCTATTATCATCATTATATGATGAGATATTCACAAGGTGAGCCAAGGCCAAGTTTGGTCGAAATGCTTTCACTCAAGAGGGTTGTTGGATGTGAAATGCCGTGCCACTTCAGGTGACAGAGACAGAGGCCGTTGTGAGTTTCCAAGAGCGGCGGAGGGAGGTGATAAGAGGCTTGGAAAGGGGATAAGGCAGGTTGGTGGGATTGAATGAACCAACCCGCAGCTCAGGTGCGAAACTCATCAATGTCCAGCGCCTTTGGACGTCCTCCCAACGTGTTGGAGGTGATTAGCTGCAAAGTGTAAACATGGCTGATTTACCTGGCTGTGTTTTCCTAGGTTCTCTCTCTCCGGACTCTCTCTGGCTCGCTCTGGCTCTCGCTCGGGCCTACTCGAGGCTGGATGTTCCTGGGGCGTGGATTCCCCCCGTTCCATCTGCTTTTCATCGTCCTCACCGGAGGACGCCGGAGTCAGGAACCTGGAGGAAAGTTTGTTCAGGGCATCGTTAACCCGAGCGACTTTAGTGAGCCCAGACCTGGCCCGACCCGACCCCGTGAGATTGGAGAGGAGGCAAACGCGGTCAGGAAAACTGGGGAGTGAACGGCGCCAAGTCAGTCAACTAATCAACCAACCCCCAATCTGGGAGCTCTTTAGCTCCTGTAGCTCAGTGGTTAGGAGCGCTCGCCTTAAAAGCCTGAGACCTTTGTTCAAATCCAGGCAGATCAGAGCGAAACTTTGGGCATGTTTCCTTATTCCACACACACACACACACACATCTAATAATAATCCAGCCCCCCAAAAAAACACAATGGTAAATGTTGGTCATTTTCAATCCACGACTGTTTGTGGGGGACGCTCCTGTGCGCGACCGGCTGCCGCGTTTCGCCCACAAATATACAGTCAAATGCACTTTACAGTGTATTCTGTGAAGCGCCTTGAGACGTCGATTAGACGTGAAAAGCGCTGAATCAAATGCAAGGACTAGTATTATTATTAACATGTCTTCAAGACGTGCCAAACGCTTCACAGAATGTACCATTAAACTAATTGACTTGTGGGCGAATGCGTGACAGTGACACACAGCAAAGCCAAGGGACGTGGGAATTGACAGCCGGAAAGAAGTCACGCGCCCCCGGTTTCCAGCGAGTCGCTTTTGACAAACCTTTTGGTGATATCCGCGGACAGTGGTCTGGATTGGTACGGACGCCGTTGGGAAGCTCGGAGCTCATCCTTTCTGGCCTCGCTGTTGTCCGCGGCGAAACTTTGGATGCGCTTCTTGATGCTAATGTTCAGCTTCTCCTTCTCGGAGCCACTCAGCAGAGAGTCCGGGGATTTCGGCGGGGAGCTGGCAGAATCCAGGAGCAGGCCGATACGCCTTTTGATGTTCCCCCCGGAGCCTGGGACTCTGGTACCCTCCCGATTCCTTCTATCCTCAGAGGACCCTTCACCCTCTCGCTCGTGGCCAGAACTCCTCTCTTTCTCCGGTTCTCTCCTGGCCCAGGCTGTGTATCGGTCGGTCCTCAACAGCTCAACGTCAGCCTTGAATGAGGTAGCAGGTTCTTCTGGTTTGTCCCCAGCGTCTGTGGGGATTTTGAGGTCGTGTTCAAACACAAACACCTCTTCCCTGTTGGTGGCCCATTTCTCCGGATCTTCTCTCCCGTTCAGCCTGAGCCCTTTGGCGTCCTTCGCACCGTTCTCAGTTCTGGGGGCGTTAGTGAGTTTCTTTCTGCCTGCGGCAAATGCCTTCTGAGCCTCGCCTTCTCTGTGGTCATTTAGAGGACGCACAGCCCACTTGTCTGTGTCCGCTGGAGGCTCCTCTAGTTGAAGCATTAGCTCATGCGCCTCGCGTCTCGAGTCTGAGGCCAGCTCACTGGCGTTCTTGACAACGGGAACATTCTCCTTGCTGTCCTCCGACAAGGCAGCGCTTTTCCTGTGACTGCCCGGCCCCACGGGTTCAAAACGAGCCGTGAGGTCCATCGCCAGGGGTTTGGGCTTCTTATACCAGGTTTTATCATCGAGGGGGATCACAGTGGTTTCTGGAGGGAACACGGACTTCTGGTCATTCGTAGTTCCTGGAAGCCAAGTCGCCAAGGGTCTAGGTTTCCTCAACCCAGCCCTAGAGGGCACTTCACTCTCACTTGCATCCTTTTCTTTGTCTGTTTTGCCCTTATCTTCCTCTGTGAACTGCTCAGGCTTCCCTAGAAAAGCCAATGATGAGGCTGTAAAGGGGTATTTTGAGGTTTCGGGTCCTTGACTTGTACTTGGACTGTGCTTTCTGGAAAGTGCAGATGTTCTAGACAGGATTAAAGATCTAGGGGCCCCTTCGAACTCTTGATCTAACTGAGAATCCCCACTGGTCCTCTCTCCACGCTCTGGCTCCCCTTCACTCAGTTGCTTTGATTTCAACCTCTGAACTGCGGACGTTTCTAAAATGACCAACGCGATTGGCTCGCTTTTGGGTTGCTGGTTCTTCTGCTCGGCGAGCCCTCCGGTTTCCGAGCGTGAAAGCGCCGCGGACGTGGGCGAAAAGTAAGACTTGGGCGGCAACTTTTCCTCTTTCTCCTGGGTATCTGATGGTCTGATGATGTGGCCCGAGTCAGATACCAGCGAAGACCTTTGGCTAAAGGAAGAGAGCAATGAGGACACAGTCCCAGTCGGTACAGATTTGCCAGGCGTGTGCCGAATGCCTGCCTCTACGGCCAGCTTCTCGGGCAGCAGTGACTTCGAGCCAAAACTGATGGGTGACAGAGGCTCTACGAAAGGTGGCTTCATCTTCCCCCCCGTTTCGTAGAGGGCAGACGGCTCCAGGCTGAACGGTTTGGGAGATATTCGTGCTTTGGGGCCCCCCGTGGATCTCGTCAAGAAACTAAAAGTCCTACTCAGTTTGTTGTCATTCCCTAAGATGAGGGGGTGAGAGGACGGTTCGAACGCTTTGTTGCTGGCATCCGAAAGAGGGCTCATGCGAGTCCGCAGGGGTTTGGTCTCGTTGGGGCTGTCGCTCAGGAGCGTTGCCGGTTTGCCCTCCACCTGGGTGGCCATGGCAAGTTCCCCCTCAGGCCGCCCTCATCCCGGCCGTGCCAGTCCCGTCAGCGAAGTCACGAGCCTAGAAGGAGAGATAGCAAAGCCCATATCAGGATTGCTTCAATACTAATACCAATAACAACACTCGCATTTAATACTGTTGTCACTTCATTTGTTTTTTCCTTTCCCCCAAGAGTTGTTACCATCACAAATGTACTACCTGACAGTCTAGTGGAAGCAGATTCGACGGGAGCTTTCAAAAGGGAATTGGGATAGACAATTGAAAATGAAAACAAATTGCATAGCCCTGGAATAACAGCAACAACATCAACAACAACTAAATTACACTTGTGTAGTGCCTTTCACATCAGGCGGACGTCCCAAGGCGCCGGTCAGTCCTTGCTTCACTGTCATTAATAAACTAATAATGAATAAAGTATTCACTAATAAATAAATAATAAGAGCGGAGGAGTGGGACTAGTTGGACAGCTCTTTCAAAGAACCTTCACGGGCCTATTGGGCCGAATGGCCTCCTTCTGCGCTGTAAGATTGTATTATCCTAGGCTGTTGAGAATATACGGTAAAGTCTATATTTTGTGGTCGAAACACAGCAGCCAAACACCTACAGCGGTGTTCCAGTCAGTGATTGAGTAAAAAAATGATTATTACCACCAATCAGTAAATAACCAGGTTCCTACTGATTGGTAGGTAAACAGAGGAATGAAACTTGCCTGAGGTTTCATTGTGCCCGGGAATTGAACCCAGGTCCTCTCTCTTTCGAGGCGAGCGCTCTAACCAATACACTACAGGACAAAGCCGGGTACAACTGGGAAACAGTTGATTGGTAAATTGCCGAGGAATACTTTTAATACACAAGAAAAAAAAATCACTAAAACATTTATTTATGTTGTGGAGTCTTGAAGCTCAGTGGTTAAGAGCACTCGTCTGGCAAGCGAGAGATCTGGGTTCAATTCCTGCCTGTCAGGGCGAAACCTTGGGTAAATTTCCTTACTCCACACGCCTGATAATAATCCCTCAGAAAATGACACATGCAATAATAAATTGGTCAGTTCAATTTGGCCACGACTGTTCGTGGGACGCTGTTGCGCACAATTGGCTGCCGCGTTTTGCCAAGAGATATACAGTCAATTCACTTTACAGTATATTCTGTGAAGCGCTTTGAGACGCCCGGAAGACGCGTCAAACATGAGGATTATTATTGTATCGCAAAGGTCACTACTGCGCTGGAAAGTTAAGGGCAAACGCCAACAGTGCAGGACCTGTCTGTGCCACCAGATGGCGAGACAATATTATAATAAGAATAATAATACTTGCATTTGATAGAGCGCTTTTCACATCTTCGAGACGTCTCAGAGCGCGTCACAGAATATACCATAAAGTTAATTGGTTGCATATTTGTGGGTGAAGCACGGCAGCCAATTGCGCACGGCAGCGTCCCTCACAAACAGTCATGGATTGAAATGACCAATTAATTACAGTGTTTGTTTGTATTGCACAAGTTCAACTGTTAAGAAGCGTTTAGCTTAGTAAATATGGCGACGCAGGAAGGAGAGAGCAGCGTTTTTCTATCAGTGGAAGTTTGCAAATGTGAGATATTTGTGTAGACAATTATTGACATTTGATGCAAACAAACGTGAAGTGGATTAGAAAGGCTCGATTGATGAAACCTTCAGCGAATCGCGAGTGGACGACAATGCAAAAAGCTTTAATCAGCTTTAACCCTTACCCGCCCGAATAGCTTGTACAACGGAGCACCAATAACCACAACAACTTGCACTTCCATAGCTCCCTTCGTGCAGGGTAGAGTCTCGGAGCACAAGACTCGATGGGTTGGAGTTCTGTTGAATGGCCAACAGCCTTGCCTCCTGCTTGACCCAAAGACTAGGGATAGAGGATTGGCGTTTATACAATTATAATTTGGGACATTGCCCTGGGCTAGAGAGGTATTGCACGTGAAAAGCCATCACTGTCCTGTGTCCCCACGTGCGCTGGCGTGTCAGCCTGAACCGCGAGCTCGAGTCCCAACTAGACGTTTGAGCTGAAAACCTTCTGACCCCGAAGCGACACTGAAGTTAACATCAAATGAAATGCAGAGATTATAAATCATAATAATAATCATCATAATAATAACCCTCTATTTGATACAGCGCTGTTCACATCTTCTAGACGTCTCAAAGCGCTTCAAAGCTGAATTGATTTGATTTAGTTGCGGGCGAAACGTGGTAGTCAATTGCGCCCATTCCAGCGCCCCCGCAAACAGTCGTGGATTGAAATGACCCAATTTATTATTGGGGGTTTTCAGGGGCAGGGGGGGGTGGTGGTGGGATGTGAATGATTATTATCGGGTATGCGGAGTAAAGAAAACTTGCCCAGTTTTGTCCTGCCAGGAAATGAACTCAGGTGTCTGACGTGAGAGGCCAGGATTCATTTCCTGGCTCCACAGAACCACTGACTTGCAAATGACTTGGGAGTAAGGACAAAAGCTGGGTGTGATTCTCATGCGCTTTTTCTACCCGAGGATCCAGCGCGAATTGTATTTGACAGACAGGAAGCCGTCAGCAGCCAGATCCTTCCACCAATTCAGGTTCGGAATTCCAACCGCCCATTGAATAGGAAACCTTGCAACGCGAGGGCCTCAGCTTCCTGTGGGCAGCGAATGAAGCTCTTGATGCAGAGTGGCGGCGGATTCTGGCTGTTCGCTCTGCTCCCTCCACGACTGGAGAGGGAACTGCGGGCTTTCCGCCTTTCGAAGCAGAACCGCACTCAACCAACCCCATACTCGAAGATGTTTATTTGCCGTGCGTGTGTGTGGGTATCGCTCTGTTCAAATCATAATCCAGGACTTCTACCCTAATGTCGCGGCGCCGATCAAGGAGCGGGAACGAGAGATATGAAAATAATACCATTAAAAATAATAATAACCCTGACGTTTGACATGGCACCTTACCATTGTCGTTGAGACATCGAAAGGTGTAGAGACTGGATTTTGTGCGCAAAACGCAGCAGCTAATTGCACACAGGGATGATTTCTGAACAGAGTTCTGAAGAGCAGTGGCGGGAAGCAAATCTCTGCATGATGGCGGGCTGGAGGGGCGACGGACAGTAGGGAGATGATGGGGGGGGTGGGTGGGGTGGGGTGGGGGGGCGAGGAGGTCGGGTTCAATCCGCTGTGGGACTAGCCTCGGAAGTGAGAGACTTGGGTAAGAACTTGGACAAGTTTCCTTACTCCATAAACCTGATAATAATCCCTCAAGGAAAAAAACAGGAAAAAAACTGGTCACTCAATCCCTGACTGTTTGTGGGGGACGCTGCTGTGCGCAATTGGCTGCCGGGTTTCGCCCACAAATATACAGTCATTTCAGTTTACAGTATACTCTGTGAAGTGCCTTGAGACGTCTAGAAGACGTGAAAGGCGCTCTATCAAACGCGAGGATTATTGTATTATCCCTTTCATCCACAAATGATACACTTGTCTGTTACACACCCACATTCAATTGCCCTCCACGGACTCCTGTGTCACAAATTTTCTCACCCTCCCATCTGCGGGGACATTTGCCTCATTTCTGATGAATGATGCCTAAGATGCCAATCCTCTGGTTGTTAGGCTCCCGCGATCGGTGAGAAGAGTCATTGACGAGCAAAATTGTCGATTCCCTTGGTTACTCTAAACCCAAACGATAGGAAAGCTGGGTGGACCAGCCTGTGTTGTGTCTGAGGAAGGGTTAACCTCATTTAAAATATCCCACTTCCTGGTTCACTTTCGCATCGGCGTCTCTGAACAGTCACCCATTCACGTCACGCTCCCCAACTCCGGCTCCCAGAGCATTCTTCGGCTGGTTGACATGTCAATGGCCCGGTTAACAAACAGGAAACAGCAGAGTGCACGGCAGAGACTGATGGGGGTAGGGGGTGAGTGGCGGGGTGGGGGTGGGGCTGAGGCATCCTGGAAAGAGCGAGACCCATAAACAAAGAGAGGCTTGTGTACAGCGCTCAACCGGACCAGGATTCTCAGACTCCGAACCCGTGCCATTCACAATATCCTGTAACCACAAGGTCCCATCTTCCAATCTTTCTCCCTTTCCTTAACTCACAACTACAGACACTGTCTGAGCCAATGTACACCCCCCCCCCCCCCCACCCAGCAAGCAGGACGTTACATAACCTGATGTCCCACCATCCCACCCAGGTGTAGGCATCACGGTGTCTTGAGTTACACAGTGACCTCCATCCAGTCCGCACTCAAAGAGACGCACAATACTGTACTCTCAAACAGTGAATCTGATCAATTACCTGGGTGGTGTGGGTCTCACCCAGTGTTGTGTCTGTGTGCTATGCTCGCACTCACTCACCCACTCACTCACTCACTCTCTCTCACATAGGCTTTCACACTCTAGGTTTGAAGTCACCTGAGCTCTCCCCGATTTATCTTGATCGCTCTCATATAATCTTGTGTATACCAGCCCTGGGCCCTGCCCTTCTGCTAGCTCTTAAGAGATTCAGAACAAAGCCCAAAAGCTTGACTCTCACTAACCTATGATTAAAGCGTGGAGTAAGGAAACCTGTCTAACATTTCACCCTATCCCGGGGGTGGGGGTGGGAATTGAACCCGTGTCCTTTCGCTTGCGAGGCGAGTGCTCTAATCAATGCGCTGCAGGACTCCACTTGGGGAGAAACATGGAACGGAAAATCAGCAACAGTAAATACAAATTAGTCGGGAGATCGAGTTCTGGGACAGATGGTGACGTTTCGATACTACATTCTTTGACAGATCTCGCCTCCTCTACCTCCAGGCAGATTCACTGAGTACACAGGGAGGTGTGGCAGCTTCCAAGTGACATTGCTTGGATAATTGAGGCAGGTTGAATCAATCTGGCTCAGGTCAAAGCAGCATTTCGGTAGAGATCTGGGCAGGGCATCAATAGGGAGACACTTTGCCTGTGCCTCGTAAGTGAGATGATTTTGTTGCGCGTCAACAGCCAAGTCACTGCAGAGAAATCTGATACGTAAAAGGTTCACTCCCCACACAAACATCCCAAATCCCACGAGCAAAATATCCACTCAACAACAACAACAAAAAGGTTTCTGTTTTTTGACACAGAAACCTTCACCTAGAATAATATCTCACAGCATCTCACAGTGGACTTGGGGGGGGTGGGGGGGGGGGGGGGGGCAGGGAGGTGGAAACCGGAGTGGGGGCGTGTTCACAGCAGGTAGGTTTTTAAGGCAAGACTTGGAACGCGGATAGAGACGGGCGAAGGAAGAAGGGAGTTCCAGAGGACAAGGCTGTAGATTTGGAAAGCTCAGCCACTGATTGTGGTGCGAGTGGGGCAGGGAACTCGTACACGAGGGTGACGACCTTGAAGTCAATCCGCTGAGGAACAAGGAGGCCAGTGAAGCCTGACGAGGCCTGGGATGATGGATGGGCATTTGGAGTTTGGGGGCGGTTGAGTTCGCAGGCAGCGCTGACCATCCACCGGTCAAACAGCCTCTGTGCTGGTGGGACACTGCAGAGGGAGCTTTTCTGCGGTGACAAGAATTAATAAATAATGAAATGAAGCAAACACTGGCCACAAGGCCCAACACAAGGAGTCAAACATCTATCAAGTCAACGGCTGGTCAGTCAGATATTATGAGGCCCGCTGTGCAAAGCAGCATAGGACATTAGACATTTTTCACCAATTCCCTTCGCTCCCCTAAATCCACAGAGACTCCCACTGAATGTAAGATTTACTTACAGAAATATTGTGCGTGTGGGGTGGGGGGGGGTTATAGAAAAAAAAGGCATCTAAAGGAAACAGAAGGCCTGAAAGCCGCCTTTGTGCCAGGGCCAGGGGCTCGGTGACACTCTGGGCTGCTCTAATTACACTAATTACATAAGAGCTCGAGCCAGCCTAGTACCAAGCCGTAATGCTGTCTCCATGGGAACCAGAATCAAGAGACCTTAAAGCTGTCTTGACCTAAGTTCCTCACCCCCACCCCCTAGTCCGTCTTAGAATTCTTCCCCCTCTAGCCAGACCTCTTCTCCCTCACGCTCCCTCGACCTCCCCACCCCCGCACTCACTTAAACACAGAACAAGATAAACTCACCCTTTCAAAGTTACAGATAGCCAAGATAAAACTGAAGGACTGCGAGACCCCTGGTGCATCGAGGAAATGGCCTTCAAATTAACTAACGTCTTCATCTGAAGGATGGCACATTTTGTTGCCCAGCATCGCGCTGGACTGGGAGCTCAGACTATCTGTTAGCCCAAGCTGGGTTCAGTAATTAGCTCAGTATTAGAGCCATCCCAGACCCTGGGAGCTCGGTTTTAGTATCAACCCGCGCAGAGATGAAACTGCGTTCCCTTTGGCTGAACTAAGAAACTTCAGCACAGAGACCACGGGGATTCCATTTGAATGCCACCCATTTGAAGGCGTTTATTCCCGTGTAGTCAAACCCACCGCTGACCCAATAGCCTCATCCTATTTCCTCCTCCCACACTGCACTCATAATCACCATTAGTTATTGTTTTTCCTTCCACCACAAAGGGATCAAAAAAAAGCCACAGATTATATTGGGCGGGTGACTCAATCAACCCAATATTAAAGGTGGGAGGTGTCAAGGGTGGAGGAAACCCTTCCCTCTCTCTTTCTTTCTCTCTCTCTTGTGTGCGAATTGAAGGTTGTCGGTGCGGTTTGATGGCACGGGTGCCTATCCCGTGCGGCACGCCCCAGAGATTACGGTGACTCACTCCCCAGCTCTGCGCCCGTCGGTGTCACCTCTGGCTCGAACGCTCGTGGGGGGAACTGCTGCTGCTGCGCGCAATCGACTGCCGCGGTTCCACCCACACAAACCATACTGTTGACTCACGACACGTCTCACAGACGTGATAAGACGCCATATCAAAGGCAAGGATTGTTGTATATTATTATTATTGTCATGGGTTCAAGACCCTACATCTGGACTGTGAGCTCAATGTCCTGGCTGAAGGCAGCGCTGGGAGTGTGTGTGTGTGGGGGGTCGGGGGTGGGGGGGGGTGTGAGGAGAGGGGGTGGGGGAGGAACGCTGCATTTTCACAAGTCCTGCCTTTCAGATTCGACGCCAAAGTGAGTTCTAGTGTGCCCGTTGAGGTTAAGATTAAAGATTTACTGCCGGCATCTTGAAGAACGAAAGTGTTTCCTGGTGTCCTGATCAGCAATCCTCCCGATAAAGCGCTCGCTCGCTCGCTTCGCGGCTGATCGCCAAGACATTATCGTGTGCGAACTGGCGACTTGAAAAAGAAACTCGCCCGGGGTTTCGCCCTGACCTGCCAGGAATTGGACCCGGGTATTCTCGCTTGGAAGGCGAGTTCTCTGACCGCTGAGCTACAGGACTCCACATTCTCCTCTCGTCAGACACTGGTGTGAGAAACATATTTCTTTATCCTGAACAATTAGCCACTGCTGTGAATAACATGCAAATTGACAAGCAAAATACCATGCAAACACCACGCAGCACACTCATTCCGAAGCCTTGTCAGATTGGCTGGACATTTTTGCAGACGTACAATATCACTTCCAAGCATCGAGGCCACACGTTTGCCCCAGTGACTTGTCACGTCGTTGTAACAACCCAAACATCCCTCCATAGGATTTACTTCGAAGACGTGATAATGCGACGTTTCAAACACAGCGATTATTATCGTTAGCAAATGTAGTGATTGTCTAATTTGTAGGCGAACGCAGCAACGCAGAGTTTGCATAGTAACATCCCACAGCCACGCAAGGCGAATGGCCAAGTTTATCTGGGGGATTGCCTTACAAGCGAGAGACCCGGGTTCAATTCCAAGCAGGTCCGGGCGAAATCTTGGGCAAGTTTCCTTACTCCACACGTCTATTAATAATCCCTCAAAAAAAGAATTGATCATTTCAATCCATGTCTGTTTGTGGGGGACGCTGCTGCGTGCAATTGGCTGCCTTATCACACAAGGTTTCCCAACAGTTAATGCAATAACAAAAGGTGGCACCTATTATAGCGTCTTTCCCATTGCAATGACCACACACGACAATCAATGAAACAAATCAAACTCAAAACAGGTTCCACCGGACTCTTAAGGCTGAATGAGCAGTGAACTGACAAACAAGCACACAGCAGCAATATATATTCCTTTC
This sequence comes from Hydrolagus colliei, assembly GCA_035084275.1. Classification (NCBI taxonomy): domain Eukaryota; kingdom Metazoa; phylum Chordata; class Chondrichthyes; order Chimaeriformes; family Chimaeridae; genus Hydrolagus; species Hydrolagus colliei. Next base: position 1,998,007 of record CM068761.1, on the reverse strand, counting down.
TTTCTGATTCCCAGGAGGGGTGGGTGGGAGGGGAGTAGGGGAAGAGGTGAGTCGCACACACACTGTCCATCACAAACAACACCACCTTATCCTGAAGACCACAAAACCGGTAACACGTTATTCCACTCCTTCCCTCCCTCCCTCCTTCCCTGCTCAGCAATATCTAAAGCTGAACACAGAGAGACTGTGAAGTCATACCGTCTGTTCCTCTGTCGTCCAGAATTCCTAAACAGCACAACCCCGGCCTCCAGCTACTGTCCTGGCCACCTCCGAGATACAACTAGGATACAACCTCCAAGCCGTCACCTGTGTCTCCGGTCGCCTTCTGTAAACTTAACTTTGACTTGTGCAATAGATCTCTTCGAGAGATAATCAGGCTCGAGAGTCCCACGCAATCCCCGCCCTCTCCTCCTCCCCCAACCCCCCGTCCTCCATCCCACAGCCCACCAGCGCCCATTTCTCACTCTGCGCGAGGACGCTCGATCCACATTGCAAAGTTTCAGGTAGTTTGTGTGTTGGGATTAACCGCAATTAACAACTCACAGGTTCAAGATGGTTTTAAACACGTTTCCAGCTTTGCTCCCGAACCAGAATCAACAGAGAAATATCTGAGCGACCGAAACAGGATTCGAACATATCCAAATGTTTTATTTTTCTCACCCTCCCCACCCCCTTTCATTCATTCATCGAACCACTCGAACGTGGCGTCAGTCTGTGTTTCACTGCCACTTGCTAGACCTGGAACCCAGCCAAGGATTGGAGGTGGCAAATATTAACTCTATCATTGCTGAGGAGAGACACAGAGAGAGAGAGAGAGAGAGAGAAAAAGAGAGAGAGATGTGCGTTGTTGGGAGGTGTCGGGTGTAGGAATCAGACAGTTAAACCGAGGTCCTGTCTGCCTGCGCAGTTTGATGTGAAAATTCCTGATTTGAAAAGACACGGTTAGTTTTTCAACTGGTGGCATTTGCCCGAATTAAATTGCTCGAGTTGTGGGACACTGCGGGGACATATCCGTGGCAACATATCCGCGCACAGCGAATATATACACGCGTGAAGCAATCCCTAATAGAGATCCTCGAGACCTCTCGAATGTTGCACCGAAATACCTTCCTCTCGCTTTACACACGGCGCTGTCTGCGTCCTGTGTTGCTCGGGCCATCGGTGCATTCAGATGCGACCGAGGACTGTGAGGTTATTGTAATGATGCTGAGGACACAAGGACATTTAATACAGCGCAGGAAACCCGAGATTTTGCCAAGCCCGCGCACGAGGTCAGAGGCTGCGACTGCGGCTGAGTCAGTCAGCATCTTATCTGAGAGCAGAGCCGGGTTTAAAGTCCACAAGAGCAACGCCCACACTCGTTACACAGACAGATGGGGAACGACAGCCAGGGGAAGAGGGTAATTGGTGAGGCATGGATTGTGGGCATAGGTGGGGACTGAGGTGAGGGGGTTGGGGGGGGGGGGGGGGGGGGGGAGAGGAAAGGATATCTGGTCACTCAATCCACGACTGTTTGGTCAGAGCCTTGGCACGTCCTCCCGACGTGAAAGTCGCGACGCAAATGTAATTTTTATAATAATATAATAATAATCCTTGTATTTTGATACAGCTCTTTTCACATCTTATCGACCTCTCAAAGCGCATCACAGAATACACTGTAAAAGTGAATTGACTGTATATTTGTGGGTTGTTGTTGCTCGTGTGGGGACATTGCCGTGCGCGATCGGCTGCTGCGTTTCACCCACAAAACACAGAAACAATTCACCCGGCAGTATATTCGGTGAAGCGCTTTGAGACGTGGACAAGATGTGAAAAGCGCGACAGCAAATGCAAGGATCGTTATTATATTATTATAAAAATTACAACAACAACAAGGACAAAATGACACTTGTAATTTCACGTCAGGGGGACGTCGTCAAGCGCTGGACGGTGGGTCAAGTCACGAGCCATCCGCAGGTCTACTGGGTCTGCAGGAATCAAGTGGAAAACTGTCCCGAACAATGCAGCCGTGTCAGTCACGCTGTCGCCAATAATACGCCTCTCAGCCGTTTGAAAATTCTAGAGAATTCTAATGTTTCGCAGAAATGTGCGGGGTTTTTTTGTCAAACGCGCCAGGGGACAAGGGGGGGGGGGGGGGTGGCGGTGACTGACACGAGTCTCTGAGCCCAGACACTGAAGTCTTCATCTATCTCTGGGAAGGAATGAAAAGCTTGTCGGTGAGGGATCCCACATGGACATTCTCTGCTGGGAGGAAGAATACACCATTGTATATCGTGTTGGTCGTGATGAATCTGTGGCTCACTGGCCTCTCTTTTCAGGGTACAGTGTATGCTTTGTGCGCTTTGGTCATTTTCAATCCACGGCTGTTTGTGGGGGAACGCCGCTGTGGGGACTGCCGCGTTTCACCCAAAAATATACAGTCAATTCACTTTACAGTATATTCTGTGAAGCGCTTTGGGACGTTTTCATTCCCCCTCCCACTACTCCCCACACTTGCTCGGGCCCTGACCCCTGATTGTTCAGCTCCTTAGAATGTCCTCCCGACGTGAAAGGCTCTCTCTGCGAGCGTCATTTTGTTGTTGTTGTTATTGTTGTAATGACATGATAAGGCGGCCGTATCAAATGCAAGCTATGAGACTGGTCATCTCCCATCTCTTCTCCCATCCTTACTGTCCAACCCCCGCCCATGTGAAGGACTCATAAAGACACTGTCCTTATGCGATGGCTGCAAGTTGTTCTTGTTGATTCCCCTCTGCGTGAAGCTGCTCAATAAATAATTGAGATGCCGCAGCCGAATGGCTTGCGAAAATGTAGCTCAGAGAAAAGAAAGCACATCTCCGCTGTGGATCAGCAGCCTATTAACACTACCTCTGAGCATCGAGTATAAGGGGAGCCCAGCGCTACCCACGGTGCGCCTGCTCAGCTGGATCAGCAAATAGCTGTGGAAACAAGCCACAAAATAAACTGGCAACTGCTGACTAGAGAGGCTTAACCTTTAGCTTACTAGTTACTCACAGCTCTGCACTAGCCCCTGTACTCCGATCTGCCATCCAGCACCTTGGGACGTCTACCCGATGTGAAAGGCGCACTATAAAGTCGTTGTTGTTTAGGCGTCACCCTGACGCAGTCACCAGCACTCTTACCCTGACTTGTGGATCTAAGCACCGTAGTAATAATTCTTGCATTTGATATAGAGCTTTCCATCTCTTCTAGACGTCTCAAAGCGCTTCGCAGACTATCCTGTAAAGTGAATTGATTGTATTTTTGTGGGTGAAACACAGCAAATACAGTTGTGGCCAATTTATTTAATATCCTGTATTTATTTTTGAGGGATTATCGTCGGGCGTGTGGAGTAAGGGAACTTGGCCAAGGTTTCGCCCTGACCCGCCGGGAATTGAGACCCAGGTCTCTCTCGCTTGTTACGCCGAGCGCTCTCAACCACTGAGCCGCAGGCCATCGCAACTTGACGTCTCCTCGTAGACGAGGCTGAAATTTCCACCGCCCGGAACACTCAGCCTGGTTTGGCTGCTGTTAAGCGCGGTGAGATGGATTCCGCATGTGTCGGACACCTGGCTGAAACGTGGAACCCTCGCTGATATCACACAACTGCTTACAAAGCAGTCTGAACATTTGATAGCAATTAACACTGGGGCTCTTTGATCCGAAAAGACACCATAAAACTCTTGCGTGCAGTAAACTAGTGGGAGAGATTCCGAGACGGGATTTCTGACCCGCTTTTGTTCACTGAGCCTCTGTGATTCTAACATCTTTGGTTCTGTTGTCTGGGGGACATCGCCTGACCCTCTCCAGTATATCCCAGTCTGTGGGCCCAGCCCCTCTCCCCCCACCCGCTCACATATCCCTGTAAAAACACCCACATTCCAGCCGGTAGCTCACTGCTGATAATCCATTGTTCTCATTACAGAAACCTCTCCGAACCTCATCTCTGTCCAGGGTCTGTTACCCAGGAGGAAGGATGCAGTCTCTCTCTATCTCTCTCTCTCTTGCTCTCTCCCTATTTTGCGTTGATCGGAACTTGATGCTGGATCCCAGATGCTTGGCTCAAGTAACAGAAATTCCCATTCCCTCAGTGACACAACAATGACTGTCCAGCGCCTTGGGATGTCCTCCTGACGTGAAAGGCGCTTTACATGTGCAATGTTACGTTGTTGTTGTTGATGCCTCTCCCCCAACTCTGCCATAATCAGGGGCTCGGAGACGCGATTCTCTATGCATGGGTCTTATAATGTAACCGCAACTTGCATTTATACAACACCCTGTGTGTAATATGATGACTTGGGAGCGCTTCACAATGGAGGAGAGGTTTGAGATTGATTGCAAAGGAGCTATATAAATGCAAAAACAAAAACAAAAGTTGCTGGGGAAACTCAGCAGGTCAGGCAGCATCCATGGAGAAAGGAAAAAGAGTCGACAACCCTTCGTCAGCTATGCAAATGCAAGTTGTTGTTATTGTGAAAAATTACCCCTCATACAATAAATGAAACTGCAAAAAATATATATCAGCCACGTCTGCAACCAGCAACTCCCAGCTGCCAATGCCTTCACATGGCGTATAGCTGTGTTCCCAAAGAAACGTCCCCCACCATGAAGGTAATAAGGTGGGGGGGGGGGGGGGGGGGAGCAATTGGACAGGGAAGAGATATTTTTATACTACATGGGTTCAGACTCTGACGTACAGGTAGAGAGAACCCTGTAACTCAGTGGTTAAGGGGCCTTGCCTTGCAAGCGAGAGACCTGGGTTTGATTCCCCGAGGGGGTGGAGCGTTGGGCAAGTTTCCTTACTCCACAGGCCCCTGTTTAACCTAGCAGTAAATCCGTTGTTAGTCGATCGGTGTATCCGGGGTGATAATCCCTTCAAAAAAAAAGTTTTTAAGAGAAATCATTTGGTCACTCAATCCACAGCTGTTTGTCGGACACTGTTTAGCACAATTGGCTGCCGCGTTTTGCCCACAAAATATACAGTCGATTCGCTTACGGTATATTCTGCGAAGCGCTTCAGACGTCCTGAAGACAAGAAAAGCCGCTGCGTCAAAGGCAAGTATTATTATTATCATAGGTGAGACTTTATTCTCAGTAATTTGCCACAAAGCATTCACTCCGTGCGAGTTCGCTAGAGCAACCTATGCACTTTTATAGCAGCTATAAAAAATGTTGAAAGGTCTCAAAGCATTTCACAGTAATTACTATCACAGCAAAGTCCCCCCCCCCACCCCCCCACCACCACCAAACAACCATAAAACTGACAATCTGGAGGTTTGTTGGGCAAGACACACAACACGATACATGTTGCAAGATTCTTTAAGCCATCTGAACAGGCAGAACGGGATCTCAGTTCAACACCACATCACCAGGAAGTGGAGGCGACACAGTGAAAGCTTTATCGCAGACAAACAACATCAGTAAACACTAAGAGCATGAAACGTACACAGTCCGACTGCCCTCCAGCTGGCTTTGTCCAGATGTGCTTTGATTCCACAGAGGCTGTAGCTTCCCGGCTGAGCCGTACCCAGGTGCACATTATATAAGTGTTCTACACACCCGCTGCTGTCCCTCAGCTCACACACCCAGCCACAACACATCCAGTCAATCCAGACAGTACGTCTCAGCTTCCGTACACCCCACCACCCCCTACGCACCCCCACTTATCGCCCTATGCCGGACCTAAGCATCACAATAATAATAATAATCCTTGCATTTAATACAGCGCTTTTCACGCTTTTCACGTCTCAAAAGCGCTTCGCAGAATATACTGTAAAGTGAATTGACTGTATATTTGTGGGTGAAACACGGCAGCCAATTGCGCACAGCAAGGTCCCACACACACACACACACACACACACACACACACAGTCGTGGATTGAAATGATCAATACCATTCAGCAAAGCAATTGTTTCCTTTAAGAAATGAATTCTTGCTCTTTCCCTTTGCGTCACGATCGAGAGGCGGCGGGGGATGGGGAACGAAGAGAAGCTTTCAAATCTGCCAAAAACCCAGATTCCCCAAACTCAGGAAACAATCAATAACAATGTTAAAAATAAACTTTGCGTTTGTTACAGTGACTTATCACAACACCTCAAAGTACTTTGTAGGATTTTATAGTAAAGTGTCCTGACTAAGTGTTTCATAGGCGACCAGATTTAACCTGGATAGAGTCGAGACGTGTACTGTGGGACTGCAGCACTGGGAGGTGGGGGGGGGCGGAGGGAGGGAGAGTTGGGGGAGACGAGAGGGAGAGAGAAAGTAGGGGAACAGAGAGAGAGAGTGAGATTGAGAGTGGAGGACCAGGAGAGATGAGGGGGGGCCGGGCAAGGGCAACACACAGAAAGAAGTGTGCGCACAGCCCTCACACAGTCAACCATGGTACTGTAGTTGGGAGTCACCGACACACGTACACACGCACGCACGCAGATTTGCCCAGAATTCAGTGGAGATCGTGGAACAAGGGAAAGCGTTAAACACAACAAATCCTGTTGTGACAAAGCAACAATGAAGGGGTGGGTCGCGCCGGGGGAAGGAGGGGGCTGGGGTCGGCAGGGGTCACCACGAGGCAGGCTGTAGGACGGCATAAATTAATCCCCTTTGGCCGTGAAGATAGAGAAATTTGAAAGGTTTGCACACTTAAAGTAAATTATTAACCAAAGGAAGGAACCTCAGTCAAATTGGCCGCCACTGTATACACAGCCTCGACTCCAGACCCAAAATGTCAGCCTCGCTCAGCGGCAGCACTTTGCAGACGTCTCGAAGACGTGATATCTCGATAGCAAACGCAAGGATTATTGCTGTTATTACCTTTCAGCCACCAACGTGCGTGTTCAAAGCACTTTCCACCAGTAAACGGACAATACAGAGCAAGAGAGAGAGTGAAAGAGAGAGAGGGAGACATAAGGACATATATGTACAAAGCACACGCACAGCTACAGCCTGGCTCACTGGTAGAACATTCGCCTCAAGAGTCAGAAGGTTGGGTGGGTTCAAACACAGTCAAAAGCCAACACTCCAATGAACTACTCGGGAGCGTTGTTGCATTATCGGAGGTGCCGTCCGTCCTTCGGATGAGATGCTTAAGCCAAAGTAGCTCAGTGGTTAGAGCGCTCGCCTTACAAGCGCAAGACTCGTGTTCGAATCCAGGCAGGTCAGGACGAAACCTTGGGCAAGTTTCCTTACTCCACACACACATACGCCTAATAATAATCCGTCCAGAAAAAAACAGCAATAATAAAAATTGTTCGTTTCAATCCACGCCTGTTTGTGGGACATTGCTGTGCGCAACTGGTTACATTTTGCCAACAAAGTACACAATCAATCCACTTTACAGTCTGTACTACAATATATCCCATGAAACTGCTTTGAGACTTCCCAACGACTTCTCAATGACAAGGCACTATATCAAATGCCAAGATTTTTACTGTATACAATAACAACAAGATTTTACTTGTATAAATAAAATGCATATGCACACAGAGCCATATACAGGAGAAGCCCGTTTATCCGTGACTTGATGAACCAGCACTTCCGTATAACCGGCACGTCCAAAAAAAAGTCCCCATTCGATACTTATCCGGAACAATAGCAGTGGAGTATTTGTAAATGCATAAATAATAACATAATATTGCATTGGCCCTCACCGTCAAAACCACTCTCAGGCGCCCCGCGCCCCCGCTGGTAGATGCTGCGCTTGAAGCCATGATGCTGCGGTTGAGGTTTACAGTCTAGCGACTCCCCCCAAAATGGAGCACACCGAGCGGGCGAAAAAAACGGAGCGCGTATGACTTCAAAGACATACTGGCGGCAAGCCGATAACACTAGCCGATAACCCACATTGTCGCGGAGGTGCAGTATTTTGGTTTGCCACTTGTCGAGTCTAGGGATTCGGTTTTAAAATCGCGCTGCCGCCTCCCACCCGCCTGGCGACCCCCCCCCCACCCCCATTCAAAAAATAATCGCTGGACTGCAAACCCCAACCAGTAAAGGTGAGAAGCGCAAGAGAGCAGCCCCAACACAACATTCTGCCACTATCTGCCATCACTTAGTCTGGTGAGAATGGTGTGTGTTAAAAGAACTTTAATTTGTTTGGAGGGGGTTTTCGGCCAAGGGCCGCCCGAATATTCGGTAGGACCCGCGGGTGCCAGATAAACGGGCTTCTACTGTGCTGTATATAAATGCCATATATAAAATGCACACGCACACAGAACTATATAATACGGTATGCTTATATATACACACACAAAGACACACAGCACATACACACAGAACAAAGACATACAAAGACAAAAGAGAACTTGTATTTACATTGCACCCTTTTGGTTTTGTGTGATCACACACATAAAAGCAAAAAGACTCAGAGATACACACACACAGCCACACGTATACAAAACAGAGACACACACAGTATAAACACACAACCACATATATAGTGCATGCACGTATGCATACATAAGTTCACGCTGGACATTCCTGGGCCAGCCACTCACTAATGTTTCACAAATCGAAAACGGGTGGACAAAATGATTGACTGGTATGGTACGCAATGTTGTGGTGACTAAGCACACAATCACACACCGAATAGAGAGGGAACAATCGCATTACTTTTAAGGTTGAACCTGCCTTCAGCTCAAAACCACTGAACAAGTCACAACTTGGCAACCGCCCCAGACCTGTAAACTGCCACACAATAGGGCTCACCCCACCCGTTCCATTCCCCCTAGACCCCGCCCATACTGCTCCACCCAAATCCCACCCATCCCTACACCTGCCCTTCACCCCCCCCACCCATCCCAACCCATACCCTTGTCCGCCCATCCTCAATCCGCCTCATTCCCCTCTACCCACCCCGCCTCTCACACCACCCAAGCCTGACCTGAGGAGCCTTTCATGTCAGGAGGACTTCCCAAGGCGTTGGACAGTCACTGCTTCAGACGCAAGCTGAGGATCGCGGTGGGGCGGGAGGGAAGTGGAGGGATTAGGAGTTACCAATGGGTCAATCGAAGAGAGTCTTGAGGAGGTCAGGGATGGGGCGAGGTGGAGGGACTGCGGGATGGAATTCCATAGGTTGGGGGCAGAGTGGCTAAAGGCCACAATCTGAAGTACCACTAAGGTCCTGACTGTTTTATGGAAGACAAGTCTCTGGGCGAGGTTGGCTGGAGGTCCTGGGAGGATGCAGGGTCCTCTTTTACGCGGCAAGTACAAATGGATTCTTTCCTGCTCCAACAATGCTGTCCCCGAGAAAGGCATTTTCTTCCTTTTTCCTTCCACAGGGAAGACAGGCAGCAGGAAGACAGGCAGAGCAGGACAGAACATACATCAAGGAGGGCGGAGAGTGGGGTGATCAAAGCTTGTGAAAGCCCTGCCCCCCCAAGCAATTTATTCTCTGCAGATCAGCAGGTACAGAGCTTTGCTGAAAGAGCTTTGCGTGTATCTCTGTGTGAAATAGCCATGGAATCCAACACACTCAGCAGCCGAACTAACTAGGATACATTCGTATCCTTGTCGCAAGCGCTCTGGGACACTATCCTGGGCAAAGGGCGATAAATAAATGCTAGCTGTTGTTTTTTTCGTTAAAAAATGATTGGCTAATCACCCAACGCTCACCCGCTTCAAGCCCAATTAGCAAGTAAAAGAAACACTTTAATAGTTCCTAATCACGTTGAAACATGTCAAAGTGTTTGTATACTGTCAACCCGTCCTGTATTAAGTGCGGTGACTAAATGCTGCAACCATTTTGTGTACATCAAGCACCCACAATCAACCATAGAATAAATAATAAAAATAAACTTTGCATTTGATATAAGGCTTCTAGACGACTCAAAGCGCTTCACAGAATATCCTGTAAAGTGAATTGACTGTATAGTTTGTGGGCGAAATGCAGTAGCCTAAATGACATTTATCAAGAGATGTTATCCATGAAATCTGGCCCAAACTCCCCCTTTCTTTTCCAACATCGATCTGAACAGGCAGTTGGGAGCTGGGTCTAACAACAACAACAAAATTACAACAACAACAATGAAATTACAATTATAGAGCGCCTATCATGTCAGGAGGACACCCGAGGGAAGATAAATCTCCAAATTACATTTGTATAAGCGCATCTCTCTAAAGAATGGCACAGCCTCTGATATCACTCAAAAGGTCACCAACCCAAAATGTTTCCTCTCTCCATAGATGCTGCCTGACCTGTTGAGTGTTCCCAGCATTTATCTCACTATCACTGTGATTTGGGTCTTAACCACTGAGCCAGGCTGACATCTCAAGATAATTTGTCCCGACCCACCCCAAATAAAATGGACGGAGGGGGAACTTGACAATGCCTCAATAACGGCAACAAAGTGAGCTTGTCTTAACATGTTCCTGCAATCCTAAAATCCAGAGGATACCATGCCTTCTGTTCTTGGGAGGTCATTCGTATGCCCTTTCAAATGAGACCAAACCACAAACAACGGCCACGCATATGACTAAAAGGAAGCTTTTGTTTTAAAAATAATCAACTGAAGGGCAATCGTTTTCACGCCAAGGAATTTTTTTTGGGAGTAAAAATAAAAACAAGAAGCTTGAAGGAGAGAGAGAGAGGTTACATTGCAATAAATTTCAGGAGTGGGGCCAGGGGGTAGAGTGAATGTGTGTGGATCTCACACAATAAGTGTGAACAATAGACAGTGAATGAATGTGTGTGTGAGTGTTCTCCCCCCTACTCATTCTCACACCTTTCATTCAGACACAAACCTCTCCCTTTACACAAACATTTGTAGCCTTTGTAGCTTAAAAAAAATTAAAAAGTCGATTTTTTTCCCCATTTGGTTTCCTATTCAGAAGGGAAAAAGCTTTCTCTTTAACCACACACACACACTATATACACACACACACACACACACATATATATATACACACACACAAAAAAAAACACACACACAACACAGCACTGCTCACTCACTCACTTCCTAGCCAAACTGCCTGCCTTTGCAATGTGCATTCAACGTAAGGACAAAAGAGGGAAAAAAGGATAACAAAAGAGAGGAAAAGGAGAGGAAAGTTTTTGTTTTCGCCTAGAGCTGGGGGGGGGGGGGGGGGGGATTGGAGAGGGTGGGGGGGGGGGGGGGGCGTTGTTAAACAGCCCTGAACTCCCTCTGCTCCCCTCTCTCTTCCCACCTCCCACAAAGAGAGAAGTCATCCCAAGCCACAAAGAGAAAGACACAGAGAGACCGAGTTGTCGAAATCACTGCCATTAACTCGGGAGCAGGACAGAGCCTCTGTATAGAGCACAGACCCAATCATTTCCAGAGGGTTAGCAGTTTGCAAACACCCCCAACAAAAAAAAATTCACCTGAAACCCAGATACAAAACACAGATTATTTATCCTTCTATTTTTGTTGTTGTTGCAAACTTCACTTCCTCGAAGGTCCAATGGGAACAATGCAAAGAGAGTCCACACCAAATCATCTCTCTCTCTCCCCCCCACCCCCAAAAACAGCCACTGGCTATATATACCCTCAAAATCACCAACCTCCTTTCCTTTTGTTGTTGTTTTTATTTCACTCTCTTTATTTCCCGAAGTGAGAGACGTGGCTTTTTTTTGATTGCTCTCTTTTTCTCACCCTTGGCCGGACTTGCCCAGGTCCCTGTTGGGTTCAATCCCTGTTGAGAATGAGAGGATGAGGGGAGAGAGAGAGAGAGAGAGATCTCACAGCATTGCCACCTGCCCACAGACTCTTCACCTCGTCCCAGCCTGGCCAAGATCCTCCTAGTTCTGGGCAGCTGAGAGAGGGAGAGGGAGGGCCAGGAGGCCAGACAACACACACATACACATACACACACAATGGAAAGCACAGCTTCACACACAACAGGCTCTGCTGGAGCAGCCCAGAATTACAGCCACACATTCCACACAAACACACACACACACATACATACTATATGTACAAGCCTCAGGAACCTGCCATGCTCAGGAACCTGCCAATGGTTCTTGACATCAATGCACCAGCGAGCTCTAGTGGAGCTGATTGGAATGACTACCTGCCACCAGTGACTGGTCTGCCCTTCCAACAACAACAACAAACAACACAACCACAACAAAATCACATTTGTAGAGCGCCTTTCACGCCGGGAAGATGTCCCAAGGCACTGAACTGTCAGGGGTCAGGATAAGAACGTGAGGAGTTGTATCAAATGCAAAGATTATTGTGATTATCAACCTTGCCAGCCGAAGCCCTAATGAGGAGCGTCACTCTCGCTGGACGACGATAACACCTTTGATTTATATAGCGACCTCCACGCCGGACGGCGTCTCAGAGCGCTTCACAGTAGCGGATCCTGGGACCGAGCCAGGGGGCAGGGGTAGAAAGGTGACCAAAGGTGCGGTCGAAGAGAAAGGTCTTTAACTGTGACCTGAAACTGGGAAGAGAGGGGGCGAGGCGAAGGGAGTGAGGAAGGGAGTTCCAGATCCTCCGGGCGCAGTGGCTGAAGGCACGGCCGCAGCGGGACAAGCAGCGAGAAGCTTGCCACGCAGTGCTTTCAATGGCAAACTCTTTTATCTGGTTAAACTCCAGCAGTTACCCCAACTCGCACTCTGGGATTCCAGAGCCTTGGCGCTTATAGACCTGTGCCTGGTTTCATCCCCAAAGGCTATCAGAACAGCTATGATTGGAGCTCTCAGCTCATCGTTTTGTGAATCTGCCCAAACTCAACGATGTTTTTTTAACCTTGAGCCGCCCCTAAGTTTAAGTTTCCCCCCAAATGTGCTGTTCTGAACAGACTCCTTGATGGTCCTGCAAATACGGAAGAGGGTTCAAACCCCGGGACAAAATAGATTGAGAGAAACATATGATGGTTTCCTTCGCTCATTTCAACAAAAAAAATCAACCAACACACACACACTGAGAAATTTTTCTTGCACCTCCATCTTTTTATTTATTAACATATATGAACATCTCTCGTTGAATGATGAATGGTGTTGGTGCTGGATTAAAGTTTGGCTCTCAGAATGCTCGTGTGCTTGTGGCTCGGTCCCGGGATCCGCTACTGTGAAGCGCTCTGAGACACCGTCCGGCTTGGAGGGCGCTATATAAATCCAAGTTGTTGTTGTTGTTGCTTCCGATGGCTCAGAGATCGATGGCAAGATCCCAAAGATGCTCAGAACCTTATCTGGGCTCAGATCCTGTTCCAACAGAATTTTTTTTGAAAAAAACAATACGTTCGGACGACTTGGTAAATAGCCACAGACTAATGAAATGGCATTGTTCCGATGTCTCCAGTTTCAAGGCTGAATAACTACTAATCCATTCAAATTGAGAGATTAGTTTTGAGGGCTATATTCAGATAACACTGATACGGCGTCCTTCCCCTGAAAGGGAACATCTCAAAGTAATTTACAAAAAAAACCTTCAATTAAAAAGTGAATGTTGCTGAAACACTGCAGTTTGTTTGCACCAACAGCATCCGCAAACAATGAGATTAGCCAACTTGTTTGAATTTGGATGAGAAGGGAATATAAAACACTCGCACGGAGAAAACCCTTTGTAAAACTAGCTGATTCTGCATTTCGTAAAGAGTGTGGTTTCAATTCCACTTCCTCTGTACTGCTCAAAGTCCTGGACCCGTAATGATCTGTAATATTAATCCTTGCACTTGATATAGCATCTATCATGTCAATGGGGCTCAAAGTTCTTTGTAGGTAATTGCTGTTATTTATAGACAAATCTAGCAACAATCCATCTGTTCACCACAAGGTTACACAAACAGATATGAAGTGAATGCACAAATTAATTGGAATATTGTTTGTTGGGACATTAGGAGAATTCCCCTTCTCTTTTCGTATATTGGCGTGGGGATTTTTAACATCCACCTGAATCGGCAGACGGGAGGTTTACTTGATCGACTGAGCCAACCCAACATCTTGTTGAGTTGTGGGTAATGGAGGAAACAAGTCCCGAGACACAGTGACAACTAGGATCTAACTGCAAGGCTCCACACCTATGGAAGTTCCTGCCCTACTGATTGCTGGTAAGGGAGCTGATGCCGTGGGGAACGCCAATATTTCGGCTTCTTCCCGACCGCTGGGGACATTCTGAGTCCTGAAACTGCTGGAGGTAGAAGCGCTTTGCCAGCTGGTTCGTCAACGTCTTCAGAGCTTGGAAGCCAGCAATCACCTCGAACACCACAAAGCTGAGGTAGGGGATGTGAATGGCCCGTTCCAGGGGCAGAATGATGATGGCTTCATCGGTGAAGAGGAAGAGAATGATGGGCAGCTGGACAATAAAGGTCAACAACCAAAACCCAGCTAGCTCTGGTACCTGTCGGCACAGACCAAATAGGAAAGACATCATCGCAATATCAAATGTAAAGGCCATTGTTATGATTAGAACATCAGCCGGGATACAATGTACAGTGTCTGCACAGAGGTAACATAGATGGAATATGCTAGACCGAGTGGTGATGTTAGATGGAACAGCTTAATTCTCCCATTAACAGCGATAATAGATCTAAAAGGAGAGTAGATTTAACCCGGCGGAGAGTGGGGGGAGTGGTGGTGGGAGGAGTGGGTGAGGGGAGGGGTGTGGGGGGGTGGGATGTGGGGACTTACAGGCTTACAAAAGCAGCAGAAATAAATAGAATTGTTTATGAAAAGAACAACTTAAGGGGAAAATACTTCAATTGTGAATCGTCATTTCCTTCCAAACCTTACCTTTTCATGTAAATTTCCTACGTATCCCAGGAAGAGGCGTAGACATTCCATCAGAGTGAGGATCACTACCGCCAAAATAAGTAGGCACTGGTAATATCCTGGTAACATGCTGTACTGTGGTTTGAGGAGAGGAAGCTTTAGTTAGTCCTGTAGCTCAGTGGTTAAAGCACCCGCCTCACAAGCGAGAGACCCGGGTTTAATTCCAGGCAGGGCAAAAACTTGGGCAAGTTTCCTTACACCACACACCTAGTAATAGTCCCTCCAAAAAAAATATGCTCACTCAATCCTCGGCTGTTTGTGGGACACATCTGTGTGCAATTGGCTGCCGCGTTTCGCCCACAAATATACAGTCAATTCACTTTACAGCATAAACTTCTGAGAAGCGCTTTGAGACGTCTAAAAAGATGTGAAAAGTGCTATATCAAAAGCAAGGATTATTGTTAGTGATTTCCAGATCATCACCTCTTTTCTAACTTCGATAAGTCATAAATATCTATCTGCCCTGTGAATCAGTGTATATTAAGGGTTTCTCTATAATAAAATAACTATAACATAAAACAATGTATTTATTATGAAGCAAAATTGAGTTTGCTCCATTTGTTCTGGACCAAAGAGACACAATTATTCTTTCTGTGATACATTCTCAGACCCTTTCCTTAACGTCTGAGATTTTTTCAGGTGAACAAATTCCTACCTTCATCTGAAGCATGATCACTTCTGAGATCCACCAGAAGGGGAAGAATAAGGTGTTGAAATACAGAACCATCTGCAGGGTGAGGCTGGACACCATCTCATTAGCTGTCAACACAAGAGGCCTTAAACTAAGCAAACCTCAAAAAACTCTTATAATTCACATAATTAGATTTAATCCTGAAATAACAATGCTGTGTACAAATTGACTGCCATTTTATTGTATAACCTTTACTGTAAATCATGAAGAAAACATTTTCAAAAGGAGACAAATACACAAGACACTCTACTTCACACTAAATCCTGTGAAACACTTTGGATCAACCTTCAGACGTGAAAGACAATATACCAAATTATTACTATTGTAAGAACAGAATCTCCAAGTGATGATATTTAAATTGGAATTTCTATCAAATAGCTGATTTAATCATGCTGTATCCCCAAACAAATCAGATAATTGGAAAGTTAAAAGCATTAAAGTGACACAGAACCTAGAAGGAAAATTTCTTCCTTGTTCCATTGCAAGTTTTTCAATTACATGTTCTAGTACCGGAGCAAATGGATATACAGTAAAAGCCTGTTTATCCGTAACCCGATCAACCGTAACTTCCGTATAACCGGCACCTCAGAAAAAAGATCCCCATTCAATTAACCGGAATTTATCCGGCACAATTTATTATTATTTTTTAATTAAAAATGTATATTTTTTGTGTTTTCGGCACTTGCTTTAACCGGCATTGGCCAGGTCCTGAAGGTGCCAGATAAACGGGCTTTTACTGTACTGTGTTTGGCTGTTTGGCATTGAAGAATCTAGTAACCCATGTCTTTTCAGAAAAATTAGCTATGACTAGATAACACTGACATTTCAGATGTGAAAAGAATTCTCTCAGCAGGGACCTTATGGAAAGGGCTCAAATGGGGTTTAGAAAGCAACTTAAAAGATTATGTTTACACATGCTAAGGCAACAGGACAAAATATTTTAGGTTATTGAGGGCCAATTTAGGAAAAACAACTTGAAATATTTCTTGTTAACACCAAAGGGAATCAAGCCATACCTGGAATGCCATTGTGAAATTTGCAGCTGTCTTAAGTTAATTTATACCTTGGATCTCATAGTATTAGACCCTGTTGAAAAATTCTGCACCTCACCTGGTATATTAGTATATCCATCTCCGCAGTCCTGCGTTTTATTACTGATGAAGACTGAGCCACTGAAATTGGCCAGACTTTGTCTGATATTTTGAGGCAGAGAAGAGTACAAAGACATGGCTAGTAAAGGGCTTGTTTCCACCCATGCGAAATCCACAGTAATCCCAGCACAAGCTGCTCAATAGTAATAGTGATCTTCCAGGTCAGGGGGCATTGGAGAGGTATCATCATAACAGAAACATGTTCCTCGTATTCATCAAGACCCCACCACCATTGGCCATCAGATTTTTCGTGCTTAAAAACTGTTTTTAAATTTGTAGAATAATTAAGGTCTTTTATAATCATTAATTGTCTGATTAACAAAAGATTTCATATTTTCACATTATAATCATTCCAACCAAACCACTCTTCATTGGATTAACCTTCACTCGTGTAAACAGTAATTCTCTGTTACAGAATCTGTGCATTAAGTATAATGAACAACTCCATTCTCTCATCTAAATTATTTGTAGCAAACTTTATATTGAAACAATCAGTTTGATTTTCTTCTTCCCTCAACCTGCAGATGTTCCTTGTTTTGCCCCCAACAGCATGTACTGAGGAGGCTTTAGCTGACTTGTTGGGATGAACCCAAATCCCAAGGTAGCTTCAGCTCGTTCAGTACTTATACAGCTATACCTTAGAACCTCAGTCTTCTATAGGGAGAGGAATGATATTTAAAAAAAGCAACAAAATACATTTAAATAGTGTCTTTCATGTCAGGAGGACATCCCAAAATCCTAAAACTGATCAGACTGAAACTGGTCCACTGCTCATATTTATCAATTGGGATCAATCAATCAAAATAAATGTTTATGCAAGTCTTTCATAAAACCTGTCTGAGACACTGAGCGCTGGCTCGCTTCTGACATTCTGTCACCTTGAAACCAGTTCAGTTCCAAGGAGACCCTGCTTACTGTGACGTTTTAAAGTTTTAAAATAGTGTATAACAAACTCGAAATATAACACTCAAATTCAAGGAGAATGTTTATTCAGTGCTACAACAAATCGTCAACATCGTAAAACAAAAGATGTCAAACAATATTTATAAATTGGAATTATTCCAAACAAATAGCTCAGAATTTAACCTTGAGACAATTTTACACTTTTTTTTCTCTCCCACGCATACGTTCACAGTCAGAGAATTATTCAGGCCCTGAAACATAACTCTGTTCACAATAAGTTAAATTTGCATTTTAATATTTTTCTTTAAGGTTTCTATCAATGGGTTAACGCAAAGACAAACAAACATTATAATAATTAAATCACGGGCATAAATTAGTCCCGGAAGGCAGCGATTCCTCGGATTAACTCCTAGATGTTGATGTTTATACCATGGAGCTGTCCATGGTATAAACAATGGTATCTGAGAAACAGCCAAACAAAATAACTGGGATAAAAATAGGAGAAATGCCTCCTTGTAAACAGTGTACATAACTATTAAGGGCACCAATGGTACATTAAATATGCCTGAACACAATCAGATAGCCAAACAACGACGTGTATAAGTGTTTACGAAATAATTAACGTCACCTAACTGATGTTATGCTAAGTGACCAAAACAGGATGGAGTGTTAGAACTAGAAGAATGGAGAGTTGACCAAACTAGGGTTCAGATCACGCAGAGTGTTTTGTAAAGCTATTCCCAGATCTCTTAAAAGGGCGATCCGAGTGGTACTAGTTTTGACAGCGGGCTCACAAATGCAGTAACATGAACCGGGACATAGAGAGAGACAGAGAGAGAGAATTGTTGATCTGGGAGATACTGATCAGCAGTTCGTGAGGCACAGCCGGTGTACGAGGCAGACCCGGGAGGGGACACACACAGAAAGGCAAATAGAACAACAACAACAACAACAACGGGAATGAGTGGATCTCCCAATGGGAAGCCTGGGGAGTGGGAAGCATAAATCAATTATTTTGTTTTCCCCCAGTCGAGGTGTTGATTATCAGTCCATAGGCAGATGAAGAAGGAGAAGGAGAGGAAGAAGAAGCGTGGCGTTTCACATCGATCAGTTCTCACACTTGCCGGGTGTTTAATATTAGTGCATACCCTGGAGCCCGGGTGTTGATTGACCTGTCCTTACCCAGAGCTGGGTATTTTTATTCTCAATCCATATCAGGAGCGCAGGGTCACCCTGGGGTCGGGTGTTTTTCTCCAGTCCATAACCTGGGGGGGCGGGGGGGCGGCTGTTTATCCTCAGGAAGGGCACTTATTTGACGATTCGGAAGTCCGAGTACTCGAACTGCGGGATGCGCCTCTCGTCGCTGAACTGCGCCTTCTCTATCGTGGAGCTGGGGCTGCCGGTGTGACGGAGCCAGGCCTGCATGATGCGGACATTTTCCTCGGAGCCCTGCAGCTGCCCCTGCACCGTGCCCCGCGACGTGTTCTTCACCCAGCCCCTCAGGGACAGGCGCTTGGCTTCCTTCTCCGTGTGCTTCCGGAAAAACACCCCCTGGACCCTCCCGTACACCTCGTATTTCACCGACAACAGCGAATTCTGGCCGCCCAACGACATGGCTGCCGAGCGAGAGTGCGGGGTCGCCCAGCAACCGCCTGGGAAAGGGACGCTCGCGCCGCGCCACACCAACCGCCACATCCGGGGGACTTGGAGGACCCACCCCTTGCAGCACTGACATCTCTGGGAGTTGTAGTGCGCTTCCGCTTGACAGGCGGAGGGCGGGGGGTGGGGGGAAACTACACCTCAGTCAGAACTACACTTCCCACAGGGCATGGCGCCCGCCCGAGATCGCGTCATAATAATAATAATAATAATAATAATCCTTGCATTTGATATCGCGGCTTTTCACATCTCATCGACGTCTCAAAGCGCTTCACGGCATGAACCGTCAAGTGAATTGACTGTATATTTGTGGGTGAAACGCGGCAGCCAATTGCGCACGGCAGCGTCCCCCCCCCCCCCCCCCCCACAAACTGTCGTGGATCGAAATGACCAATTTTATCATTGTGTTTTTTTTCAATGGATTATTATTAGTCGTGTGTGTGTGTGTGTGTGAGTAAGGAAACTTGCCCAAGGTTTCGCCCTGACCTGCCTGGATTCGAACACGGGTCCCCCCCAGCTTGCAAGACAAGTGCTCTAACCACTGAGCCACAGGAGCCTCCACTGTCCACGGTGTCCACGGCCATGCAGGCGCAGTGCGCGAAAGGCGGGAATTTCTGAAGCGTGAAAAATAAATGATTTGAGAATTTCTCCAGGTCAGTCAGTCAGTCAGTCAGTCACTGATGGTGGCATGGATGGGTAGTTGCTTGCTGTACTGGCTCTATCTCCTAGATATGGGCTAACATTTAAATACATAAAAAGATGAGAAAAGATTTAGTCAGTCAGTGAGTCCGTGATGTTGGGAGGACGGGTAGTTGAAGCTGTTAATATCCCTTAATCCCTTTATCCATAAGAAATATATCAATCTCAGTCTTGAATATGTTCAAGGACTGAACATCTACAACATTAGGGATAGGGAATTCCATAAATTCACTACCCTCTGAGTGAAGAAGATTTTCCTCAACTCAGTACAAAACGGCTGACCCTTAATCTTAAAACTATGACGCCTAGTTATAATTTCTCCAACCAGGGGAAACAGTCTCCCACTGCACACAATACTCTAGGTGCAGTCTCACCGGGGCCCTATACAGTTGCATCAAGACCTCCCTACACTTATATTCTTTACCATTTTGTAATGAACGCCAACATACCATTAGCCTTCCTAGTTGCTTGCTCTACTGGCTCTATCTCCTAGGTATGGGCTAATATTTAAATACATAAAAAGATGAGAAAATATTTAGGCGCAGCTCAGAATCACGTGTAAAATTAATTAATGTGACTTACAAAACTCAAAAGACCATCAGCAAAGCAGGGAAAACATTATGCTTGGCAGACACAAGGAGCAAATAAATTCAAATGAGGGAGAACCAATGTGGTTTAAGGAAACCCTCACTCAACATGGACCAAAAGCACCTTGCAGTGAGACGTTAATCAACCATGGTCCCATATGGTAAAGGACACCATGAAAGATTGGTGTTAGAAGAAACACCAAGGACATTCAGAGCAGAAACACCACATCCCAGAAATGTGTTGGATGCTAGAAATTCAACAAAACCTGGAGAAACAATACCAGGCAGTTTTAATATATTCCAACCTACTTGAAAAGCCTTCCTCTGACTGAGTACTATTACAGAAATAACAATAGCAAGAATATTTATTTGTCTCATTCCTTTAGCAATCAGAACTCTACTTATTGATGCTGGTTACTGATTTTCCTCAAGATCCTCTACAAGGAAGGGATCATTTTCCTCCATTGCTCTGTAAAGCTCTTTTTGGGCACATATTCCTTTGCTCGTTATCATCTGCATCAGTGCCTGATTCTTTTCTGATCTTGTTGTTCTGGAAATAATTTTCTCCTGTTCATCCTCATTGATCACATTTACTTGGAACAAATGTCTAAGGATGGGGTCAAGTACTGCAAGTCTCTCAATGATGTTTCTCCTGTGCCGCTTCACAAACTCTACAGCTGTAAAAATAGTTCTTTATTAGAATCAGAGCATCTTGAAGTAGCCACGTGCAGTCAAAATTACAAATTTCTATCAGATTAGTTTTCTTCATTTGTATTTGATTTTATTTGTTTGGATGTCATACCCTTTCCGAATCTTTGACATAATTGGATGATTCAAAATAGCCAATTTCTGGGGTCTTAGAATTAGCCCGCGGTCCAAGGAGTGATTGGGGGGAGTAGGGTGGGGGTTTGTGGGAAGTGGGGACACTAGAGTATTCCTCATCTCCATTTAGTTACCTCTGGTGGAATGCATGCGTGGAAAAATATTAGATAGGTGGATAGATAGATGGTTTGATGTACAGATGCATCAAAAGGTTGTCTGGTGATATATTTGGACTTACCATTTGTGCTTCCTACAGGTACATCTGAAGAAAAGGAAAAATTTACAAAACTTCAGTAAAAGGCTATTCATTCATCATGACTACAAATATGTTGCCTACTTTACAATGAGTGATGTGCGGCTGTAGGTTAAATATTGTACGACAGAAATATAGAGGTACAGTACCTGTATTTGGTTTGGCTTTTATTGAAGATACAAATATAATTAATATATAAATATAATATGGTTCTTAAATATAATTAAGAACCAATAAAAATGGTTTCTAATCCACCAAAAAAAACATTTTGTGTATTCGATCCATAAAAACAGAATACATTTAATCAAAATTAGATTTATTGTTGAATATTGATACTAATGAATAGTTACTTTATTTACAAAGCCAATTAGTGGTTGGTGGGTCTAGATTTAAAGGGTAATTTTACAACCATTACACCAGAAGTTTTTCATTGATCAGAGGCTGTGAATGGCTGGAAAGGTTCTCCGGATGGCAGATGGCAAATGCTGAACTGATTTAAAAATCATCATAATACTACAATAAGTGATAGTAGGACTGCTCTGGAAGGAAGAGATCAGATGGGCTGAAGTGGCTTCTTTATCCCATTCAATCTTTTGACTCCCTCTCACAGGCAATTTCTCTCTTTCTGACTATTTATTGTGTCTGGTTTTTCTCTTTCTTTGCACTAGTCATATTAATTATTTCCTAACTTGGAACGACAATTCATTTGAAGTATGTTGTGAAAAATATCTACCTCTTGTTGCAGCTTCCTTGTGTGAAACGCGAAGATCCCCTAAGGGGAATGAAAAGGTACAGTAGTTAAAGCATAGTAATAAATATCTAGGAGGGTACTGTGCAGCATATGAAAGTTAAAATGTACGGCTTTTATTCGTGACTACTTAAATGTTCTCTGATCTCTGAGGGAAGGCCGTTTGAGTTGAGCAATGACAGTGGATGCGATATTCTCTGATAGCGCATGCCAGAGTGTGGACCTGGATGAGGTTGGAGGGAGTTTAGAGCTTCTAATTGGACTTCACAGCCAATGAAAAAGCAATCATGTAGATTTCTTTCATGATTTTGAAGACCTCTTTGTTGATGATGACAATTGCAAGCAAGCAGTGGCTCACCTGGGAGTCAATTATAATTGGGGCTTCTGATTTGGGGTTTTTACACAAATTTGTTAGTGATCGCCTCTCTAATACTTACTTTTTCTCAACAAAACTGCCCACAAAGCATCCGTCTTGTGTATCTTGGTCAGTTCTAATGTAATGTTGCTATTCTGATCTTCACAGTATACTTCATAGTACTGTTGGCATTGCTTAGAGCTTAGGTAATGCAGAGTGACAGCCTACAACACACAGAGGACAACAACAACACTAACAAAATTACACTTGTCTTTCATATCAAAATGACGTCACAAGGCACTGTTTCAGACCCGAGCTGGATTCAGGTAGGATGGAGGGAAAGGGAGGGATTTGGACTGGTCAATGGGGCCGTCGAAGAGGAGGGACTTGACAATGATTTCTGGGGGAATTGGTTGAAAAAAATTGAGAAATTAGTTCTGCAAAGTATAATATGATAGTACTTACTGCTGGAGAAATTTCAACACCAGAAGGGCTTTTCAGTGAATACTTTCGGCCGTAATGTAATGAATTGACTTGTGGAGGCTTCTGAATTTTTACAGAATTTCCTTCCTGCATCTGAACTGTCTAAAACAAGATACAACAAATAATAATCCTTGTATTTGATCTTGTGCCATATCATGTTGTCGTGATTGGCGTGTCAGGTACGAATATATGATTCCAACATGCAGCTTGGATCCACTAAGTTGGAGTCGACCACTGAGCCAGGCTGACATGACTGTTTTGTTAGCTGAATGTACGTATTGTTCGGAGACTGTAGAAGACTTGTTTAAAATAAGAAAATTACCTTCAGAATTGAAAAGTCGTTTGGTAAAATGTAGACATGGAGCGTTACATCTTCAGCAGTTGGTGTTCTATAAATGATTCCCACAGTGTGAATTCGAAACCAAGCTGATACAAAAGAGGACCTTATGACACCCATCAGAGAAAAACTTGGGTTTTTCAATTCTACATGCGTTGCACCAATTGTTGTTGGAGTGATTAGTGAATATTCACTATTTTTTAAATGAAAAATCTGAAACGATGGCTCGTTCTTTGATTCTGCATACCACAGTGAAAGATTATATATGTTAACAGATTTATAAAGGTTTATATAAAGGTTTAACAAACTACAACAGTTCAAAGTGAATGAACTAAATGTAAGTTAAAACAGTACAAACTTGAGAGAATCATAAATCAATATTAAATTTGTGCAGAGCAAGTATGAATATATACTACTGTATATATATATTTTACTCCACTTCTGAAATAAAGCCAATAATTCTACATAAAATGTCACACGTTAGAGGGTTTTCTAAGTACTTTAGTTCTTTCCAACAAGTGTTTTTTGAGTGATAAATATCAATGGGGCTGCAGTTTAATAATACAGATTAGACCTGCATCTTGTATTAAATGAGACGTTAAACCAAGATCCTGTGTGCCTGTTCACGTGGACATTAAAGATCGCATGTCACTATTTGAAAGGAGATGGGAGTTTCTCCCGATGGCCAACAAAGCCCCAAAATAATATTGGTCACACACTTCTGGTTGTTTGTGAAACATACAATCACTGCACTTTACAGTATATCCTGTGAAGCACTTTGACAGATCAACCCAATGTGAAGGGTGCTAAAGATGATGATTATTACAATTTATTAAATGTTGGCTGATGGTTGTCAGAGTAACGTAGACAGGGTAAATGATCTTTCCTCATTAAATTCAGTAATGTTCTTTCAGGGCCTTGGGATGTCCCCCGGATATGAAAAGTGTTCTATAAATATAATTTTGTTGTTAGTAATAATAATCCCTACATTTAATATAGCAGCGTAGCTTGTCATCAATGTCTGTGATTCACAGAATTTACTGTAAGGTGTAATAACTTCATATTTGCAGACAAACGCAACAACTGACTTTCGTACAATGTTCCACAGCCATAAAGTGAATGACCATTTTTTATCATGATTTAACATCTCATCCAAAGGGTGGCATCTCAGACATTGCAGCTGTCCCAAAGTGGTGCTTGTACTGATAATGTTATGACTCAGATATGAGAGAGTTACTAACTGAGCCAATCTGACCCCTGAGCTAGGCTGATACTTAAAAGTTTATATTGCAAATCAAAATGAGTATACCTCAAAGGGTTTTGAAAGTTATCAAACAATAACAACAAAATTACATTTATAGAACGCCTTTCACATCGGGAGGACGTCCCAAGGCACTGACCAGTTAGGTTGGGACCCAAGCGGGGGGGGGGGTGATGATCGGGGTAGGGGCAGGGGAAAGGAGAGTAAGAAAGTGGGGAGAGTTAGGAGAGCAGCAGAAGGCACAGTCCAAGAAGAAGATCTTGAGACCGGCCTTGATGGAGGAAAGGGAGGAAGCGAGGCGAAGGTATTGCGGAATTGAAATTACCTTTTAGACAAGCAAAATGAGGCAGATGAATAGCTGCAATCTCTTCATCGTTTGCGTTGAAATTAAACAATGGACTTAAATATTGCACGGCTCTATGTAAATGTTTTTCTAAATGTAAATCATCCCAGGAGCTATATCTGTAGCTAATGGTAGTTTCTTTCTTGGTTTCCCATCTCAGTCTGGTTACAGCACATTCATAATGGCCTTTACCTGGAAGAGAAATCCTAAAGAGAAATGTTTACAAAATTATTGCAATTCTACACAAATTCTAATCATTCAGGGTTATTTTTGAAGTTTTACCTGAAAACCATCTCAGCTTCTGAAAGAACGTTGGGTTCCACCACAATCCATTCCGATGAGTCCTTGAAGGGAACATGGATAGACATGTAATAACTCCACTGTTAATTGGAAAGAGTGAAAGACTCTGCTGCTTATTCACTTACCTCTTCCCCACAAAGCTCACAAGAAATTCTTTTGTATTTTTCAAATTCGCTGAATGGCCTTCTCTCCTGTCCAGCTTAAGAAAGTAGAATAATATGAATCGGTGGAACCTGCTCTCCTCATTTAAAACTGATGTACAACAATTCATTCTCTTGGTGTATCAGAGAATCATAGAATTTTAGAATCATAGAATTTTACAGCACAAAAGGAGGCCATTCGGCCCATCGAGTCTGTGTCAGTCTTTGAAAAGAGCAACTCAATCCCACTAACCAGCTCTCTCCCCATAACTTGACAGACCTGTTCTCCCTAAGAGTAGTTGCTAACTTTAGTGCCCAACAATGTTCATAGAAAGTAACAAAAGTTAAGGTTGTCACAGAAGTGATAGTTATAGCTCTGCAGGATTTCTTATTGGAACGGACTGAAGATTTTTGAAGCAAGATAAGAAATAGACAGGGGGAAAAGACGAAAATTGAAAGGAGCAATTGTGATAGGAGGGGTTGAATTAATTTAACTCTCCTACCTCATTTCAATCCCGATGAGGTAGGTGTTAAATTAATTCAACAGTATGGTTCTCGGATGATGATTCTGTGTCTTACGTATAGTATAATACTTCAGAATGTTTGAGTAGTCCAGTGTAAAATACAGATGCATTTCAAATGAACCGACTTAACGGCTAAGGATTAGAATGCTAGCCTCTGCCAATAGACCTGAGAGCTATTGGCGATACTAGCTATTGCAGCTAGTAAAGTGGCAAGCCGAATCCCAAGACTCTACTAGCGGCAAACCGAAATACTGCACCTGCTTGACAATGTGGGTTATCGGCTAGCGTTATCGGCTTGCCGCTAGTATGACTTTAAAGTCATACGCACTCCGGTTTTTCACCCGCTTGGCGTGCTCCATTTTGAGGGGAGTCGCTGGACTGTAAACCTCAACCGCAGCATCATGGCTTCAAGCGCAGCATCTACCAGCAGGGGTGGGTTTTGACGGGTGCCAATACAATATTCTATTATTATTTTATTATTTATGCATTTATAAATGCTCCACTGCTATTGTTCCGGATAAGTTCCGGTTTATCGAATGAGGACTTTTTTTTGGCGTGCCGGTTATATGGAAGTGCCGGTGCATCAAGTCATGGATAAACAAGCTTCTACTGTATTACATATATATATCAGCAGCTTCACTTAACAATCTTTACAAAACAAAGAACTAATTTACCTGATTGACTCACAGCTTTAGATTCTTTATAAGGTTCCCAATCTGAAATAAGTTATAGATACTTGTCATGGGGCAAGTTGAGCACAGAAGCATTTGTACTTTATTTTAACATTGACAAATAAGAAACAACAGGGTAGACTGAACTAATAACGTATTAATGTATTAGTACTGAAAGCTATCAAGTGCCCAGAGTTTCTACACACAAAATACTTCAAATGTTAAAATTGCTCAGGTTTCACACTGCTTGAAAATGTACAGTACTGTACTTAGTTGAAACTTGTTTCTCCATGCAGATTTCTTAATTCATAAAGGTCTGGTCATCAAAGTAAGGATGCAGAAATGTAAAATACACCAAAGTGTTTGTCACTTTTCATAATTTGCATAACTTCCTCATGACTAAAACTCTTTCATTTTTGAGTTTCCCAAATATTTTGGCACTAACACAAAGCAATTATTTAATCTCATTATTTAGTAAAAACAAAATGTAATCTATATGTCTGAAAGATGTTAACCGGAACAGAATGAAGAGTGAAACACACAAAAAACACATTTGCAATGTATTGGGACGCAAGAGTAGAGTCTTCATCACATTTCATAATTTCCATAACTTCCTCATGACTAAAATTCTATCATTTTTAGTGTTAAATAGCAAATCCTGATTACCTGTTACGATGCTTCTAAATGTACCTGAAAGAATGCAAAATAAAGTTTTTTGATAAACAAGAAAATCACAATGAGCTTATTCCATAATTAACTTTTTTACAATGGTATAATGTGGAGTCCTGTAGCTCAGTGGTTAGAGCACTCAACAACAACAACAACAAAATTACATTTATAGAGCGTCTTTCACGTCGGGAGGAAGTCTCAAAGCGCTGAACAGTCAGGTGGGGACCTGAGAAATGGAGAGGGATAGGGTAGGAGGAGGAGTAGGAGAGAGTTAGGAGGTGAGGGAGAGAGTATAGGGAGGGCAGCAGAAGGCATGGTTGAATAGGAGGGTCTTGAGACCAGCCTTGAAGGAGGCGATGGAGGGAGCAAGGTGAAGGCACTGTGGCATGGAGTTCCAGAGGGTGGCTGAAAGCCCGTTTGCCAATGGTAGGGAGGCCTGAGCTCACTAAACAGAGGGGGTGGAGAGGTTCATAGGGGAACAGGTATGGGGGTCGGCAAAGCCGTGAATGGCCTTGAAGGTGAGGACAAGGATCTTGAATTCGATCCTCTAGGTGGTTCCCAACCTTTTTTTGCTGCAACTCAAATTAGCCTCCAACAGGTCCTCCCATCCCTAGGGGGTAATATCGCGACTGAAGCTCAGCTCGGCCAAAACGTTATCTCCATCTCTTTTGTGGACTCAGCACAACTTGTAAGTACGCTCTCTATACAAATTGGTTGACGGTGTCGCCTTGGGCGTTTTGTTTAGCATTAACAAAGCATTTTCAACGTTAAAAAAAGCAACAACAAAAAAATTCTGATTACCCTTCATGACTGATGACCCCTGTGAACCTGATTTGGGTCGGAACCCAAGGTTGGGAATTACTGCTCTAGTAGGTGGGGAGACAGTACTCCTGTGGTGGAAGCGGAAAGGTAGAGTTGTATCATCTGCATACATGTGAAAATTTACCCCATGTTTGCAGATGAAGTCATCCTGTCCACAGTTCGGGCACACGCGATGCTCAATGGAGGTATGAAGTTTAAGCACCAGCTGTGTATGCCTATGTGGATTCCAAGCGTTGGAAGGAAGAATATGTGTTCATGAATTTGGACTCTAGGTAATGTCTTCCAGCAGTTGTTGCCCCAAGACTCAGAGATTTTTTTTAAATGACGAGATTCTACATGGACTCCATGAGTTGAAGTGAGCTACCAAGGAGGTTGATACTTTATTTTACATCTATGAAAGTATAATGTGAATTGTGCAAAAAGCTTTTTGTATTTTGGGTCAAGACCAGGTAAAAGTATCACACAGAAAGATCCATTAAAATGAGTTGCTTGAATTACTTGACAAATTAGGAATCTGAATTGCTTCCAGTATAAATGTAATACACACATTACCTGACATCTTCATTTCACCACCACCGCGCACTGCAAAGCAAAACGCGGGAGATTAGAATAAATGCAAGTCAAATGCTTGAATTATTAACGATACAATAGTTACAAGGAGAACATATGGAGAACAAATACATCATTCTGTAGGCATGATGCATATAGTAATTTAATTTCTGCTTGACTGACATTGGCCCCTTGCTTGTCCCGCGTACCCTCCGTTCCACCAATGGAGGTCATATTATGCCTAGAAACTATAAAACACTCTCCCTCAATCCCTCCACCTTGCTCCTTTTCTTTCCTTTTTCAAGCCACTCCTGAAAACTTTCCTTTTCGATTGTGCTTACGGTCACCTCCCACCCCCAGGCTCCACCACCGTTAAGCACTCTGAGATACTATCCTGCATGCGGGGTGCTATGTAAGTGCAAGATGCTGTTATCAGAAACTTCGAACATGTTTCTCATAATTATACTAAAAATAATAATAAAGTCAACCTTCAAATATGAACATGCATCAGAGTTTACTCTATTTGATGGACATTTGCCTTCAGGGTGGTGGGTGGACCTTTACAGGGCAGGGTCTGACATATCGGCCACCTTGATGTTTGAGGTCCAAGACCAATGCCACATATCAGGTTTATTCAGCACCAGCTATTACTCCAACAACAACAAAATCATTTGGATAGCGCCTTTCACATCCAGAGGATGCCTTTCGTCTTCAACGTGCGCATACAATTCCATAATTGTAGGACAGAAATGGATTTTACTTACACCTGCGTATGCAATGCACTGAGCAGTGCGGGCGTATCCCATAGTCCCAGAGCAATAAACCATCCTCCATTTGTCTGGAGTGAAAAATCAAACGCATTGAATCGGTAGAAACACTGCATATATCACACACTTCCTCCTTGAGCATTGCCACCGTATCAGACAGGTTCACCTGTACAGCTGCCCTCGTTCCATCCAAATAAACAATAGAAATCTGGAAAGAATCTGTATTATCCATTAGACACAGGATGGATCCCGATTGGATCCCGCAGTCTCGGAGGCTGCGGCTCTCATCCTTCAGATATCTGCCATCAGATTTCAGGAGCAGAAACTTGGGAACTATACCGATCTCTTCAAAGACTTTTGCTTTTAAATGTTTTACAGAGTCTGATAGCCTCACCCGCACTATGATGTCTTCTGGTGGGCCCTGTTGCCTCCTCACCACTTGGAGAGTTATGTCAATCTCTGGCTCCTGGGCTTCTGCCATCCTCAGACTTGCGACACTCAATCTAGAAATTGATGTGGTATTGTCTGTGTTCTTTGAAATTGCTCAGGTATTGCTGAATATATAAATTCTCCGGCATTTAAGTGTAATTCAGGGAGACATTGTCGTACTTAGTTGAAGGCAGAGTTTGAATCACTCCTTGTAATGTGCACTTCCTGGTTCTAGGGCTCTTGCGTCATTAGCATGATCCCTCACACTGAACTTAACTCCTTAAACTGATACAAGCCCAGTTTGAGCAATTCCAAATTGTAACACTGATTTGCGGCTGCAAAACAATAACAATTGATATTAAAGTTGAAAATTTTAATTTTATTATAATTGTAAATTACTACGCCATTTCGCGTTAGGAAGTCATCACAGGGCACTTGACAGCCCCAGCTTGGCGCTGAGATTTCAAGATTCTCAGGCTTATATTTAAATCCCTCCCCTCTTCTGCACCCCCCGACCTCTCTGAACTCCTCTCTCCTCACAAAAGCACCCATTGCCTTTGCTCTAGTCGGTCTGGCCTCCTCCTTTTCCCCCAAATCCTCCACTCCACCATTGGCGGCCGTGCCTTCAGTCCCAAGGGTCTGGAACTCCCTTCCTCACTCCCTTTGCCTCACTCCCTCTCTTCCTACTTTCAGGTCTCTTCAGGTCTCAGCTAAAGACCTTTCTTTTCGACTGTGATTTGGTCAGCTTCTTCCTCCTCCCCCTGGCTCGTCCCGAGATTTGTTATTGGGAAGCGCTCTGAGACGCCGTCTGACATGGAGGGTGCTATATAAATCCAAGTTTTTTTTGTTGATGAGAGGGCACTTGGAAAGGGAACTTCCCTCTCCTCCCGGACAATGAAGTCAAACAGAAAGAGCCTTTTATAATTAAACTCACTTTTTCCTGTTCCGTCTTTAGTGCATCGTAAATTATTGTCTTGAGTTTATTTTTTCCAACAATCACTCAAATTGCCAGAGGGCGACAGCCAGGCATCCAATCTCAATCTCCCCCAGTTATTCCCGCTGTGTTCACATGTCAAGCTTTGGTCAGTCAGATCATTTTGTTGCTGCTCTTGTTGCATTTGTTAGAATGTCAGTGGAATGTGTCAAGGCGCATGACGGGAAGTACTGGAGAGTGTGGTGGGCTGTGTGGTTTCTTGGTAGTGTGTGCAATACATTAATTTTATATAGCTGTCTGAAAAAAAAAAATTGCTATGCCATTCTCCCCCCGCAGCACCTCCACCCCCCACCCCCAGCACAGGCGCAGTGCACGAAAGGCGGCAATTTCCGAAGCGTGAAAAAGAAATCATTTGAGAATTTCTCCACGTCAGTCAGTCAGTCAGTCAGTGATGTTGGTAGGACGGGTAGTTGAAGCGGTTAATATGGGCTTACCAGGCTTTATAAATAGGATACCAGAATCACATTGTATTTGTAGAAAGCCAGGAGGTCATCCTGAGGCACTTGACAGTCAGGGCCAGGACCCCAGCATGGGGAGGGCCATGGTGAGAAAGTAGGGGAGAGTGGGATAGATTTGGATCGCACTTTTAAGAGAGCCGTCACTGACACGTTGGGCCGAATGGCCTCTTTCTATGCCGTGCTGTATGATTCTGAGATTCTATGGAACCCTATCGTTTCTCTTGTAGTGTGACCATTCACGTCTGCAGATTTTTCACCAAATTGTTTATTAGGAAAAAAGATGTTAACTTCTTACATCATCTGGCAGTACAATATAGTATCTTTGTTCTTCAATACGGTTAATCTCCTGAGAAGTGTAGTAATATAGTAATAAAAAATAACATATTTATGCTTGCATATGTATGAACGTAAACTTATACAATACTGTATTGCATTTAAATACGTTTTAACAAATAGACTGGATACATAGTCGCTGAGTTCTTTTTCCTTGGAGTGACGATATATCCTGAGAAAAAAAAGGATATCTGGAACACAGAGTTTAAAAGGCTCCCTGTGATTGTTGGAGATTGATGGATGGATGATGTCTAGATATATTTAACATCTGGATAGTGGCTAAGACATTGTTTATAATATGGTATAGAATATATACTGGCTAACCCTTCAACATATAAAACGATGAGAAAATATTTAAGCGGAGCTCAGAATCGCAAGTGTAAAGTTAGTTAATGTGACTATTACAAAACTCAAAAGACCATCAGCAAAGCAGGGAAAACATTATGCTTGGCAGACACAAGGAGCAAAGAAATTCAAACAGGGAGAAGTAATGTGGTTTAAGCAAGATGGACCAAATGCATTTTGCATTGAGAAGTTAATCAACCATGGTCCCATATGGTAAAGGACGCCATGAAGGATTGATGTTAGAAGAAACACCAAGGACATTCAGAGCAGAAACACCACCAGAAATGTGTTAGAGCTAGAAATTCAAGAAAATCTGGAGAAACAAAACCAAAAAAAACAGGCAGTTTTAATATATTCCAACCTACTTGAAAAGCCTTCCTCTGACTGAGTACTATTACAGAAATAACAATGGCAAGAATATTTATTTGTCTCATTCCTTTAGCAATCAGAACTCTACTTATTGATGCTGGTCATTGATTTTTCTTAAGATCCTCTACAAGGAAGGGATCATTTTCCTCCATTGCTCTGTAAAGCTCTTTTGGGGCACGTATTCCTTTGCTCGTTACCATCTGCATCAGTGCCTGATTCTTTTCTGATCTTGTTGTTCTGGAAATAATTTTCTCCTGTTCATCCTCGTTGATCACATTTACTTGGAACAAATGTCTAAGGATGGGGTCAACTACTGCAAGTCTTTCAACGATGTTTCTCCTGTGCCGCTTCACAAACTCTACAGCTGTAAAAATAGTTCTTTATTAGAATCAGAGCATCTTGAAGTAGCCACGTGCAGTCAAAATTACAAATTTCTATCAGATTAGTTTTCTTCATTTATATTTGATTTTATTTGTTTGGATGTCATACCCTTTCCGAATCTTTGACATAATTGGATGATTCAAAATAGCCAATTTCTGGGGTCTTAGAATTAGCCCTCGGTCCAAGGAGTGATTGGGGGGAGTAGGGTGGGGGTTTGTGGGAAGTGGGGACACTAGAGTATTCCTCATCTCCATTTAGTTACCTCTGGTGTAATGCATGCGTGGAAAAATATTAGATAGGTGGATAGATAGATGGATTGATGTACAGATGCATTAAAAGGTTGTCTGGTGATATATTTGGACTTACCATTTGTGCTTCCTACAGGTACATCTGAAGAAAAGGAAAAATTTACAAAACTTCAGTAAAAGGCTATTCATTCATCATGACTACAAATATGTTGCCTACTTTACAATGAGTGATGTGCGGCTGTAGCTTAAGTATTGTACGAGAGGAATATAGAGGTACAGTACCTGTATTTGGTTTGGCTTTTATTGAAGATACAAATATAATGAAGAACCAATAAAAATAGTTTCTAATCCACCAAAAAAAAGATTTAGTGTATTCAATCCATAAAAACAGAATACATTTAATCAAAATTAGATTTATTGTTGAATATTGATACTAATGAACAGTTACTTTATTTACAAAGCCAATTAGTGGTGTGGGTCTAGATTTAAAGGGTAATTTTACAACCATTACCCCAGAAGTTTTTCATTGATCAGAGGCTGGAAAGGTTTTCCGGATGGCAGAGGGCAAATGCTGAACTGATTTAAAAATCATCATAATGCTACAATAAGTGATAGTAGGACTGCTCTGGAAGGAAGGGATCAGATGGGCTGAAGTGGCTTCTTTATCCCATTCAATGTTTTGACTCCCTCTGACAGGAAATTTCCTTCTTTCTGACTATTTATTGTGTCTGGTCTTTCTCTTTCTTTGCACTAGTCATATTAATTATTTCCTAACTTGGAACGACAATTC
Source organism: Hydrolagus colliei (assembly GCA_035084275.1). NCBI lineage: Eukaryota > Metazoa > Chordata > Chondrichthyes > Chimaeriformes > Chimaeridae > Hydrolagus > Hydrolagus colliei. The sequence goes on along the minus strand of CM068761.1, from coordinate 1,964,194 downwards.
ATTTGAAGTATGTTGTGAAAAATATCTACCTCTTGTTGCAGCTTCCTTGTGTGAAACGCGAAGATCCCCTAAGGGGAATGAAAAGGTACAGTAGTTAAAGCATAGTAATAAATATCTAGGAGGGTACTGTGCAGCATATGAAAGTTAAAATGTACGGTTTTTATTCGTGACTACTTAAAAGTTCTCTGATCTCTGAGGGAAGGCCGTTTGAGTTGAGCAATGACAGTGGATGCGATATTCTCTGATAGCGCATGCCAGAGTGTGGACCTGGATGAGGTTGGAGGGAGTTTAGAGCTTCTAATTGGACTTCACAGCCAATGAAAAAGCAATCATGTAGATTTCTTTCATGATTTTGAAGACCTCTTTGTTGATGATGACAATTGGAAGCAAGCAATGGCTCACCTGGGAGTCAATTATAATTGGGGCTTCTGATTTGGGGTTTTTACACAAATGTTTTAGTGATCGCCTCTCTAATACTTACTTTTTCTCAACAAAACTGCCCACAAAGCATCCGTCTTGTGTATCTTGGTCAGTTCTAATGTAATGTTGCTATTCTGATCTTCACAGTATACTTCATAGTACTGTTGGTATTGCTTAGAGCTTAGGTAATGCAGAGTGACAGCCTACAACACACAGAGGACAACAACAACACTAACAAAATTACACTTGTCTTTCATATCAAAATGACATCACAACGCACTGTTTCAGACCCGAGCTGGAGTCAGGTAGGATGGAGGGAAAGGGAGGGATTTGGACTGGTCAATGGGGCCGTCGAAGAGGAGGGACTTGACAATGATTTCTGGGGGAATTGGTTAAAAAAAATGGAGAGATTAGTTCTGCAAAGTATAATATGATAGTACTTACTGCTGGAGAAATTTCAACACCAGAAGGGCTTTGCAGTGAATACTTTCGGCCGTAATGTAATGAATTGACTTGTGGAGGCTTCTGAATTTTTACAGAATTTCCTTCCTGCATCTGAACTGTCTAGAACAAGATATAACAAATAATAATCCTTTTATTTGATCTTGTGCCGTATCATGTTGTCGTGATTGGCGTGTCAGGTACGAATATATGATTCCAACATGCAGCTTGGATCCACTAAATTGGAGTCGACCACTGAGCCAGGCTGACATGACTGTTTTGTTAGCTGAATGTACGTATTGTTCGGAGACTGTAGAAGACTTGTTTAAAATAAGAAAATTACCTTCAGAATTGAAAAGTCGTTTGGTAAAATGTAGACATGAAGCGTTACATCTTCAGCAGTTGGTGTTTTATAAATGATTCCCACAGTGTGAATTCGAAACCAATCCGATACAAAAGAGGACCTTATGACACCCATCAGAGAAAAACTTGGGTTTTTCAATTCTACATGCGTTGCACCAATTGTTGTTGGAGTGATTAGTGAATATTCACTATTTTTTAAATGAAAAATCTCAAAGGATGGCTCGTTCTTTGACTCTGCATACCACAGTGAAAGATTATATATGTTAACAGATTTATAAAGGTTTATGTAAAGGTTTAACAAACTACAACAGTTCAAAGTGAATGAACTAAATGTAAGTTAAAACAGTACAAACTTGAGAGAATCGTAAATCAATATTAAATTTGTGCAGAGCAAGTATGAATATGTACTACTGTATATATTTTTTTCTCCACTTCTGAAATAAAGCCAATAATTCTACATAAAATGTCACAAGTTAGAGGGTTTTCTAAGTACTTTAGTTCTTTCCAACAAGTATTTTTTGAGTGATAAATATCAATGGGGCTGCAGTTTAATAATACAGATTAGACCTGCATCTTGTATTAAATGAGACGTTAAACCAAGATCCTGTGTGCCTGTTCACGTGGACATTAAAGATCGCATGTCACTATTTGAAAGGAGATGGGAGTTTCTCCCGATGGCCAACAAAGCCCCCAAATAATATTGATCACGCACTTCTGGTTGTTTGTGAAACATACAATCACTGCACTTTACAGTATATCCTGTGAAGCACTTTGACAGATCAACCCAATGTGAAGGGTGCTAAAGATGATGATTATTACAATTTATTAAATGTTGGCTGATGGTTGTCAGAGTAACGTAGACAGGGTAAATGATCTTTCCTCATTAAATTCAGTAATGTTCTTTCGTCCCCCGGATGTGAAAAGCGTTCTATAAATATAATTTTGTTGTTAGTAATAATAATCCCTACATTTAATATAGCAGCATAGCTTGTCATCAATGTCTGTGATTCACAGAATTTACTGTAAGGTGTAATAACTTCATATTTGCAGACAAATGCAATAACTGACTTTCGTACAATGTTCCACAGCCATAAAGTGAATGACCATTTTTTATCATGATTTAACATCTCATCCAAAGGGTGGCATCTCAGACATTGCAGCTGTCCCAAAGTGGTGCTTGTACTGATAATGTTGTGACTCAGATATGAGAGAGTTACTAACTGAGCCAATCTGACCCCTGAGCTAGGCTGATACTTAAAAGTTTATATTGCAACTCAAAATGAGTATACCTCAAAGGGTTTTGAAAGGTATCAAACAATAACAACAAAATTACATTTATAGAGCACCTTTCACATCGGGAGGTCGTCCCAAGGCACTGAACAGTTAGGTCGGGATCCAAGCAGGGGGGGGGGGGGGATGATCGGGGTAGGGGCAGGGGAAAGGAGAGTAAGAAAGTGGGGACAGTTAGGAGAGCAGCAGAAGACACAGTCCAAGTTGGTCTTGAGACCGGCCTTGAAGGAGGAAAGGGAGGAAGCGAGGCGAAGGTATTGCGGGATTGAAATTACTTTTTAGACAAGCAAAATGAGGCAGATGAATAGCTGTAATCTCTTCATCCTTTGCGTTGAAATTAAACAATGGGCTTAAATATTGCACGTCTCTATGTAAATGTTTTTCTAAATGTAAATCATCCCAGGAGCTATATCTGTAGCTAATGGTGGTTTCTTTCTTGGTTTCCCATCTCAGTCTGGTTACAGCACATTCATAATGGCCTTTACCTGGAAGAGAAATCCTAAAGAGAAATGTTCACAAAATTATTGCAATTCTACACAAATTCTAATCATTCAGGGTTATTTTTGAAGTTTTACCTGAAAACCATCTCAGCTTCTGAAAGAATGTTGGGTTCCACCACAGTCCATTCCGATGAGTCCTTGAAGGGAACATGGATAGACATGTAACAACTCCACTGTTATTAGAAAGAGTGAAAGACTCTGCTGCTTATTCACTTACCTCTTCTTCACAAAGCTCACAAGAAATTCTTTTGTATTTCTCAAATTCGCTGAATGGCTTTCTCTCCTGTCCAGCTTAAGAAAGTAGAACAATAAGAATCAGTGGGACCTGCTGATAATATATTATTTATAATATATAAACTATGGTATAATATAATATATATTATTATAATATTTATATAAAACAGGAAAAATCAACCCATTATTATACTCTATCTTTGTGAATATATTGTTTTCTTGCAATTCAATCATACTCCTGTAGGTTAGTGGTTAGAACACAAACAAGAGGACTTGGGTTCAATTCCTGGGCAGGATAACAAGTCGTTATTCCACACTCCTCTGTTTATCTAGCAGTAAGTAGGAACCCGGTTGTTAGTCGATTGGCAGATCACTTTTCTGGGAAATCATAATCTCTTCAAAAAAATATTTTAAAAAAATGTGTTCACTCAAATCCACGACATTTTGTGAGACACTGCTGTGCACAATTGGCTGCTGCATTTCACCCGCAAAGTATACAATCAATTAATTTTACAGTTTATTCTGTCAAGCTCTTCGAGATGATCAGGCTATGTCAAACGCAAGGATTATCATGCACTAAAAACCAAGGAACCCATGCTAAGATGTAAGGCCTGCCTATGCAAACTTCTCAGAGGATGATTCTGTGACTGAATGAAACACCTCAGAATTTTTGACAACTCCTGTGGAAATTACAGCTACACGCCAGATGGACCGCCTTGATGGCCAGGCACTGGTTGCTATCGAGCTTCTTGCAATATTCATGAAAGCTATTAGCAGACTAGTGTTAGCAGCACCTCCTTTTCCTCTAATATTATCAGGTCAGTGATTAAATAATATTTACTTTATTAAGAGCAGCTATGTTCAAAAATCACAGCCTAGAGTAGTTTGACAGATCAGTGAGGCTTGCACAGACGCATTCACAGACGCTGTACAATACATGGTTCTACAGTACATTGATTTAGTATTGTACAAAATGTGCAATACAGTACTAAGTACACCTGTAGTGGAATAAGATTAGAAAAGCACTAATTGATTACAATTCCTTCACTTGAAATAAATATTTTGCAGACGTTTAGCACTTTAATCTATCAACAGCTTCAATTAACAATCTTTACAAAACAAGGAATTCATTTACCTGATTTACTCACAGCTTCAGATTCTTTATAAGGTTCCCAATCTGAAATAAGTTATAAATCTGTACATCAGTAATTTTATCAATATTAGCAGAATAAATCCAGGTACTATGTTCAGCATTCTGCTCCACTCAAATGAAACAATTTTAATGTTTGAAGGAATGTAAGCTTCATGTTTTATACACCATTATCAGGCTATGGATTTCTGCATCCAACAATACATCTATTCCACATTTTTAATGGGTGACTAAAACACTTTTCTGTACTCAGCTCAGTCCTCAGAATTGACTCAGTAAAAACTCTAAAGACAATGTATTATAGATACGTACTTGTTGCGGGGCTAGTTGAGCACCAAAGTATTTGTACTTTATTTTAACTTTGTCACATCAAGAAACATCGGGGAATAATAACATTTAATGAATCCTTTCAATATGGAGAGCCATCAAGTTCCCAGAGTTTCTACACACAAAATGCTCTAAATGTAAAATTGCTCAGGTTTCACATGTTCCTTAAAAATGTTCTGTTTCTCCATGCATATTTTTTAAATTAATTTAAAAAAAGGTCTGGTCCTCAGAGCAAGGTGAAATGTAAAATACACCAAACTACGTTCGTCACCTTTCATAATTTCCATGAATTGTTCATGATTAAACTTCTTTAATTTTGGTGTTAAATAGCAATACATGATTACCTGTTACAAGGCCTTCAATTGTACCTGAAAGAATGCAAAAGAAAGTTTTTGTTTAAGCAAAAAAAATCACAATGAGCTGATTCCATCAATGACTCTTTTTCAATGACGTATAATTATACCAATCAAGGTAGATCCCAAGTGTTGAATATAAGAACGTGTATTCATGAACTCGTTGCCCCAAACCTCAGAGATTGGAAACAAATGGTGAGGTTCTGTATGGGCTCCATGAGTTGAAGTGAGCAACCAAGGAGATTGATACTTTATTTTAAATCTATGAGAATATCGTGGATTGTGCAAGAAACTTGTAGTGTTTGCGTCAAGACCAAGTAAAAGATGCATCACACAGAAAGATCCGTTAGAATGAGTTGCTTGAATTAGTTGACAAATTAGGAATCTCAATTGATCCCAACATAAGACACACATTACCTGACTTCACCATTTCAGGACCATCTTTTGCTGCAAGGCAATACGCAGGGGATTAGAATAAATAAAAGCTACTTACTCCCAACCACAACAAAAATATTTTTGCGCCTTTCATCAACAACAACAACAACTTCGATTTATATAGCGCCCTCCACGCCGGACGGTGTCTCAGAGCGCTTTGACACATTCAGAGGACTTCTTAAGGCAGATAGTCAAGAATTTATACCAGAGTTGGTGATTGGGAGCAGGTAGGGGGGGGTCGGGGTGGGGAAGGCGGGCGGAAGGGAATGAGAGGATGACATGAGAAGGCATGGTCGAAGAGCTGGGTTTTGAAGGAGGCAAGGGAGGGAGCGAGCCAAAGGTATTGTGGGATAGAGTTCTGAAGGGTGGGGGGGGGGGCGATATTTTAAGAGAGAAGTTGATAATTATTTATTAGGGAGAACAACAGCAACAACAAAATTACATTTGCATTGCGCCTTTCACGTTGGGAGGATATCCACTGAAAATTCGCAGGGCTATAGGGAAAGCGCGGAGGAGTGGGATTGATTTGGCAGCACTTTTCAAAGAGTCGGCACAGACACAATGGCTTCTTCCATGCTCTATTATTTTATAATTTTAGAGCAGAAATAGATTTTATTTATCTGTTAATAAAAGATGTTATGGTGTCTGACAGCCTCGTGCACACCCTGGTGTTTTCCTGTGGGCCCAGATCCCTATTCACTACTTGGAGAGTTATGTAAATCTCTGGCTCCTGGGCTTCTGCCATCCTCAGACTTGCGGCACTCAATCTAGAAATTGATGTGGTATTGTCTGTGTTTTTGAAATTGCTCAGGTATTGCTGAATATATAAATTCTCCGGCATTAAATAGTAATTCAGAGAGACATTGTCATACTCACTTCAAGGTGGGAAATATTACTGTACAAAGAAGACACTCCTTGTAATGTGACCTCTGGATCTCTTGCATAATTAGTATTGTTTCCTCCCTCTTTCACACTCAACTTAACCCCTAAAACTGATTCAAACCCAGTTTGAGCAATTCCAAATTGTATAACTGATTTGCATCTACAAGTCGATAACAATTGACATTAAAATATAGATTGATGACTAAAGGCATGGTCGAAGAGATGAGTCTTGATGTGGGCCTTGAAGCAGCAAAGGAGGGAGCGAGGCGCAGGGATAGAGTTCCAAAGCGTGGGGGCAGCTGAAGGCCCGACTGCTGATGGTGGGAATGGCAGAACAACAACAACAAAATTACTTTTATAGAGCGCCTTTCAAGTCAGAAGATGTCCTAAGGTGCTGAAGGCAGGGCGGGGGACATGGAGCAGTCCAGAGTAGTCTGCTGAGTGGAGGATGCGGATAGGTCAGTATGCAGTTAGCAGGTCACAGAGGCAGTGAGCTTCAGGGCATTGGGAGTAAAGTGAAGCCAGGTGAGAATAAGGATGATCAGTTCAAGCAGCACTGTGGACACGAGCTGTAGATCCATGACTTTGTGCGGATTTTGGCAAACAGTCATCCCTAGAGCAGCAACAACAACTTACATTTATATTGTAACTTCCATGAGGGGTAGTGTCTCGGAGCGTAACAAGTGTAGCCCAGAGCCCTCCCTCCTCCGTACCTTGTTTACTGCAAGTCTCACTCACAATTTGGTTGTTTGCTTCACAAGCTGTCAAAAACACATTCTTGATTCTTCACGCACACACTGCGATACACACACACTCAACCAGACACACAAACAGACAGGTGGTTGAGTTACACACATCCAGAGAGACACATACATACACACACACACACAGAGAGACTCACAAGCAGACACACACAGAGGTTGCTTGGGGCTCCTTCTGAAGCTTAGGACAGAAATCAGTTTTACTCACTCTTTGATGTGCAAAACACTGTACTCGTCGGCTTGATACCATACTTAAAGAGCATTAGATTATCTTGCATTCTCTTCCCATCCAAAAATAACTCAAGTGAACAAGGAGAAACTTCCAATATATCCGACAATTCCTCCTTCAACCATCCTACTGTATCAGACAGGTCTATGTGCACCGTATAGTCTTCCTCAGAATCAAAATCAATAGCAATCGGGAAAGAATTCCAATCTCCGCACTGTGCTCTGAGATCTATGCCGACCATGGTCTCCAGGGCTGCTGCCATCTTCAGATCTGCAGCACTCAAACTAGGAATTGCTCAGGGATTGCTGAATATAAATAAATTCACCGTTCCTTTTTTAAAAAATTCAGCAAGACATTGCTCGGTTCATGGTAGAAGCTGTTAGACTGAAGTCATTCGTTTGATAGTGTTTCTAACCCACATCCACATTCTTCAAAGTCCCTGCGGAAGTTTGACAGTAGCCTGGTTTCACTTTCACTCTGTAAACTTAACCCCTTAAACCTGATTCAAAACCTAGTTTGAGCAATTCCAAATTGCTGCAATAATACAAAAAAAATCAAAGTTGAAAATTTAGATTGATATAATAAATGCAAATAGCAACATTATCATTATTGTTATTATTAGTATTAATCTTGCAGTTGGTGCAGCAAGCTCCACATCATCGAGATGTCTCGAAGCGCTTCACAGGGACACACTGTCCAGTGGATTGACTGTGTGTTTTGTGGACGAGCGAAACACGACAGCCGATTGCGCACATCGGCATCCCCACAAACAGCCGTGGATTGAAATGACCAATCTTTATTATTGTGGGGTTTTTTGGAGGGGTTTTTTATGCTATGAGGAATTATTATTAACCCTGGAAAGTGGATCCGCCAATTGACTTAACAACCGGGTTTCCCTACTTACCGCTGGGGTAAACAGATGCGTGCGGAGCAAGGAAACGCCCCTAAGGTTTCAGGAAATCAAACCCGGGTCCTCTCGCTTTGTGAGGCGGGCGCTCTAACTACTACTCTCTACGGGTCGCTGGTAATTATTTGCGATTATGTTATCTGTTTGCCTTAGACACACACACACACCCACACACCGACACACAAGTACAGCAAATCCCTCAGATGTCCTCCTGACGTGCAAGCGTTCCAGCAACATATATACATATATATATATTAACGGAATCATTAATCCATTATTAATCAATCAGGAATTATTATTCGGATGGCTTACCATTCTATCTCTCGCTGCTGTCAACTCTCTAGCCTTGCCATCGATCAGAGATGCAAAGACCCATCCTCCAAAGAGAATATGGGATCGGCGGATTGTGTCACTTAACAAACATCTCACCAACCTGTGACAATCCTCCTGAAACTGTGGGAAGCGCAGTTGTGGTGAGGGAGGGAGGGGGAAGAGAGAGAGACAGACACTGAAGTTTCAGTCTTTCTTAACTCTCTCCTTCCGCTAAACAAAACACAAAATGCTCCAGATGTTGAGAATCTGAAACAAAAACAAAAGTCGCTGGGGAAACTCAGCTGGGTCAAACAGCATCCATGGAGAAAGGAAAAGGAGTCAACGTTTCGGGTCTACAACAAGCCCCAGTCCTGACGAAGGGTTGTAGACCCGAAACGTTGACTCCTTTTCCTTTCTCCATGGATGCTGTTTGACCTGCTGAGTTTCCCCAGCGACTTTGGTTTTTGTTTCTCTCCTTCCGCTACTTAACACAAGACTACTGTAAACTGCTTGCGGTTTGTGTGAACTGAGGAATACACTGTAGTCCGTTGAAACTTCAGTGGAAATAATTTTTTTAACTGTAGATACTGTATATTAAAAAGCCAGGACAACAGTGGGGATGGGATGGAGGATTCGGACTGACTATGTCAAATCCAGTAGGCGGAGCTGTTGTTGCTGAGTGCGATAGCTCAGAGTTAACAAAGAATCAGGAAGTTAGGGAAGGGTTGATTGAGCCTTGCTCTTTAACCCAATTCCGAGGGGTCTTTCTTTAACCCCTCCCCCCCACACACTCACACATCAGCCTCTAGTCTGTACTGAGTGTCACGTCCACTTGCAATTCACCAGTGGTGAGAAACTAGAGCTGGAAGGCATTTGTGAACATCATACACACTGCCTGTAAGCTGATTGACTGATGGAATGCATTGCCTGAAAAGGTGGTGGAGGCTGATTCGATAACAGCTTTTAAAAGAGAATTAGATCTTTATTTAAGAACAGGAGGTCTGTTAGGTTATGGGGAGAGAGCTGGGCAGTGGGATTGAGTTGCTCTTTTCAAAGAGCCGGCACAGACTCGATGGGCCAAATGGCCTACTTTTGGGCTGTAAGATTCACTGATTGATGATTGATCACCCTCCCTCTTGGTCAACCACCTCCTGCGGAAATGTCTGAGGAAATGGGTTCGGATCTGAGTTTAAACCTCTGGAGAGGTTTGGGGTTTGATATCAAACAGCTTCACTGAGTCTCTCGTTGGCAAATTCCCAGAGGGCGACAACCTCAGTCTCCACCAGTTAATCACGGAAATCCCGGCGTTAGCTAACTTTAAAAAAAACTATGGACAAAACTAACTTTCTGCAGAAAAATACATTGTTTTTTTAACCCGACTTTCCATGTTGTTTCAGCCTCAACACAGAATGAGTTTTAGACAAATGGTCGAGACGTTCGACGAAGTGACTTTAGATGAAGCCCCAGCTGAACCCAGCGCGGCTGGTGAGTAACTAAACTATTATCCTCTAAAGTGACATCTCTCCAGAACAGGGAAAGATTTGCTGTGTGTCTGCTGTGATTGCAGGAGAGAAAGAGAGACAGACAGACATAGACAGAGAGTGAGGAGCCCACTGTGCTCATATGTCAAGCTTTGCTTAGTCAGAGGGATACATTCCCACTTAATAATAATAATCCTTGCATTTGTATGTCGGAATAACTAATATCCACAAGAGAACAATGGGCTCTCTCCATTTAAGTGTTTCATGATTGCTGAGAGTTGTGGAGAATCTGTGATGAATTGACCTAATCTATTGTGTTCTGTGTTACAGTCTATGAAGATGATTACGTGTACTACTTAGGTAATAATTATAATAATCCTTGCAGTGTAATTTTGTTTGTTGCTGCTGTTCTTGCATTTGTGAGAATATCATGTCAGCGGAAGGTTTGTCGCGGGATGTGGTGAGTGTGGCGGGCTGTGTGCTTTCTTGTTACTCTAGTGCGTGCATTACATTATTTGTATCTAGCCGTCTGAAACATATATTTGCCTTGTGTAGACAAACCCGCGGGAGCCAGGAGCAAAAAACCTGCCAAGCGTATCAAGCCTGCCATTTGCCATTCCACTACAGGTAATAATCTATGTTGTATTTATTCACTATTCTTCATCATCTTGTGCTCCATAAACTGTACAACCTTGCCTTGGTAAACATCGTTGCAAATGTGGCTCATGCAATTTGATTTAAACCGCAGCTGAAACTACAGTATTTAAGATGAATTTTGTACTCCTGGGATGAGGAATGTTGCCCTTTTTTAAAAAAAAAACCTGCGATAATAACCCTTGCGTTTCATACAGCAGCTTTTGATTTCCAAGCGACGTCTCAAATCGCTCCAACGGATATACACTACTGTAAAGATATACTGTAATGACTGGGATAAGAGGAAGTGTTCTGTGAGGGAAACTACATGCACATCAGTTAGAATCTGTTCATTCAGCAGCCAAGGGAAGCACCGATTGTATGTCTAGGTTGATATCAGTGTCGTTAAGAAGCTTTAGTCAAGAGAAAATGTCCGCGATTGAGACAAGCTTTTTATTGTTTGTCTCGCTAGTACTGTATCAAGTGGGAAGCATTCCCGCTCCCTGTTTACCCCTCCCTAAGTTCTGCCAACAAGCCAGGCTGGACTTTCATCACAGATATGCTGGAGTATTGTGGAACCGCCTGGCTCAGAAACCTCTCAATGTTGTTATAGTCCAATATAATCATAAAATAATACTCCTTGCGTTTGATATAGTGCCTTATCACATCGTCAAAGCACATCACAGAATTTACTGTAAAGTGTAATTATAATCCTTGCGTAGTAATGATTGGGTTATTCTTGTGTGTTTTCAGGGAAATGTGGCCACTAATTTACACATAGCCTTGTCCTACAAACAGCCATGGCGCGAATGACTAGTTCTTATTTGGAGTAATTCATGTCCAGGACACAGGGAGAAATTCCCTTCTTGCTGCGGGATTTTTTACATCTACTTGATGTTAGCAACACTGCAGTCCTGCCTGGCTCAGGAATTTGGCAAGGTGTCAAACAGCAAGCACATGAAGCCCAATAAACATCCTCTATTCTTGGTAGTCCTCTATACTACCAAATATAGAGGAGTTGGGTTGACAGTGGAAGGACGTTATGTACAGGGTTGACATTCCCTTGCACATTTTTCCTGTACAAATACATAATTTGCAGAATCCCCCCCCATACTAGCACTACTGAGAGAACATAACATTTCCAGTACCTCGGGATGTCCTCTCGATGACCCAATGCACTGGCAATGTTGTTGTTACTGTCTGTATACATTGTTGGACATTAAAGTTAATTTTATTTTGACAAAATATTGTTGTATTGTTCTACTTTCTTAAGCCCGACAGGGTAGATGGGCATTCGAGGAATTTGAGGAATACAGAAGAATTTCTTGTGAGCTTTGTGGGAAAGAGGTAAGTACATAAGCAACAGTCTTTCACCGTTTCCAGTTAGCAGTGGAGTTGTTACATGTGTCTCCATGTTCTCTTCAAGGACTCGTCGAAATGGATTGTGGTGGATCCGGAAGTTCTTTCAGAAGCTGAGATGAGCTTCAGGTAAAATATATCAAAAATATAATGCTGAATGATGACGTTCTGTAATCATTTCTCTTCTCTCTGCTTCACCCCCGCCCCAAACTCTACCACCAGCTCGGGTCCAGAATACTGTCTGTCAGAAATCAGAAGATAAATATTAATGGTGTAATAGATTAAAATTGACACCATTTTGAATCATTTCTGTTTAGGATTTATCTTCCAGCTGCAGGAGATTATGAATGTTCTATACTTGGTGTGAGATTGGAAACCAAGTCAAAAGCTATCATTGACTGTAAATATGGATCATGGGATGAATATATTTCTAAAATGGAGAGCGATCTGCAAATCTGTGGACCATTGTTTGATATCCAGGTAAAAACTGGAACGGTCACAGCCATTCACCTGCCTCATTTCTTATGCTTGCAAGGTATGTTATTTTCATTATTTACTCTTAATTATTGAATCTTTTCTATCACAATTAGAAGTGTTTTGATTTTTTAGTTCAAACTGATAATTACTCACTGAAGGGTGAATCCAATCAATCATTTGATAAACTCAAATCCCACTCCAAGGATTTGAGTTCCACTTGTAACTGTCCGGTAGAACAGCTTGTGGCAGGAGCTCAAGTGTGGAACAACTGAAGTGAGAACAACAATTGCAGTGGGTAATAGTTGGAGTAATTATTGTGCATGGCACTGTAGAACTTGCTTCTCCTGACTAGTACTGGCAATTCATTCTCATTACAGTATCACAATATATATATGTACAGCTTGTTTCAGATTCCTTACTAGAGATATAATAATAATCTTTGTACCTGTTCATGTAGACACTAAAGATCTGGATGTTATTCAAAAAGACAATGATCTGGCCAGCAATCTCCCAAATAAAATCGATCATTCACTAACATCACTGTTTGTATGTAGGAAATGTAAGTCAAGTTCGCCTACCAATACACAGTCACTACACTTAAATCTGGTGACAAACTTTGACAGTGTGTGACAGTATGATGTGATGTATTGTTTAAAATGCAAGGATTATTATTTCCAAGAATGTACTTCACTGAAACATGGAAAACCACATTTTTTATGTGTAGGATGCACCTCGAAGGATGAATTGAAAATTATTCATATGAAAGATGGGAACTATACACTTGTGAATCCATCAGCAGTCTATGACAACTATGTGGAACTAAAGACACCAACGTTTTCTCTGCTGAGTGTTGTTATTTCGAAGATTTCCTCATGGCTTTTCCAAGTTCACACTCTGGGAATGATTTATCGGACACGAACTGTTGGAGAATTAACCCTCCACATCTACTTTGTACCAAATGAATTGTCAATAATAATGGTAATTTCTCTCTACTGCTTCAAGCTATCAAATGATTCAAGGTTAAAATGAATCTCGAGGATACTAACCCCCAAATCTCTTTGCAGGCAGTTAAGGAGCAGGAATCAGATGCTGTGAAAATAGTGAAACCTCCACAAGTGAAACCACTCAGCTATGGCAAAACCTATTCCTTGACCAGCCCTGCCAACATTAAGATTATTCCACCAGTAAGTGCTGTGCTGCTAGAATGTGGATGGCTTATACCAGAAACTTGTTGGTATGAGGACAAATTAGATTGGAAAAGGGAAATTGCATGACGGGTAGACTATATTCTGGAAGAATGAAAATTAGAAATCAAAATTAGAAGAATAATTCTTCATCCAAACTAATTTTGTGAGATATCAATTTTAATGGAATCAGGATACTGTATTTGGTAACGGTGCCTATTTAATATTAGCATAATGTTGTTGATGAAAGTGAATCAGTAGGAGCACGAGACAGAATCTGGAGAACTCTTTTGGTGCTATCCATATCTTAGATGCAAGTTTCAGAGAAAGCAAGTTTCAGAGAAAGCCAGGCCAGAGCTATTGTACAGTGTCAGCCAATGTCCCACCTCCTGACCTGGTTAACCAGGAGCTGCTTGACATGTTTCCACACCTTCAGAGGCCTGTAGACACATGGTTGACTGAGCAGAGATTCTGGAATAGCCACCATCTTAGGCTTTCTTTTTGTCAACCACTTCAGCGCTCCAAGATGCTACTCTTTATGAAGGATGCTAGATAAGTTCTGCAGAAATTAGCTGGCTGGGTGGAAAGCCATTTGTATTCAAGAAAATGTCTAGAATGCACCTGGCAGTATTGCACAATTAAAGTAATTTGTTGTACTTTTGTTGCAGGATATAGACTTCTGTTATTTGAGAAGTGATCAATACCAACAGTTCTGTGAAGTATATAGTCAAGATGAGAAAACCAGCATTGAGTTAAAACTGTCCCCAAAGATAAAAGAGAGCAAACCTCTATGGAAGACCTTGCTGAGGCCAAGTAAGTGTTAAAATTAATCATCCAGTCTTAGCAGTTCAACATAATGATGTGTAATGGCATAGGACTTACAAAATATGGTTCATTTGGCTGGCCGCAAAGTAATATTAGTTTGTGGAGTTATTTATTCATGTAACTAAATCTACCTTTGTTTCCCTCAGTGGAGCTTCACATTTCTCCCAAAGTATCTTTGGATGCAAGCCTTGGTAAGTCTTGGGATATTTTCTGGAGGGTAATTGGTAAAATCATCTTATTCTAGATTCAAAAGCTCTGGTGTTGAGGTGAGTGTTTTGACAGAAGTCTCATTCATTTGTGTCTGTTGCATTTTTAACAATGGCCACTATAGAAATGACTTTGCAGAAATGCTACCAGTATTACATGTGGGATCTAACAGAATGCTTCAATAGCTGAAATGACGATTGAATTCTTTCATCAAAATTAATATAGAAAATTGTACTGATATCATCCCCTTACAATCTGTGCAACTCTAGTATTCCTGGGGAAACACTGCATTGTCTGATTTGCTCAGAAATGGGTTACTTTTCTGTCCTATCAATGAGAGGTCTATTGTTTAGATAGACATGAACAATTCCATGACATGTTTGAAAATAGATTCCTACTGGTGTCCTGGTCGATGATCTTTCAGATAAATTGGTCATTCATTTCACGGATATTTGTGGACATGCATCCATTTGAATGTGGATGTGTGTATGACTGTTGAGTGAATCAGATCTTGGCACCCTCGTGGGTTATTGTGGGTTGGCCACCAATGTGGTCACTGGTGAAAACCAGAACTAGATGTGACATTACTGCTAGTACTGTGCTTAGTCAAAAAGCAATCTTGTACCTCATCTACTGTGCAAACTTCAGAGAAAACTCTTAAGATTATTTTTAAAAATATATTGTTTTACCTTTTTAATTTTAAGCAAATTGGCGCATAAAGACATTGTGAAAATTGTCACGATATCCTATACACTCCTGTCTCTAATACAGAATTGTTTCTACAGCTGTGGAGTTCATTAAGCGGCACAGAAAACATATCATTGAGAGACTTGGAGTAATTGACCCTTACCTTAGACACTTGTTGGACAAAAATGTGATCAATGAAGATGAAGAAGAGGAAATTCTTGCAAATCAAAAAAGGATATGCAGGAATGAAACACTAGTGCGAATGATAATGAAAAAAGGGGCATATGCCCAAGAGCAGCTTTACAATGCAATGGAAGAACATGATCGCTATCTTGTAAAAGATTTGCAGTAAAAATTGACAAGAAACAGACAGGGTGAGTTCCTGTAGACAAAAGTGTTACAATTTTGTAAATTCCTCTGGTTTGAGCTTTAATAACCTATTCAGTGCAAAGCCAGATATCAGGA
The DNA here is from genome assembly GCA_035084275.1 of Hydrolagus colliei. Classification (NCBI taxonomy): domain Eukaryota; kingdom Metazoa; phylum Chordata; class Chondrichthyes; order Chimaeriformes; family Chimaeridae; genus Hydrolagus; species Hydrolagus colliei. The sequence continues at coordinate 1,948,272 of CM068761.1, read as the reverse complement.
GCTTTGGGACATTCTCCCAATGTGAAAGATGCTCTCTAAATGTAAATCTATATTGTAAACTGTACCTAACCTTGCTGCCCTTGAGCCCGTGCAGTATGTGCTAATTTCCTGTAGTCGTTGAAAGTATTTTTTGTGGCACTTTTTGTGGTGGTAAGGCATTGTATAGACTTTCTTTAATGACTAAGTCTTAGAAACAGAATATTCAGAACTCGGCAATTGCAGTAATTTTTTGCTATGCAAATATGTACAACTTTACAAATGCTCTATAGTATTATTTGCTTAAAATGTGCAATATCAAATACAAATTATTTCTTATTTCAGGAACAGAAAACTGAGGATCTACTAAGATTGCTTGCTGCTGGAGAGTGATTTTTATTTTCCTCTGGTAAATAAAACTTTGATTCTAGTGCGTTGTATTTTAGTGCTGCCGAAACCAACATTTAAGAAAATCTGTAGCCAAGTAGAAAACCTGAAATTATACCAAAAATTATACAAACCACATGAAGAAACCACATTCCTTCAGTTCTACCTGTGGTAGAGAAGCTCCCCGGCTGTACAGTTGTTAAACCAAATTGTCTTATACAGTTATTACATAATTTCAGTAAGTAGTTAACTTCCAAGTTCTTTACAAAATCTGAATTATGTTTTAGTAATGCTTTATACAGTTCATCTTCTGCATCTTCTCCCTTATTCATTACTAGTTGAAGCAGGGCTTTATTTTGTTGAATTTCTACATTATGAGCGACAATATCAGACTCTTCAGATTTAGTGATAATATTTGTGTCTCGTAAATGAAACAGGATAGGTTGAATTGTTTTGAGACAACAAATTATTTCCTTTTTGTGTCTTTGAACAAATTCTACACATCTTTTCAACTTCTTAAACATATCTGAAAGAAAAGCACAATGGTTAGAAAATTGTAAATTATTGTTGCTGTGGTTTTCAAAAGGACAAAAAGAAGCAAAGTATTTTAAACTGGTCCCAGATATCCATGTGTCATAGGTAACTTATAATAATCCTTACATATGATAGAGCCTTATCCATTCATCAAGATCTCATAAAGTACTTTACAAGATTTTCCTGCAAAGCGCGGTGAATCTGTATTGTAGGGAAATGTGACAGCCAATATACACACAGCATTGCATTTTAATGAAATAGAATGAATGGAATATATGTTTGTTTAGACTCTTTCCTCAAACTATTATTTTCTTTTAATTTAATACGATTTATGCATGTCTTTTATATCTGAATTTATGTATAGTAGCACTGACCTGGTCGTAACAATATTTCCCATAAAACATTGAGCTTGCTTCTTTCAGTCAAACACAGCTTAATGCTATACTTCAACTCCTGGATATGAACTTCATAGAATGGTTGCTTTTGTTTATACCTGAAGTAGCCCAATTTTATATCCTGTAATAATAAGAATGAGAGAGTATAATGGACAGGAAAATATGCTTGATGGAAGTACAGTAGGTATAGCAGGAATGTGGCAATTAATTAAAGGAAAACCAATTACAATTTCAATTGTTTTAATAAAATAATAAAAATAATGATTTTCTTATCTTTTATCTGAATAAACACAAGAATTAGGTTTTTATTGTTTCAAGAATCTGTTCTTTTTCAAGAATTTATCAATAATAAATAAACTGTTAATATCACAATAAACTCTGATCAATCAATAAGGTGTCTATGACCAATTTTATTTGGGGGATTGTTGAACAAGGATGCTTACCAGTGGTGTGATAGTTACATTTGAAAAAGATGTCAGCCTATACTTCTTGCCATAGTAAACTGATATTACTTGTGGAGGCTTTTGAACTTTCAGGGACTTTATTTCTTTTTCCTGCAAGTCAACTGCCTGAAAAAAGTTAGAAAAAGATAATTGCTTCCTTAAGATTATATTTTAAAACAAAATGCAAAGAAAATGACCACAACAAATAATCTGCATTTGAACTGTTCTCAGATGTTCCATTTCATTATCAGTGACAGAAAAACAAATTCATAATTATATTTGCATTCATATTAATTACTGCCAAGAACCACTGAAATTAAGGAGAATTAGTTTAGAGGGATTAGCAAAAGTATGCAATGTTAAGACTCTTTAAGATCAATTTAAAGATCTTGGTCTTTCTGTTGGGTCATTAGAAGCCAGTGGAGGCTGGCAAGGGAGAGGATATATATGAAGTGTGCAAATTCCTGTTCTTTTGTAGATAGATAACTGTAATTTAATTATTTCTGCTGGTTTGACAACTAGACATTAAGATTTTGTCGTAAAACCCACAAATATTCTGAAGATCTTATTGTTATTGAATTTTAAGTTGAAAGCACAGTCTATGTATTGACTTTGAAACCTTTTCACTTTCCATAGTTAAAAATACCATAAAAATTTAATATTTTTAGTTACCTGTCTTAATGAGCCATCGTTTGGTAACACATAGACATGAAGAATTGAACAATCAACTCGAAATGTTTGATATATCATGATGATAGCATGAATAGCCACCTGGTGGACCTGACCGAGGATGACACCCATCAATGTCAGCGGTTGATTTCTTTGCACGACATAAGATAAATGGATTTCTGATGGATTTTCCAATACGAAGGTGTCATCTCTAAGGCACACAATGCAATATCTCGCAGAATGTATTGCTTCCCCTGAACCTAAAAATATTCACAAGTTTTATTTATTGCATCAATCAGGTATTCACAATATTCACAATAAAAGAAGTGACTTCATTTTGGAGCTTGAGTCTGCACCAGAACATATCGGGTGTGTGGACAGCAATTAAGGCTCTTGTAGACTAAAGTATCAAGGCCATACATTGTGTAGCCAGAGTTGTGTAGACTCTGGCTACACAACTATAGAAATTTATTGGTTTAATAATTGACTTCACTAATAGAGCTATTACCACTTGCAATATATACACCTCATAATCAATATAAGGCATCAAACTGGATTATCATTTGTACAATTGGTAGTTATGAAAGCATGGAGCCTAATCAGATACTTAATATTTGAATTCAAAGTTTATAATTTTGTGGGCTGATGCAAGCAAAAATAGTAAATGGATGATCTTTGCATTTAATTTGCCTGTAATGCTAAAATATTTCAAGATGCTTCACTGAGATTTGCTGACCAGTGCAGTGATTGTTGGCAAATCTGACAGCCAATTTGCATACAGCGTATTATTAGGTAGAATTTGGAAAACACCAGAAAAACCAAAGCCTTTAGGAAGTTGTACTTACTCTCAACTGATTGTAATGCCCTTCAATCTTAGTTGATAGACCTCTTGTCTCTGGGTAATAAGGCTCTTGGTTCAAGCCCTTACCATTGAAAGCTCACTACTGTGATATACAGGGGGAGCACTGCACTATTGAAGATATTGCCAGTTGCATCAGTGGTTACACTTTTATGTTGAAAGCGCAATGTCAACTACAACAATTATTAACATCAAACTAATTGGTAGTAATACACAGCATGAGAAACCATAGACCATAACATGTAAGAAACAATCAGAAAAATATTAAGCATATACAACTTTACCTGATTCACAAATGAAATGAGGAAGATGAACAGCAGCAATATCACCATAACTAACATCAATGTTGAACAATGGTCCTCCAATTATCCAACATTCTCTTTGAACATCAGAAATATAGTCATCCCAGGAACTATACTCGTAAAAGATTCTAGCATTCGATTTCGATTCCCATCTCAGTCCTGTTTCAGCACATTCATAATGGCCTTTCTCTGGTAAGGTAAGGCTTTCAAAGAATATTGAAAATGTTAATTTGGACACTGATTTTAAGTAAACAGGAATTAAAATTCATGCACAATACTTCTTATGATATTTGTAGTTCCTGAACTATTTTGTCCCTTTATGACAACTTGCTTTTACATAGAGTACTTCCCGTAGGATAACATCTTAGAGTGTTGGTTATAAACTACAATGAATGGAGCTAGGATTGCACAAATTCTACTTGCAGAGTTTACCAGAATTTCCCATTTGCACCTTCTGGAGTAGTCGGATTAATAATGATCCACTTTAGTTTATCCTAGAACAAAAATGAAAGTAGAGTAAAAAAGATTTCCAGTGTTAACGATCCTTACTCCACACCCTTTATAATAATTCCTCATTAAAAAACAGTAATAAAATTCATCACTTTAATCCTCAACTGTTTGTGGGATACTGCTGTGTTCAAATGGTTGCTGCCTTTCGCCCACAAATATACAATTACTTCACTTTACAGTATATTGTGTGAAACACTTTGAGACATCTAAAAGTATTGAAAAGCGATGTATAAATGCGAGGATTGTTATTAATATTACATAAAGTTGAAAGTTAAACAATATATACCTTTCTAATCTTGGGTATTCTACAGGGCCAGTGTTCCTTTTCAAAGTAACAGACCACATCTGTAATGCCTCTGCACAGCTCTGTTGGAAACAGATACAATACAGTAAGCAATCAGACTATTCCCTTAAGAAAGATGCACCTCATTCTGCTTTAACATACTGTACTGACTGGGTACATAGTGACCTCAGCTGCAGAATATGCCAGTTTTTTTTAATGAAGCTTTAGGCTTGCAAAAATAATATACTAATAAAAAGAAGAGTTCATCAATCTTGTTGTTAATGCATGAGCAGTGTACTGCGGCAATAGCAGATGAAAATATCTTCCCATTAATAAAAAGGTCAACAAGAAGCTGAAGCACCTGAAACAACGATGGAAGTCTCCAATGCTGACAATATTGGTTGTGTGATGTACAAATAAATATCTAGCACATTCAGAGCCATTGAAAGAAATGGAAGAAGCAGCTAAGTATTTAGATAAGATATAACCACTACATATGCTTAACTGCAATATAAGGAAAAAAAGTGAAGGCTGCTCTTTAAAAGCAACAAATATTAAGCGTTTATACAATTAAATATATTTCATGCAATACTAAAGCAAAATAGTAAAAGGTTACACAATTTATTACCAGGAGATTCAGCAAACTGCATTTGTACACAGATTTCGGGTCCCAGTGAAGTGCACTGCTTACCACTTTTCACATCTGAAATATATTAAGACATTTCAAGTGATAGAAAGAAAAAACCTAGAAATACAGATAAGGTTGCAATGGCATTCTTCCAACTGTAAAATGTTATCAGTTCCAATCCTGTCCAACTCTAAATGATATCTACAAACACACTTTATAGTTGCACAGTTTCTTTAGAACAGAGACACCACCAAACAAGAGGATTGATAAATCCTGTATCCTGTTATACAATGCAGGGGATATTGAATAACAGCTTGTGAGTCTGTAGCTACTGATGCTCTCTTCCTTACAAAATCTGTAGATTTTCTTGAATGTGTGGATCATGTTTGCACAAAGTATCACATGGGAGCCTTTATTAATTACAAAGTGATCCTGAATAACAGGCCAGGTGACTTTGCAATTAATAAAGTCTCTTAAACGTTAGTGTTACCTGAAGAAGAGGGTGAAGATTTTAAATTTTCTGTTTGTACAGCAATATCTGAGGTCACAAATCTCTGATTTTGAAAAATTGCTCGATCTGAAATACAAAAGCAACAATAACTATGAATGTTAGTGCCGAACAAATCAATTACAGTACTCATTAAGAGCTCATTCTTGCTCTTTCTAGCTTTTACATATTTTAATACTGTAAGAGCTACTGCCTTAAATTGAGTTGCTGAAACTAAATAAATATAAAAGATATTTACCTAAATCAATAAAAGATTGGAAATCATCTGTTTCTGTAGCAGTTTCAGACACAATTCGTGTATATTCATCTGAAATATGAAAGCGACATCAATTATAAAGTACAGTACATTGAAAAGTGGGCTGGGTGATAAGGAGCAGGAAGGAGGACTTAAGGGAAATTGTCTTTTAGGCTTTATCTGTATTTAAAAATAGCTTTATCGGTGATGGATGAGAGGGTGAGGCCCTGGGTAATCACTGGGTCAAGGAACTGACCATGGAAAGGCATTTCCCCCCCCTCTATATGTTAGAGTGGCAAAAATGGATGATGCATTTCAAAATAAATATACACATTTACCTAAATCAGCAAAAATATTGTGGTTATGTTTCTGTAGTGGTATCAAACAGAAATGCTCTCAAATTGTTTTCAATAACAGTTAAAGATAATTTGTTGCTGGTGCAGAACAGTTGCTGTGTTTGTCTACATAACATTATACAGGACTTCTGTGCTTTGGTGTTGATTCATTTTATTTTTCCAGATCTCAGGCTTTGGGATTTTTCTGTCTTTGTTACATCCCAGCACCTTGGGATTCCTCCAGATGTGAAAGGCACTCTATAAATGTAATTTTGTTGCAGTTTGTTGAGTCAGGTGTCCTTCACAAGCTTGCTTTGCCTTGGGTGGGTGAGGGTTTCTGAGAGGGGGTAAGCTCTGTAAAGAAGGGAGTGCAGTCAGGGGTAGAAAGGGTGAAAGGAGATGGGAAAGAATGCTCAGGAAGTCTGTTCTAGAAACTGGGATAGACTCGGGACCATTTGAACTGTAGCAGTGAAAAGAGCTATCGATTTGTCATTTCCTTTGTTAAAAGCACTTGTAACAGAAAAGCGCTGTTAAATCTACAATCATTAAGTACATCGAGATGCTACCCATATGAAGGGCACTATATAAAAGCAAGTTGTTGCTGTATCTCTGTGGGTATCTGGACTCTACTAATTATAATCACAACAGCCTCTGAATTAGATTGCAGCTGCGATCCCTTTTTAATGCAACATTAATATTGTCTATGTCTGTGACTGAGCTGAGCAAGACAATTGGCTAGAACTTGTCCACTCTCAGGAGACAGAGTCTGTGACATATTCATGTACAGATAGTAAATTACATCTCAATTTCCCATACCTCTAAATAGTTCTCACAATTGAAGCAAATTAAGAGACCAGCGTATTCACAATATAAATGCACATAATGTTTACCGAAAGCACTGTGAAAAGATTCAGTCAAGTCCATTTCTGTAGTAGAATCTAACAGTGATGCTCTATATTCCTTCAGAGTTGATTTATCTAAAATATAGAAACAAAGTTACAAAATATACTGGAAAAGAACAAGTTTCAATCTCTTAAAAAATATTTTTATTGTTGCTAAATCCGGTATAGCTGGTGAGTAATGGAACTGGGGAGAACAGCAAGGTGAGCATGAGGAAGTCATGGAAATAGAGGAACTCTTCTCATACCACCGCTGAAACAAATATAAATTTACTGAATCATTTTACCTCTTTCCAAATTTGGAAGTTGTTCTTCACCCGTTTTTTCCCCAAGAGCTTGATTATCTGAAATATAAAGGAATACCAGAGAACTGAAGGTTCGACGACAGTGAATTAAAACAATGTTAAGATGAAACAAAACAGTTAAAATAAAATAGTATAATAAAATTTACTATTAATCATTTGTATCCATGTATAAGTGAGAGACTAGGAAGACCCTCCTCATGGCGTACTGAATGAAAAAGTTTGAAATGTTATCTGATTGAGATGGAAGATTTTAATCTTTCTTCTCTTTTAGCTAGGTTTTTTCTCTTTTGAACAGAGAAGGTTGAGAGGAGACCTAATAGAGGTTTATAAAATCATGAGGGGATTTGATTGGGTGAATAAGGAAAAACTGTTTCCACAGGTAGGCGAATTTGTGACTTGTGGTCACAGATTTAAAATAGTTTCAAAACGAAGCAGAAGGGAGCTGAGGAGAATTTTTTCACTCAGCGGGTTGTTCGAATCTGGATTGCCTGAAAAGGTGGTAGAGGCCGATTCAATAACAGCTTTTAAAAGAGAATTAGATCTTTATTTAGGGAGAACAGGTCTGTTAGGTTGTGCGGAGAGAGTGGGATTGAGTTGCTCTTTTCAAAGATCCGGCATAGACTAAATGGGCTGAATGGCCTCCTTTTGTGCCGTAAAATTCTATCATTCTATTTAGGGAAATGCACATGATGGGAGGGAAATGCCATAGGAGACATTGAAAAAGAACAGAGGAGGTAGAGGGCTAGGAAGAAATTGATATCTTCCAATCAGTGCAAGCTCTCATAATAGACTAACACTTGATCTAAATTCCCTCTCCATCCTCTATCCAAAACCTCCACAGTTCTACCATTTTGGAAGTCTGCCCACTCCTCAAAAAGACCTTTGATCTTAATAACCCATTCATTTTTTAAAAAAAGGAGTCATCAAGGTGTGAAAAAAGTGTCCTTGGTCTTTGGAATAACATTCTGACCATCTTTATTCTCAACACATTTGCATCAGAACATTTAGAAAACAATTATTTTGTTTTAAAAAATTATTCCATAAAGTGGATCGACAGCTTTCGATTAAAAAGAATTGTTCCAGAACAAAAAGAACTGTTAGATTGAAAGAATAAATAGGTTATCCAAATGGATATTATTTCAGTCTTAAGACACAATACTAAAAAGCAGAATAGACGTGCTACATGTACACACTGAAGAACGTTTCAGTTTGATGAAATGTAGTTTCTTCTGTCTTTGTAACTATATGATTGACCAGCGTGCTGCCTTCCCCAAAAGCTTGTTTGTCTGAAATACAAAGTCAACAGATTTAGGAAATATGACATAATTGAGAGATCCATCCTCAAGTGAAAGATCACTGATGTAAGCTATCAGTCTATGGTTATAATATTGAAATGAAACAAAATGGGTATTTCTAAAGAAAAAAACAAACCTTTATCGGAAACAAGGAGTTGAGATCCTATTGTTTCTGTCTGTGTACCGATATCACATAACATGGTACCTTCATCCCCAAGACCTTTTATAACTGAAATATAAATGGAAAAAATATTTTTTGACGACTACACTAAAAATACCAAATCTTACTTAAAATTCACAAGACAAATATTTGCTAAAGCCTTTCTCCTCTTGAGGGGAAAAGTCAGAGGAGCAAAAGTTAATTTACATTCCCCAAACTCAAAGTATAAATTCACTGGTGCAAAATAAACATAAATGTATCATGGTATCACCGATCTATGCTACATCTCTATAATTTAACTGGATATTCTCAGCTAACAGTGATAACTTCAGCTGGAATTCACTGAAGCCTAAAACATCCACTATAAAATGAATACATAAAAATATTTGGGGGGCCACTGACCAAAAACAAACTCAGGATTGAAAGAGTAGATAAAATACATCTTCTGAACCTTTACCTTTTTGAATAGATAGAAACTGTTCTTGAATGGAATCAGGAATGGTTCCTGGTACTGGTACTTTTAAGAAAAATACAGATTTGTTAGTACTATTATAAACATTCCACTTCTCTGTTTGCGATTATAAAAATTGCAAAAAAACTGAATAAAAATTCTGTTTCTGATTGATTGTGAAGAAAGACCAATGTGGAGATAGCTTCATCGAGAACTCAATTTGCATGGCTTGGACTTGTATGGTTTTTCCATGTTTCATAGATAAACATCTCAACATTGCTTCAAAACAATGACATGGATCACTGAGCAGGAGGGGAAGTTCAGGGCACTGACCAAAGGCACAGTCAAATAAATAAGATTTCGGAGGATTATAAAGACAGGAAGAAAGCAAACGCAAAGTGAAGGATGTTTGGACTGAGTTCTGGAGAATGAGTGCACAGTGATTAAAGGCTTGGTCACTGATAAATGGTAATCCTTGTATTTGATAAAGCAGCTCATTGCATGCTGAGGTGACTTAGCACTGATTGTGCACAAGGGCAATGATCAATATAGTCCAGCGGTTAGATTTTGGGGGCAGGTAGAGCACAATTGTGAGGACATTGAAGATTAGGACAAGAATCATGTGTGTACTGAAGATGCAGAATTATTTAACGGATATATTTCTGGATAAAGCAGGTACACAAGGATAAAATCAAATATGCTTACTTATCTCATGACAAGATGCTTTTTGGTCAGCAATTAAATCCACTGTTGCATCTTCACAAGGTTCAGCAACACCTAAAATATTCTTGGCTTCTAATGAAAACAAGACTAAAGATTTTATTGGTTGTTTGACATCAGATTGTGCAACTCAATATGAATGAACTCAAGCGCTTGACTAGCTGCACAATGCAGTCAGTGGGTCTATGCCAACAGACTGGCAAGTCAAAAGCACCTCAACAAGCACCAGTAGACATCTAAAGACATTTCCCTAAGACACTACCAAAACTTTGTTCAATGTACAACATGTAACAGTAAGGAGATAAATAAAACATTGTTTAAGGCAAAGCAAATAGCACTAAAATACCTGGTTCTGATGTTGCAGTTTCCAGCATTGATTTGACTTCAGCTAAAATGTTGCTGTGTTTACATTCAGATTCTGCAACATGAACATATTTACATGTTACCACAATAATCTATAAGATCTACAAATATATTGTCTATCTCACACAATATTAAATAACAGATTAAATCAGAGAAGAAAACAGTTTTAGCACTTCAAAAAGAAACTATAAAAATTAAGGAAGAACCAGACTGTAGAGGAAATTCTAAATTTGCTGAGGAAATGTTATACAGTAAAAGCCCATTTATGCGGCACCCTCGAGACCTGGCCAATACCGGTTAAAGCGCGTGCTGGATATTCGGCCGAAAATGAAAAAAAAATTGCATTTTTCCCTGATAAATTCCAGTTAATCGAATGTGGACCTTTTTTTTACAATGCTGGTTATACGGAAGTTATGGTTGATTGGGTGCCGAATAAACAAGCTTTTACCATAATAACATTTAAACATCTTAAAGCATTGAATACAACGATCATTATATAACCCTTATCTACAATCCACTTCTAATAACCTGTACACCAATTGTGACTGGAATTATTTTGAAAGATATTATTGTTGATAATAACCAAGCCTGCATAAAAGATGGCTGAACTTGTTTTCATTATATTACACATTAAGATTTAGTAGTGACTGGCATATATCAGAATGTTTTAGTTAAAGTGCACACGCAAACAATTCCATGAACCAAAAGTTAGAAACATACCTGACTGATTTTCCATTTCTTCAAGTAGATGTTTGCAAACATCATCCTCATCTGAAATGCATTTAATATGCTAAATGGTCATCACATCCCTTAATTGAATTAGGTATGTATGTATATGTATTTGCTCTACATGAAGTTTGACATATCTACTCTCATTAGAAACATATACAGATTTGGCACAGTGACAACTGCCAAAAATTATGCATACGTCTTTTCCTCCTCCAAAAAGGTTTCCCCTAAATTTTAATCCAATTGCAAATTAAACAAAATAAGTAAATTTATACCTGATTGGTCATGATGCATTCCCAAATTTTCCAGTAACATTCTAACTTGGCATAAAAGAACTCTATATTTGCAGATACGCTTTGATCCTGGAGGAACACAAGAGTTAAAATATTTACATGAAATTACAAAGTAGGACATAAAACATGACAGTGTTTTGATTTTGGTTCACAGCTAAGAAGTAAGTGACTCACTGATTAAAGCAGCCATCATTTGCACATCGCTAACTATACCTGATGGATGAGCAGGTTTTCCAGGGAAATTTGATTCCATAGATGGAGGTTTGCAAACATCTTCTCCATCTGAAACATATTTACAGTATATGTATTTCACTTTACAGTATATTTCTCATAAGAGCTTTGAGGCATCTCAACGACATGGCGAGACCTATATCAAATGCAAGTATTATTATTTAGCTTTTCAATCTACTTAACCCAAACAATATACATTAAAATTATGATCAACATTTTTTGTAATTACTTAAGTGTAGTAAAGAATATTATTTGAAGATGAGTATCCCTAAAATGAAACACTAAGATGATACCTAGTTGATAGTGAGATGGTCGTACTTTTTCCAGTAATGTTATGACTTCACATAACTCAGCTCTATGTTTACAAACTTCTGATTCTGAAAAAATACAAGAATTATTATTTTAGATTAAAATTGAATTTTGCAATTCTTAGCTTCACTAATATTTTTTCTCAGATTACAAAATCTATGCTAATTCTTCACAATAGATATCTCTTCTAAGGACTTCTATGGATTCTTCAGTTCCACAGAAATCTTGAACTTAGAAAATGCTAAGTTATATACCCACCAACATGTTAGACTGTATTTGCCACCTTAAAAAGATGAGATGTCAAAATTCTGCACCATAATCTATCAGAGGGAAGCTTCATCCTAGAACAATATCCATAGCTCAATCTCACTGCTTCCTAATATAGTATAGTAATACTGTATTCAGACAACAAGATGTACAAACGGAAAATAGACCTTACCTCCTTTGGAATCTATGGTTTCCTGCTGTGCAGCAGCTGCCATATTTGTACCTTGCGCATCTAAAATAAATTTAACAAATACATTACTGGGGTATAAAAACTATATACTATAAAATAGCAAACTATATTTCTAAAAGTTTGTTCCTTGAAAGAAGAAATAAGTCATGATGATTATAGTAATTGCAGTAATTATTTAACTATGATGAAATTAATTTTCAAAAGACGAATTGACTATCCAAGTATCCGTAGAGAGCAAAGAATATAATAGTGGTATTATGTAGGAAGAAAAACTGGTAATCAATTTTCCAAGGAAATGATAAAAGTGTTGAATGTTAACAGGATACTTGATAGTATGTAGATTTTGGAATTCTTTTTATTGATTGTGTCCAAAGACTGAAAATAGGAGCAATAGTATGCAGTGAATATTGATAAAAAGCAGCTTACAATTATTAAATGGTTGCTAAATTAGCCTTTGATAAATATTAGAAAAACATATTCCATAAAAGTTATAAAACAACAACAAAATGACATTTATATAGCGCCTTCACATCGGGAGGATGTCCCGAGTATAAAACAACACTCCACTGACCTTAAGCCCAAACCAAAGATTCCAAGATTACTATCCTACTCAATAAATGTAATGTATTCTATTAAGAGTGCCAAACTCAACATTTTACCCTTTACCCGTTATACAAATGGTTTGTATTGTATTATTTACCTGAACACAATAGTGGTAAACTTGCAGCTGTAAAAAAGAAATTGTTTCTTGAAGTGGGTTAGTTCCACAAGCACTACCAGTTCTGTTATTTCACTCAGTTTAACTGTAGATGGTGTTATGGCTTTATTTGAACCTATCCTCATCAGAAAGGCACTTGTATGTATTTCCTGCAGTGGGATAAGTTAACCTGAGTTAATTTTTTTTACATCATCTACGTAATTTAGGTAGACCGGATTCACTGCCATTTTTAAATTTATATCAGCTAACTCAGCAAAGACTGAATCTAGATTCAATCGAGGACCTTTCTTTGATTGGCTCCAAGCAATGCATTCATTCACCCAATAACTCCACAATATATTTTAATATGTTGTGTCTTCATTCTCTTTTTAAACCCCCTTAGGGTCCCTCTGGGTTTTAACCTGATAACTGTCTTACCGCTAGTATATCGAAAGATTTTTGGAGGCATTATTTGATGAATTTACTCCCTTTCCTATTCTCTCCATTTAATCTACATTGTTGCAGATGTTGGGGTAGATGTTTATAGAGATGGTTTCATAGAGTAGAAATATGTTCTATTCACAAACAATGGATTCCTCACCTCGTTGCCGATGAAATTCAACTAGCATTGAAAAAAAGGAAACAAAAGTTAGGTATAGCTGTGAAAAATTAAATGATGTCTCTAGCACAACTTCACATTAGAGAGATATGTTTCATAGTATGTCATTGACAAAGTCCATTTAAAATTTAGACTGCTACGTTTTAAAAGGTATTTCTTGCTTTATAGTAATGTATTGTGTGAGATCTTTCCAAATAACAATATAGTAAATTTTATAACTTTTATAACTTTAATTACAATCATCAAAGCAGCAAAGTTCCTCCTGCCTTATGTAACAGGATAAGTATAGATATTTTTCAGGTAAAATGAACTACATTGGATTTCTGTTCATTACACACATATTGAAAAAAGGTATCAACTCCCTCTTTAGAGTAACACATTAAGAACCACATAAACCTCAACACATTTCTAGCTTTATAAAGCCAATACTATTTTTTTCTACCATTTCCCTGTGCATTTTTGTAATACACAGTTCAAGTTGAAGGCAAATGAAAGGGAATGGTTACATTTCTCATTGCTTTTGTATAGAGAGAGCACACTAAAATAAAAACAAAGTACCTCCAGGAGAACGAAAGGCTTCATGCAGTATTGGCTGTACATTAGCTGACAAACTTCTGATTTCCTGAAGGGCTTCAATATCTGAAATATTTTATTAATAATAATAATAATCCTTGCATTTGATATAGCGCTTTTTACATCTTATCGACGTCTCAAAGTGCTTCACAAAATATACTGTATATTTGTGGGCAAAACACTGCAGCCAATTGTGCACAGCAGTGTCCAAAACAGTCGTGGATTGAAATGACCAATTTATTATTATTTAAGTACTGCAGTAAGCAAATGTGCAGTACAATAAAAGCTAAAACTACTATATTCTATTTTCTGAAAGTGTTGAAATGTAAGCAGATATAGTTCCAGAATCATCATGGGTATCAGTATGTTATAAGACAGTAACATCAGTATAATTGTATATGCAATGAATATTGCGCATCAAGCTTTTAAAAATAGGTTCAAAGACAAAATAACATATATTACCAGAATAGTCTCTATGCAAATTGCTATCTGTAAAACAAAATCAGAAATAATTGCATTTTAAAAATGTTATTTTTAAATAGTATGCACAATTGTATATCAAAAGGATTACAAAAGTGCTAAATATGTTTTTTAAATTTGAGTAACTCAACTATTGAGTTTGATGGCCATTGTGGAAACGCTATGGAGCTCCTAATTAAAGGTATGATCATGGAGCATCTGGACAAAACAAATTCATAAAAAGATAGCCAATGTGGGTTCATGAAGAGGAGATCTTGCCGATTTTCTTCACTGGTTTTCTTTGACGGTGAACTCGATAAAGGTGAGGCAGTGGATGTTTTATATTTAGATTTCAGTAAGCTTAATATTTAGTGTTTGAATCTTCAATCTGATGAAGAGTTCTGAGGTGGAGTGGCATGCACAATGACAACTGCACATAAAATCTGATTGTGTGTCTTATATTGTTCATAGCAATTGGATTTTTCATAGATGGAAATCTTAAACATCATAATCTCTAAATTAGAGATTTTATTTTTGCAAACTGTTCAAAATAATTTCTGCTTAGTTGTAGCAAGCAAAAGTAGCCATTACCTGAAACAGCTAAACGAAGTCCTGCAAAATATAAATAAAGATGTAAATATTAGCATTCTCAATCTAATTTATGCCACAGACATGGACAGTACAGTACACTGATAAGAGTATTTGAGATCTTATTTTGCCCTCGCTTGTATATCTTGTTATTATCAACAACTGATGTAGCACTTACAATTGACAATTTTCTGCAATAATACTGTAAAATGTTGCTAAAAGGCCAGAGCTTGGGAATGTGCTCGTCCATTCGTTTTTGACGATAAATAAATAAAAGCCAAAAGGAAATAAAAATGTCAACCTGAAAACTGAAGGACTTGAGATAGCAGGAAGATAGTTAGTATGTGGAGGAAGCATTCAAAGAATGCTTATCAGAGCATAGATCAGCATATATTGCATGGTTGCTGCCTAAAGGATTTAGCACAATGGCTTCTTTAGTTATGTTCCATGTTCTAACCCAAATTGGCATTTAACTGAGCAGTATGATGAGTATGCCAAATGAGGACAAATGGGACATATATACAACAATATCCACCCAGCCCTAAACCATAAAACCATTTTGTCTTAAAAAAAATCCAGATTAAAAATGAATTTCACAATTTTCCA
Organism: Hydrolagus colliei; assembly: GCA_035084275.1. Classification (NCBI taxonomy): domain Eukaryota; kingdom Metazoa; phylum Chordata; class Chondrichthyes; order Chimaeriformes; family Chimaeridae; genus Hydrolagus; species Hydrolagus colliei. The sequence goes on along the minus strand of CM068761.1, from coordinate 1,932,454 downwards.
CAATTTTGCACCCTCTTAAAGTTTAAGAGAAAATGGTATGACACAACAAGATTATGTAGTACAGCATATCCGGCCAACAGTATTGAAAATACAGTATACCTATTTTTTGTAGTAAACTATCATCCGTTATGTTGTGATGCTTCATGCTCTCAGCTATCTTCTCCGTTTCTGAAATTTTAACACATGCTATACTGATACATTTAAGAATATAATGATGACAATCCTGTACTAATATTCAATTGATAAATTATGTCAAATTCAAGTAATTTAGGATCCCCCAAAATCTGCAATTAAATTGCTAAAATGTTGTGCAAAAATATATCTGCTCCAGTTATTCCATCACTTTAAGACTCACAGTTTGGAGTATCAAATACTAGGTAGCAACCATCCTCCAATGTGTTCAATTTGACCCTGTACAGCAGTTAGCAACAGAAAGGATAGAAACACTAAGACTAGAAGATCTCAAATATACACACCGGGCTCTGCCTTTTCACCCTCATCAGACTCATTGGTGGAATCTACAGTACAAAAGCAAAAACAAAATCTCCTAGATTAAATGCCCTGTAGGGTCATCATCATTTCAACATAAATATGCTTCACATATTTCAGGATTAAAATCAGATTGACAAATCCAAAAAGATAGCCTGATTTGAAAAGTTACTGAAATTGGGTGGGGTCCAGATTCAATGAAGCTAATTCTATTTGAAGAATTGCCATGTCCAGTTGGCATTAAATGCATTATGGTTGTACAATGGATAGACACTGAGGAAATCTTCACATATATATCTTCATTGCTAGCGAGTTCTATATTAATCAACTCTATGGTTGACCATGCAATGAATGCACAGTTTTCACTCTAGCTTACATTGCCTAATCAAGGTGAGGTAGGTGTAACCAAAGCCCTAATGGGTACAGTGGTCCTAGCTCGACAAGCATCAAGAAGCTTGTTCTCAATGGCAAGCATGCAGTTTCAGCTGGTTAAATTCCACTGCATCCCATTGCACATCCTAGGGTGCCAGGATGGTTTTCAATAAAATATATACATACCTTTGATACAAATTGAATTTTCACTTTCTGATGACGAGAATTCCACTTCATTATTCTCCACTCCATCATTATCTTTCCAATATAAATGAACATCATCAAAATAAGATAAATTAGTTCAACTTTCCAAACCCATTCATATTGTTCTGCAACATTTCAATAACTAAGAACATAGGAAGGTTTGTTCTCATTTAGGTGAATAAATTATTTTTGTGTTAAAGAAGCACTTCAAAGCATACCTACTGAAGCAGCAGCAGCAACTTTACCATCCTCTGCAAAAACAAAAAACAATATTTGTTTAAGCTATTGATCAGTAATTATTGTCATTCCACCTCACCACCCCTCCAACCCCATCACCCCCTAGGTCCAAGTAATAATAATCCTTACATTTGATGTACATAAGAACATAAGAAATAGGAGCAGGAGTAGGCCATTCGGCCCATCGAGCCTCGACATTCAATCATGGCTGATATTCTACTCTAACTCCAGCTGCTTGCCTTATCCCCATATCCCCATATCCCTTAATCCGTTTATAAATTTGTAATCTAACTCAGTCTCGAATATGTTCAAGAGCTGAGCATCAATCACCCTTTGGGATAAAGAATTCCACACATTCACCACCCTCTGAGTGAAGAAATTTTTTCTCAACTCGGCAAAAGGGTTAAACCCCTAACTTTAAGACTGTGACCCCTAACTTTAAGACTGTGACCCCTGGTTTTAGTTTCTCCAACCAGGGGAAACAATCTCCCACTATCTACTTATAGATTATTAATAATCTTATAGGTTTCTATAAAATCCCCTCTAATTCTTCTATATTCCAGAGAATATAGGCTCAAATTAATCAACCTATCACCATAACTCATCCCACTCATTCCAGGTACAAACCTAGTAAACCTAAGCTGCACTCCCTCCAAGGCAAATACGTCCTTTCTTACAAAAGGCGACCAAAACTGCACACAGTATTCCAGGTGCTGTCTCACCAGTGCCCTATACAGCTGCAGCAACTTCCCTACTCTTATACTCTAAACCTTTCATAATGAAAGTTTACATACCGTTAGCCTTCCTAATTGCCTGCTGCACCTGCATACTAACTTTCTGTGTTCAGTGTACAAGGACACTCAAGTCCCTCTGCACGCTAACACTTTCCAATCTCTCCCCCTCTAAAATAAATCCCGCTCTGCTGTTTTTGCTACCTAGGTGGATGACTTCACACTTCCCTCCATACTCACTTATCTATATCGCGCTGCATTTAAAAAAATATCATCCTTGGTGTTAACTCCTAGTTTTGTGTCATTTAGATATATTCAGCTCGATGATGTAAATGGTAAATAGCTGAGGCCCAAGGACTGATCCTTGTGACACTCCACTAGTCACATCCCGCCAATCTAAGAAGGACCCATTTATCCCTACTCTTTGTTTCCTACCCGTTAACCATTCCCTAATCCTTGTTAATATGTTCCCCCCAATTCCGTGGACCCCTATCTTTTGGATCAACCTTTTATGCGGCACTTTATCAAATGCCTTCTGGAAGTCCAAATAGACTACATCCACTGATTCACCCCTATCTAGTTTACTCGAAATATCCTCAAAAAATTCTAATGAGATTTGTCAAAAATGACTTCCCTTTTGTAAAGCCATGTTGACTCGGCCTAATTATATCATATTCCACACCACTTTTTCAGCCATGCATTCAGCCATACTTAATCTCTTTGTACCAATTGTCATATGGGACAGGTAGTAGTCCCAATATCACTACTATCGATGATTTTGATGCCAGCTCTTGAAACTCCCTCCTCAATTCATTATGGCCAACTCTACCAATACCGTTGGTACCTATGTGCAGTACCACCAATGGATCCTTGCCCTCGTATTCTAAATTATTTTCTAGCACTGCCGAGACATCCCTCACCCTGGCCCCCAGAAGACAACGAATCCTTCGGGTCTCCTGGTTGCGGTTGCAGATGATTGTTTCATCTGCAACCGCAAAGCCTTAACTGTTTGTGGGTCACTGCTGTGCGCAATTTGGGCTACTGCATTTCGCCCACAAATATATAGTCGGCTTTCCTGCTCTCCTTCCCTCTACCCTGACCCCTCCCCTTGCCATTTTCCGCCTCTTTTTCCCCTAATCCCACTTCCATGACTGTTTGTGGGACACTGCTGTGCGCAATTTAGCTGCCACGTTTCACCCACATATAGTAAATTTTCCTACTTTCCTACCTATTGATTGATTAACATGTCTCAAAGATATTGAGACGTCTCAAAGTGCTTCACGGAATACACAGTAAAGTGGAGGCGACTGTATATTTTATGGGTGAAACGCAGCAGCCAATTGCTATGAAGTTTTGTATGTGTAAGGTTGCTATTTTTTCAATACTCACTGGAACTTAACAAGATATTCCATAAAGGATCACTCTTTTTTCTCTTTGTCAGTTTTAACTCAAATAAATAATTTTCCTTTTTAATAATTACTTCAAAAAATGACTGTTTTAACTCCATATCAATGTAATGGAATTTCATTTCCTGTAATAAATATAATAATGATTATTTTTTCTTATAATGCAACAGCATAATGTGCTAAAAATAACTACAATTTGCACAAATACAGCCCGAGGTGCTTCTCCATTCCATACTTGATTTGTATCAAAATGTTCCTTTCTCTACAATATATAAATTTTTCAAATATGGCAAATAAGTATGGGTTGAATAATTTGTGTTTGCTTTATGTATTCAAAAAGCACAAGTGACTTCAATTACAGTCTGTTCCTTTATTCATGTTGCTAATGACTTCAATTTGTATTTGTCTCGTTGAATGGTTGAATGGTTTTTATATGCAGGTGACATATTAAATAAGATTTCAGTTAGATGAATCATATAACAGAAGTGAATTCATCATCTTATTATGACTATAAAATAAAATTGTACCATTTTTGAATCAAGGCTTTAATGTTAATTAATAATAATAGATCAGTTGTTGGTAATATGGCATTCACACTTTCTGAAGTTAACTGAATTTCAGCAGTACATACATATTTCTGCTTACTTCTGGTATGATCTGAACATCTGAAGAGCTAATTAGAGAATATTTTCTCCCAAAGTAGAGTGACCCTGTGGGTGAGGGATGTTTAATCATAGCTGATTCAGATTCCTGCAAAAGAACTGCCTGCAAAATGGAAAAGAATCACAACTTTGTATTGTAACGCAGTCTCGTACCATAATGCAGTCACAGAATAAAAATAGAATTTTTAAAAAATTACCTGCATTATTGAAAGGTCATTTGGTATAATATAGACATGAAGAATTACAGCAGCAGGGTTTGCAGTTTGATAAATCATTGCCAGACTATAAAATGAAAACCACGAGTTTCGGTCAACAATAACTCCCATAAGCGAAAAAGTTGGCATTTGTAATTCAACATGAGCTTGATGAATTTCTAATGGCTTCAGTATGCTATAGGAGCTTTCTTTAACATGGAAAATTGCAAATGTATTATCTATTGTTCTATCTTTGCCTGCGGAAGAAAAGAAAAAATAACATGTTTATACAAAGTTGTAGTTTTCTATGAAAAATAGCACGGCATAGTAGAGAACTCTGAAAATTTCATTCACAGGGAAAAAATTAATTGACGTCTCTCAGGTGGATCACTGTTATATATTGGACTTTGGAAAAGCTATATGAGCATTTTAAATACATTATCTTAAATACTGTCCATGTGATGTTATCCACTCAAAATACTATCCACTCAGTTCTCTGTGGTTGGAATTGTGGAATGTTTTTCCTTCTGATGGGAACAAAGAGATAAGCAACGTACATAAAAATACTTAGGGTATCAGACTATTTTTCAACAAACAGTGACAGTTTTTCTGTAATAGTTTACAAACACAGAAATAAAGAAAATATTTTAAGGTACCTTTTAAACAAATAAAATGAGGAAGATGAATAGCTGTAATAACACTGTCTTCTGCCACAATATTAAACAATGGACCTGAAAATTCAGCTTTCTTTATCACAATAATAGGAGCATATTCATGCCACGAGCAATATCTGTAATTAATAGTTGTTGATTTTGTGATTTCCCATCTTACTCCAGTTACAGCACATTCATAATTGCCTTCATCTGGGAGAAAAATCCTGCACAGAAATGTGAAAATGAGAATGTAATATAGAACTAAAAGTCATTAAAAACATTAGGTTTCTATCATAGCTTACCTAAAAAATAACTCATGAGCAGAGACATCAGGTTCTATCACTGTCCAGTTTGTTTTTTCCTTCAGAGAAACAAAGAAAGCAAATAAATAAGATTTTGGAGTAAATCAGGTTGTTCCTAATTATCCTATTTTTCCTACATTAAATTAATTTCTAGCCAATTACATTTAAATCAAAACTGTTACCTCTTCAATCTCACTCATGTTAGAAATAGTCATCTTTTGGTGACTAAACTCACAAAGTATCCTCCTCATTCCTGTGTGAAAAGTTAAATAGGAACAGGTTTATTTTTTTCTCTCTACTTTCCCACAAGAATTATCAATTACATTTTATAGAATGTTGCAGCTACAGAATTTGGGTTCACCACGAGAATAGAGTACAATGGTAAATACCTCAGTAGGTGCACTATTGTTATATTAACAGCATAAATTGGATCAAATGACACATTACACAATCTAATATACTCCAAGAAGTGTAATGCTACAGGGTGTCCCTACTAAATATTTGAATGACAGATTTAGTAATCCAAGTGGGGTAATTAACAAAGGATATAAGTTTGTTTGGAAACATGATCACATACATCCATTTGTCCATGCAAACTAGATAAAGACACACATCTACTGTAATTTCAGTAACATATCTATTCAAAATCTTATATTTCACTCATTGTGTATTTATTCTAAATGTGTAGATGTTTAGAAATAGCTGATCTGGCTACAAAGGAAAAGGTGTAGTTCCTTTGAGAGATTTTTCAAGGTGAAATTATATAATGTTCTTCTTTCTGCACTTTGCAATACTTTCAATTATAATAAATCCTTGTATTTATATAGCACCTTACCACATCTTCAAAACGTCATAAAGTGCTTTACACAATATACTGTAAATTGAATTGACTTTTTTTTAACAAAAATTACGTGATGTGTGAAAACACTCCTTCTGAAGCAGTTTCCTCGATAAATTATCGAAAGTGACTGTTTAAAGAAACAGATTTTTTTTAAAAAATACACACATAAACTTGAGAAAAAGTTTGTTATTTCTCATTTCTAATATATATTTTTAAAAAGTGGCATTAGCTATCAAAACAATGAATGGAAGTAACATACTTCTTTGCCTCTCGGTAGTATCTGGAGTTACAGGTTGAAACTTAGCAGGCGGGTTCCAATCTAAAATATGTTTAAAAAGATATATTTTAATATTATCACGGTTAAATATCAGAAAACAGTAATAAGAAAATAGTATTATCTTTCCTTTTCGGTTAAATATAATACACAAATCTACTGCTAAATGTGCTTACTTTATCTAATTTCAAGTACAGTAATTGCGTAATAAAAATACAATACCTGGCATTTATTGCAGTTATATACAGTACATCAGATACAGTGTATCTGACTGCAATACACAGAAAAATACTATCTATAAGTGTGAGTGTCATCCAATAAATTTTATTGTAGGAAAATTATCTCAATTGTGCCCACAAGTTCTATCATAAAACTATAATGTTTAATATTCTGCAAATATAGTGTTACCTGCTGATGTACCTTTGGGGAATCCACCCGAAACTGAAACAAAAAAAGTCATGAAAATCTGTTCACAATTAACTAGTACAGTACTAACATACACAAATATTTGAAATTTTGACATGATAAAAATACTCATGACTTTAGCTGAAGACCATTGAGTCCACTCAACATCTTCCGAAATTTCAATTGCTTCTTAACTATGGCAATGCACAATATTATTGAAGCTGTTTATTAAATTACACCAGTTCTATTTACATTAAAGAACAAACACAAAATTGTTTGTAAACTGTAAACCTCACGCTTGGAAATCAAATGATTGAGGTGATTCACTTTCCCACACAATATCGCATTGCACGACCTCAGAATAAAAAGGCTGATGTAGATACATCTAATAAATATTGAATATGTATTACTTTAAAAGTTGCCCTAGTATCTAATGTTACTTTATGCGATTGTAATTGCCAAGGTAAAACATTAAAGGCAATTTACTGGTGTAGTCAATGACTCCAGATCCATCTGCACCTGCAAAACAAAAGAATGTTTCTTTTTAAAAAAAAACATTTTCATCATTAATAGTCCAACAATAATAATAATCCGTGCATTTTTTCTTCGTTTCTTTTCGTGTGTGCGCAAATGGCTGCCGCGTTTCACGCGCAAACACACAGACAATTCACTTGACAGCATATTCCGTGAAGCGCTTTGAGGCGAAAAGCTCAATACCCCCCCCAAAAAAGCTCTGCAAGGCTTCTTATTACTATATTATTATCATTTGATAATAACGCTTTTCACGTCTTCTAGGTGTCTCGAAACGCTTCGGCTCATAAAGCTGACTGTGGAGCGAATTGACCGTACAATTCGTGGGCCGATGTATGAATAATAAATGAATATGAATAGAATGAGTTAGAATTAATAATGAGCGTGTGCAGGGTGGTGGTTGAGGGGCGGGGGGGAGAGAGAGAGACAGAGAGAGGTGGGAGGGAGGGAGGAAAGGGGTGGGAATGATGGAAGGGATGATGGACTGAGCCATTGAAGAAAAAAAAGAGTCAAAAATGACCACAGACTTACTCCTCTCTTGGTAAGTCACGATGGATTCCAACACAAGACCGCATTCGGCGACTGTCAGGTCATCGTCCAGCGGTTGCTGGGCGGACAGGAGCCTGAGCCTCTCCGGCCTCACAGGTTCGGGATCGCCCGAGTCCTCGCTGAGTAACGTCGCCAGGTTGATCTTCACGTCCTCGATCGTGTCGCTCGGCTTCACCCCCACACGGAACTGCCTCCCGTCGACGCGCAGGGCATTTAAGTCAAAGGTCTCTTCTGTCCCGCCGCTGGCGCCGGCCATTTCTGCGAGGTTTCAAACGAGCTCTTTCACTTTTCTCTCTCTCTCTCACACACACACACACACACTCTTGGTGTCCCGGGCGGCTCCTCAGACCCCCGCGCGCTGGGAAAGTGGCGGGGCGGAGGGGGGGAGGGGGGAGGTGAGGGAACCAGATTCAAATCGGTCACGCGGCTTTAACGGTTCCAACCTCCGGTGCTCGCGCGCACCACGTGTTTCCAACCGTCCACCTGCCCCCGAGCCAACCGTGGGGCAAGCGTGGGCACCACTGGTAACATGGGTACCACAGGTAAGCCATTGGTGCCACAGGTACCACAGGTAACTTAGGTAACTTGTGTACCACAGGTAACTTAGATAACTTGTGTACCACAGTTAAGCCACTGGTAACTTGGGGAACCATAGATAACATTGATGGACTTTGCATTTTGGATGAATTTGGTATTAAACAATACCTAGGATAGGATGACTTGTGGTATGCAGTGATGGCTGCCTTTTCAACCGTTTTTAAAAGCAGGAACAGTGCCAGAGGTAATCGATTCAAATCTTAATTTAAAAATATAGAATCCTTGCATTTCACATCTTCTAGACGTCTCAAAGCGTTTCAAATCCTGCTACACAGTATTGAGTCCCTCATTGAGTAATGATATACGGTTATTTTTCTATCATGTGTGACCCCAGCTTCATTTATCGCCACACAAATTTCAATGTAATTCCACTTCACATGACCCTTTTAATGGCAATATAACGAGTACTTGGTCTGCTCAATCCACATCTCTGTTGGTGAAGGAGCTCTCAGCCATTCTGCCCCAAGCTGTCTGGAAATCTATCCAGGGATTCCTGTGACTCACCATCACCCTTTCCGCTCTAAAGCCCACCTTGAGACGATCATGTCTCCATCCTCCAATCCTCTTCTGCTCCCCTGCCCAGCTCAGGTGTGAGACATTTACCCGCCCCCACCACCCCGCCCCATGCCATGTGAAAGTATTATTACAATACTGTAATAATTACAGTATTGAAATAGTATCACATAATTACTCACTAATATGGAGAGGTACATTAAATATAAGAGACAAGCAAAAGGCTGTACAATTTTTGCAATTTTATTTTGCTTTCAACATCAATACAACTTTATTCATGTATTTTGTTCTGAAAACAATAATTTTCTGAAGGAACATTTGAGGTTTTGTCCTACCTCATACCAGGTTTCTCATTGTTTTGCTTCTTGTTAAGACCAACCCATTAAATTTCAATCCACACCCTAATAAGATGTGATATGAAAGACATTGATAACCAAGCCAGGTTTATTTTCAGTCAGAAATAAATTAAAAACATGTTTGGATCATTCAAACTGGGAAGAGAAAAATGGTGTCAAAGAAATGTACAAAAATGTTTTTTTTTTTTAAAGTTTAAATCGTCATGAACAATCATCCCATGACAGTGTAAAACTGCACTAGAACATGAAAAATCACTCTACTGTCATCATGAACTGGATGCTGAAAGGATCCAATTATGTAGCTTAAATGTGTGATATGGTAAACAGAAAACTTAAAATTAATGTTTCAAACATTTACTGGGATTTAATATTTGCAGAAAATCTGTAACAAACAGTTTGGGGTATTCTGTACTGTGCAAAATTTAGTCTTTTACTTGCAACATCCACCTAGCACTTTCTAAATTACTTTTATCTTTAGTTGATTATTATACAAAGTTAAAGACAGAGACAAATTTAGCAGACTTCAGTTTCAACCAGCATTACTTGGAAGTCACTCATTTTACGAGCAAATAGGATTAGATTCATACGACATACTGGAGAGCAGAGATGCCACTTGTATGCTGGTCAAAGGTCCTGAGCAAAAACCAACCCTTTGACATTTAATGAATTAAATTTCATTTGTAATAATAATCCTTACTTTGATATAGCGCCTTGTCACGCACGTCTTTGAGATGTCTCAAAACGCTTCACAGAATATACTGTAAAGTAAATTGATGTTCCATTCCATGTTGCTCCACTTCAGGTCTTCCATTTAACATCAGCTTTCCAGTACAATGACAGGGTAGGCACTACTGCAGTTTACTTTGGGAATAGAATGTGTGTCAAATGTGAAGCATCTCTCCCCCAACTCTACCAGAGAGATAGGGCCTACATTTTAAAAATGACCATGCTCACTTTATGTCAAAGGTTTCTTCTAAAATGAAAAAATTACAGCAGGAAAAAAACATTTTTTATTGTTATCTGTACTAAATAGGGTGAGTTTCAGATTATTCAATTTAATTAAACCCCAGTGTCTGCACTTTCATTTAATTTCAAGTTTATATTTCACCTCCGACGATTGCCCATTTCACTGGCTGCCTGTCCCAGAAAGGATCAATTTCAAGATCCTCACCCTTGTTTTTAAATCCCTCCACTCCTCTGCATCCCTCTACCTCTCCATCCTCTCTCCTCAACCCAGCACCCGTTGCCTTCGCTCCATCAGGTCTGGCCTCCTCCGTGTCCCCCAAATCCTCTCCTCTACCCTCGGTGGCCGTGCCTTCAGCCATTACGTCTCGAGGCTCTGGAACTCCCTTCCTCACTCCCTTCGCCTCACCCCCTTTCTTCCCAGTTTCAGGTCCCAACTAAAGACCTTTCTTTTCGACCGCGCCTTTGGTCAATTTCCTCCCTCTGGCTCAGTCTCGGGATCCGTTATTGTGAAGCGCTCTGAGATGCCATGTGGCGTGGAGGGTGCTATATAAATCAAAGTATTGTTGTTATATGCACAAATCTAGCAGTAAAAAATAGACAAAAATGGCCAGGACCTTAAAACTGGTCCACATCAGTTTAGGAAGATAGCCAGCTGGTCCCCGGCATCGAAAAGGTTGAGAAACACTGCTATAGAGGAACTGTGAACTCTGAAGCCCGACAAATTAAACACTTGGCTGCAGAACATTATTAAATTTGTTATTTTGTTATTAGAAAAACACATATTGATGCTTCGGATACATTTGTGTTACTAACAAATTGTGAACTTAACAAAATTTATGCAGGACCAAAATTTATGCAGGACCTTGGCTTGTGTACAAACAAACACAGGATAACCATACTATTCGCCTGCATGTTGATTTCAGTTGCGTTGCTCAGACCCTGGCCATCTCATTCAAAGGAGGGGGGATAAATACATGTTTAAACAGAACATGATGAATAGTACTTCATTCTGACCGTTTATGCTATGCATAAGAGGTGTTTCTTAGTAACCCACCAATAAATAAAATACCATCACAGAGCCAGTTGCATGGACAAGCAGTGTATTTATCAATCTTAACTCTCTTCACTTCAAGAGTTGGCCATCCATTTTAACATAATCCAGCCCATTTATCTTGTATAAAAGCATCTGTGTCCTAAACATTAGTGAAGAAAATAATGCATTTAAGGAATGGACAAATGTTCAGTAGTGATGTTAAAGAAAACATTTTGTTAACACTTTTTTCAATACCACAAACAATCTTGTATCATAATGTTTCATAACTTCACAGTTCATTTTTACACGAGTGGTCCAATGTTTGTCTTGTGGAAATATAGAAAAGTGTAGGGTTTGGCCAAAGTTAGTTCATTGCATCCTTCCAACGGAGTCAAAGTTATTTCCAGGTTGGAAGGAACCATCTGAAGCAGAGATTGACACTTTCGAAGGAGTGCCACTATCTCCTCATGGAAGCCAGGTATGCGTACCAGAACAGAGCTACCAGGTTAGCGAACAGCACCCGGAACTGAAAGGATGGACAGTAAAAAGATAAAATCAAATAGGAGGAAAGAAAACACAGTTATAGAGAACACCATACTACAATCCACAATTTTATCTTTGAATTTGCAGCAATATCCCATTTTTTAGAGACAAAGGTTCATTCAGTGTCCCATCAACCTCTAACACTGATCTTAAGAGTTGGAATACCTATCCTGGATACAACATAAGCGTCAGCCATGTGTTCCCATATCTTTCAGCTTCTGCACGTGAGCCTCATGGAGCACTGGTTTGAAATCTTTACAGACATCAATGAACACAATTTAGGTGGTTTCCGAAGTCTTACTGAAGCTCTGAGACCCCATACAAAGCCACAACATGACCCACACATTTCATTCAGCCTTGAAAGCATTGGTTTTGCCTATACAGGTATACGTTGAAGAAGCATCATTTCTTGCTGAAGGGTCACATAACACTCAATCTGCACGTTGATTACATCATCATGCGTAAACACTGTAAACCAACTTATTACTTTAACGAAGGATAGGTCCATGGCAGTTAAGTACCACAGGCAATTCCAAGATTAAATTTCAATATTATTACTATTAATCCATGCAACTAAGGACTACTGTAAGTAACTACAATACCTGAGCAGGAACGTAGTTGATGTTAATGTACTGAAAGATAGTCCAAACTTTCCAGTTCATTTTCAGAGCTATCCAGTAACTGGTCTGCATTTTATCCTTCAGTGCCTTCATGTTCTTCCCCTATCACAGACAGAGTAATACAGCGTTCAGATCAACCGATTGTGTTCTTACCTCAGACCTCCCATCGAGATACAAATTCCTTCCATCAACCCTGCTTCAATCACTCTTAATCAAAGATGATCCCTAGAACTACTCCAACACACAAAGAAAATACTTTCCTTAGCTGAGATAATTGCAGATATCCTTGTTGTAAGCACTCTGGGATGCATTTATATAAATGCAAGTTGCTGTTGTATATTAATAATATCATAGCATTGGTTTAAATCATAAGAGAGTATGTCCCAGTGCACTGGCGAACAATCCTCCAGAATAATTTGATCATTCACCCTGTGGCCGTTTGCGGCAATTTGCTGTGCTTCATGAAATTAAAGCAATCTTCTGAGCTAGGAGTAAGAGTTTTAAGAGTAAAACTGAGAAATGGTTAATCACCGTAACCCACCTCAAGCATACTGATAACGAAGAAGAAAAGAGCTAGGAAGGCTGGAGCAAACACCAGACGATCCACAAATAGTCTCTTTATTTGTGAGAATGGAACATTGGATGGGATATACTTGTCCAGATGCTGATAGAAGAAGTGACTTAGAGGCCCTGTGAAAACCAGCCTGAAATCAAATAAGAATAAAGCAATGCATTGTAATTTTTTTGCAACACAGAAATATGGCATTAGGTCCATCAAGTCTGCGCTAGTGTTTTTCTCCACACGAGCCACTCTCCTACTTGATCCCAATACCATTTAATATTCCTATATTTCTAACTCGTTAAGCATTTTTCAAATATCCAAATCATTTTTAGATAATTTAAGGACTATGAAGCAAAAATTCTGTTTGATGTTATGCATTGGCGATATGCCCATTAGTGGCCTTGGAACACATCATCAAGAGTGCTCTGGAATATTACTGACTGGCTTAGGTATCAGATTTCTGACCTCTACAGAATATCCACTTGATTCCATTACAATTTTGTGTCCTTCCTCTATCAGGGTCCCCCAAACTGTACCAAATACTCAAAATATATGACTTAATTAGAACTACAGTCTTGAACATCAATCTCCGGTCTGCTTACCCAAATACTCCAAATCTAATCGGACCTCCAATGTCAAGACTTGTTCCTGTAATTGGTTGCTTGCCCCTTCTCTCAATAAATTGAGATAGAATATTTCCAAATCCTGAGAGGATCCCACTGTGAGGAAAATGAAATAATGAATACAGTATTCTTATAAAACTATATATGGGTGGGAGGAGTGGGGTGAGGAGGCAATCAAGAAATTGCAATGTCAGTTTAATTATAAAATCTGTGGGATGGGGGTACTGCAATATATTCCTGATTTGAATACAGGAGATTCCACTTCCAGATTAGGATAATTAGAAATATGCAGCAAATCCACATTTATCAGATTACATGTAGTTGTTTTGTCTATCAATTACATAAACACTTCACTTTTCAGTAATAATAACAAACAATTATAATTATTTTTAGTATACAATATTTTGTATATGCTTTGAGGCATCCTCTCAAAACGACAGCTGTTATATAAAAGTAAAATTCTTGATTACCGGTACATGCTCAATGTTAACAGCCATTTAATTCAAGATTATTAACTCAAGGGCAAAACTAGCTCATTGATTTGACCTGAACAAAGAAAATCGAGTACCTATGTGATGTTTGCATTTACAGAAACTAAAACTATTGTTGAGTGAGTGATAAGTTCTCCGATACAATCCAGTCTGTGCTGATTTAACTCGTTTCAAGCAGGGTGCTATAGTTTGCCTCAAAGTCCAGGATCAGTGGACAATCACAATGGTTCCTGCTACTGATGGAATGGACTTCTGCCAAAAATATGCATATTGATGATGACGATAAGATGGTGGTGAAGATAGGATTGCATGTTGGGTTCAGATGTGATTCTGATCATGATCAGCTAACAATCAATGCCAAACTCACAATGAATGGTTGCCACTTGGGCGAGGCATAAAACAGTACAAAAAATAACTAAATGTTATAATACTGATATATTATGCAAGTCTGTTTAGCGAAGCAGGCATATTTCAAGGACAAAGTCAATGTTGACAATTGCTAATCTTTGTGTGTTCAAGTTACATATACAGTAATGTCAATTTCACTTCAGTAAACTCTGCCCTGTTCAGCGTTTCTTGGGTAAATGATAAACCACTAGATTAATAGTGAACCCTGTGTTCTGCACCTTAAATTATTTTTTAAAAAATCTGATTTCAGTGAGACTTGAGTGCTTTCTCCCTTAGGATCAAAATTAGTATAAAAAAAACTTTGCAATTGATTCAGCGCCTTTCATGTCATTGAGACAGTATATCCTTCACAGGACATACTATAAATTGGATTGACTGTATTTTCTCGAAAAAACTGCAGCGATGTCCCATAAATAAACATGGGGGTGAGTGACTAATTTGATTTATCAAGAAAGTGGCACGATCCTAATGAACTGAATATTTCAGTTAGAAACAGGGCCAAGGGAACTCTTGTAAATCTTACAGGGTAAGTATCTGTATCGCAAAGCACATCCGACATAAATAGTTATTGATGTATATGTGTACAATTAGGGATCCCTCCATCACATGGCATCAATGCGATTCATCAATAGTTGAGAAAAATTTAATTTCAGGGAATTTACGAATCAAAATATATTTTGCTGGAGAGATTTGTATTATCAGCATGTAACTCACTCACTGTGTACACAATGTACTGTCGGCCTTTATATATATGTGTGTGCAGTATATATATATTATATATATATATGTGTCCAGTGTGCATTTGTGTATAAAACACGATTGACATCAATAAGATAAACCCAGTGGTTTTGTTAGCAGTTGCCATTACATCATGTCCTTCTCCATTCTGGGCAATTCGGGGCCTTGAGTGAGAAACAATTGTACATTCATTCTGTGGGTACACGGTTCAATCGCTGAAGAGATGAACGTTTAACATGGAAGAAACAAGCAGGAATTTAACAACAAAAAACATCCAACTCCCCTTGAAACTTCCCCGGGTTTAGCCACCGCAGGCAGTCCTGCTCCATTTGCTGGAGGCGTCTGCTTCTATGTTGGCTGTTGCCAGTCTGTGTTCACTCACCTGGTGACTGACTTGGTCAGGACTGGGTATTTCTTGAGCAGGAGCAGGTACTGTTGGAGTAAGACTCGGTCGAAAGATCGCCCAGGTGTGGTCTGTCCCGGCATCATTCAATCAATCAGTCAGTCAGTCCAGACGGCCTGACACACAGACACAGCTCACTCCTGTTCCCTGAGAACTACACACTCGGCTGCTGCCGTAATTACCCACCTAGGAGAGCAAACCAATACAACTTCACCCTTCCTCCTCGCCCCCACCACAGTGAGTTGCATCATTATGCGTGTTTTATTTCAACACAGTGACCTGCCACAAATTACTGAACATTGGAGGAGTTCCTTGTATCTATCTACCATAACATCCGCCCCCCCCCCCCCCCTCCCCACCACCCGGTGAGGGCTCGAACCCATAATAATAATCCTTGCATTTGATACTGCACTTTTCACGTCTTCTAAACGTCTCAAAGCGCTTCACAGAATATACTGTAAAGTGAATTGACTGTATATTTTGTGGGCGAAACGTGGCAGCTCGCAGCAGCATACCCCACAAACAGTCGTGCATTTAAGTGACCAATTTCTTATTGTTTTTTTCCAAAGGATTATTATCAGGCATGTGGAAACTTGTCAAAGGTTTCACCATGACTTGCCGGACTCAAACCTAGGCCTCTCAACTGCATGGCGAGTGCTCTAACCACTGAGCTACAGGAATAATAATAATAAAACTTGCATTTGAGAACCTTATCACGTCTCGAGATGCTTCAAAGTAAGACACTTTTATTTAAGAAACAACACCAAAATTACATTTCACGTCAGGAGCATGTCCTAAGGTGCTGGACAGTCAATGTTTTGAGGCAGGATTTGAAACATTTTGATGCTGTATTTGGAAGATACTGTAGTTCGATTTACAGTACTGTATTACATTTTACTTTATGCTTTGTTACTAAAACAAGATTTTGTGAGCTATTTCTCTTTCTCTCTGGCAAGCCTTGAGGTGCTCACGTATTGTGAGCATTACAGTAACAGACGGGAGAGGGCGTTGCTCCGGTCCGGGTCCGCCCCCTCCTCAGCAACCAACCAATTAGCGGGAGGTCTCGCGGAGACGTCGGGAAGTCTCGCGAGAGCTGCTAGCGCGGGAAGGTGAAGCAGTCAGACAGCCCAGTGAAGAGATGGTGCTGCAGAACAGTGGCCGCCTGAGAGCCGAGCCTCGGGGCCGCCCTGAGGGCACCGACAACCCGTGAGTATCTGCCGTCTCAGTGCCAGGCAGTACAGCTTTGCCCAGGTGCCAACCACTGATTCACTCAACATCTGACTGACTGACTGAGTGACTGACCACCTGAGGGTGTTGCTGATGTCAGAGTTCATGGGCTGACATTAATCTCTATGGCACTCAATAACAATAATAATAATAATAATCCTTGCATCTAATATAGCGCTTTTCACGTCTTCTAGATGCCTCAAGGTGCTTCACAGAATATACTGTAAAGTGAATTGTCCGTATATATTTTGTGGGCGAAACGCAGCAGCCAGTTGTGCACAGCAGTGACCCCTAGAAACAGTCTTGGATCGAAATGACCAATTTTTAGTTATTTTTTGTTAGCAATTTGTTATGGCTTATAATACATAGCAGTATAAGTTAACGATATATAAACGTGTCTACGGTCTCAGGGTGAGATTATGCATTGCCACCCTTGCTGGTTGATTGCTTGGTCAGGAGGGAGCTCCATTCCCCCACCTCACTTTATTTAGAAGTCTATGAGCAGTGGTATCTGCCTCAGGAAGTGTGGACTCGGGGTGAGGCTACAAAATATAATATACATTTACATGAGGCCATAAAATCAACAATAAATATGAATTGTCTAATTGGGTCCCTTTCGCTTTTGTAGTGATGATGGCTCCGCACTCAAGCGCTTGGAGCGCAGTCAATGGACCGATCAGATGGATGCACAGTTTGGATTTGAGCGTCTGAAAGATCCAGGAGAGAAGACAGCCTGGCTCATCAACATGCACCCGGTCGGTCACCTATCTGAGTTGTGTTTTACTAATTAAATCAATTTAGCTGTAAAATTGAACGTAAATGTGTGTGATGTGGTGGTCCGAAACTGTCTAATTTTTGTATATGGAATAAGTTGTTGGTATGTTTTACACAACTGGTGAAACATATTCCTTTTTATGCTGTCTGCTTTCGTCAAATCTTCATTTGCTACACTGATTTTTTTTTCCTTTCATTTCTCTTGCAGGCAGATATTCTGGATGAGGACAAGAGAATGATCAGTGCTGTAGATTATTACTTTATTCAGGATGACGGGACCAGATTCAAGGTCTGGAATAAGTGCATTCTAAATGATGATCAACTGGCATTTACAGGCTGCCTTGAATTGACTGAAATTAAACAACTATTTGTGGGGCAATTCTTTGTGCAATTTGCTGTCATTTTTGCTCACAGGAGGGATGCATCCTAATTATGTAATTCTGGAGTTTAATAAGCGCAGGCTGGTAAGAGCAAGGAAGGATTAGAGATGCCCAAATTTACATTGGGGTACTGTTAAAGTTTAACCAGCTAAAAAACGCATAGGTGCCATTGAAAGCACTATTTTGTAAGCTATCCTGATGCTTGTCCAGTTAGGACCACCCCACCTGGTTTGGATTGTTAACGCTGAATGGGAGGAACCCCTGTATTTGTTCCTGCTTCAATTTTTACACCCCCTCACCTACCGATGAATTACTTTTATTTCTACATCTAGGTTGTTGTTGGTCTTTGTGCTTTACTCATTGAATGTCTGTTTGTTTGATTTCCAGGTCGCTCTTCCTTTTCAGCCATACTTTTATGTTGCTACAAAAAAGGTTTGTAGAAATCTGAAATTAACGTAAACAAAACTGAAATGGTGCAAAATATATGTAGATTTATACACCGGGATGTATTGTATGCAGACTAAGTGTACAACTTGTATTTTCATTGAGGAATTTTAAGTGCTGAGGGTGACAATGTGTTCTTACATTGTAAGTGGATTGCTGCAGCAAACAGTTTCGTTTTGTCAATAACATGACCATTTTATGGTCAACACAGGGCTGTGAGCGAGAGGTTTCATCATTCCTATCAAAAAAGTTTCAAGGCAAATTAAGCAAAATCTCAACCGTCCCCAAAGAAGACTTGGATCTGGTGAGTTGTTTTTATTTCCCTACTCTGTACCCGTCCCCTAAAGTGATCTGAATGGAAAGTGTGAGTGAGTGTTAGTTCATTGTTCACATTTGTTTTTATCACAGCCTAATCATCTAGTTGGTTTGAAGAGACAGTACATTAAGCTCGCCTTTAACACAGTTGATGACCTAGTGAAAGTACGGAAGGACATTTCCCCCGCTGTAAAGAAAAACAAAGAGCGTGAAAAATCAAATGATGCCTATACTGCTTTGTTATCCAGGTAATCATTATGGATAGCAAACCCATCCGTCCTTGCTGAAAAACTTATTGGTGACCTTGGGATTTCTGCTTTCTCATTCCCTAACTGCTGGCGGAACCTCCAGTCACTAAACAACCTCTGGAATAACTGGAGGATCGTTCTGGAACTCCTTTTCTCCCTTTAAATCCAACCTAAAACCTACTTTTTCAGCTGTGCCTACTTTCCTCCTCCCTTGCTCAGAGTGAGTCCAGGGTGTTGCATAATGCTATATAAATGCAAGTTGTTGTGACCTTTAGGGGAATGGTGCAATCTCTTTCACAAAATCAATGAAGTACTATGCTAACTGAATTTGCAAATGAAACACCCACATACCTGGGCTGATCATTATGTTGTGTTGGACTGTTTGCTATTTGAAGCCCTCTTTCGGTGCCGTGTGAAACCTTTTATTCTCTGCTGTTTAGAGGGAGCAACTTGTTTATTTCTCTTGTCATGGCAGTGCAATGGCTGGAGGGAGCATGGCAGAAGCAGAAGGAACATCTAAGAAGATTGCCGATCAGATGGAAAACATAATTGAGATTCGAGAATACGATGTTCCCTATCATGTCCGTGTGTCCATCGATCTGAAGATTCATGTGGTGAGTCGACCCCAGCATTTACATGTTTTAGCAATTGATGTATAGTAGGGTCCGTCGATATGGAAAATTTTCCCATTAGATATATCGATGGGCTCATATCGAGATATACCAAAATATCGATATTTTTGGTTTTTTCGTACGGCGCATGCACGCGCGCATCGGGGGTGCGAGCGCATTCTGGGTGCGCGCGCATTGTGGGTGCGCGCGCATTCGGGGCCTATCTTCTCAGGAGGTAAATATCTTTCTCTCTCTGTGTCTCTCACTCTCTCCATCTCTGTGTTTTTCTGTCTGTGTGTCTCTCTCCCTCTCTCACATCCCCCCCATCTCTATCTATCTGTATATTATCACATCTCCCCCCCCCCCCCCGCCGTCCCTCTCTCGCACCCTCCCACCCCCGTCATCTCTCTCCCCCCCCCCCCCCTCAGCCGTCTCTCTCTCCCTCCCCCTCCCAGCCGTCTTTCTCCCCCCCAGCCGTCTCTCTCCCCCCCCAGCTGTATCTCTCCCCCTCTCCCCCCCCCCAGCCGTCTATCTCCCCCTCCCTCCAGCCGTCTCTCTCCCCCTCTCCCCCCCACAGCCGTCTATCTCCCCCTCCCCCCAGCTGTATCTCTCCCCCTCCCCCCAGCCGTCTCTCTCCCCCTTTCCCCCCCCCAGCCGTCTCTCTCCCCCTCTTTCCCCCCCCAGCCGTCTATCTCCCCCTCCCCCCAGCTGTATCTCTCCCCTTCCCCCCAGCCGTCTCTCTCCCCCTCTCCCCCCCCAGCCGTCTCTCCCCCTCCCCCCAGCCGTCTCTCTCTCCCCCTCTCCCCCCCCGCCCAGCCGTCTCTCTCCCCCTCTCCCCCCAACCGTCTCTCTCCCCCTCCCCCCAGCAGTCTCTCTCCCCCTCACCCCCCCCCCCAGCCGTCTCTCTCCCCCTCTCCCCCCAGCCGTCTCTCTCCCTCTCCCCCCAGCAGTCTCTCTCCCCCTCACCCCCCCCCAGCCATCTCTCTCCCCCTCACCCCCCCCCCCAGCAGTCTCTCTCCCCCTCACCCCCCCCACCCCCAGCTGTCTCTCTCCCCCCCTCACCCCCCCCCACCCCCAGCCGTCTCTCTCACCCCCCAGCCCTTGTATACCTGTATATTGTATTCGAGGACTGTGATACAATATGGCGGCTTTGCACCTCGGTCTGTGCATTGTGTATAGAGATGAGCATTCTGGGTCTTGTAGTTCAGTGTGCTCGCATCCCGATTTTTTACCTCGATATATCGTTTTTTCGATATATCGATATTTTATAAATGTCTATATCGGCATATCGATATGAAAATTATATCGGGTTTTAGCGATATATCGATATATCGCCGGACCCTAATGTATAGTTAGAACAGCTCTTAACGGGTTGAGTGACCAAAACAATTAATCCACGACTGTTTGTGGGCAATTGACTCCATGTTTTGCCCAGAAAATACACATTCAATCTCTTTTACAATATATTTTTCAAAGTGCTTTAAGACATGATAAGGCTAGTATTATTATTATTATTATTATTACCACCTGACAGACCACATCAGCTGTATTAAGAGGAGTTATAGAGATTTTTCAATGATTTTCTGTGAGTGGAATTCAAGCGTTAAAACACTCAACTTAAATCAAAGTTTGTTTGATATCTCTTTAAAAAGAGAGCTTTGTGAAATCTGGATGGTCCAAATTTTATATTCAAAGCTTTGTTTTAGTTGAAAAATGATTCTCTAGTTTGCTAGTTTTATAGCTTTGTTCGCTTTGAAACTTTGTTGTACGCTGATTCAAAGTATTTTAACTTATGCTTTTAATTCTTTGTCATTAGGCACATTGGTATAATATCAGAATCCGTGGTGGTGCGTATCCTCCGGAAATCATACGTAGGGATGACTTAGTTGAACGACCAGTAAGTAGTTTATGAATGTTTAGTCTAATCCAATAAAAACATATGTGGTAGTCACAGTTGTACAAAAGGATGTAACTCTGATTATAAGAACTTTTCCTGTCAACTAGTTTTACATGGAAAAAAGAGAGTGGGAGGACATTTCCATGACTGGAGCTAACTATAATCTATTAAAAAGAGATCGATACATGAGAAGAGTTTCAAAAATTATATGATGAAAGTGGGGGTGACAAGATTTTGCTTCTGTTTCTTGCTTTGTGTTAGTCTTTGACGGATGAATGTTGGGATATGTTTGATATCTATTTCTGGTTCCTTCCAGGATCCTGTTGTTTTGGCTTTTGATATTGAAACTACCAAGCTCCCACTGAAGTTTCCAGATGCTGAAAGTGACCAGATTATGATGATCTCCTACATGATTGATGGACAGGTAGAATCAAACATACAACCTTGATGCTGAGTTGAAGGAACCCTTCCTCTGCCCTCCGAGTCCTGCTTGGGCACCTTGGGATGTTCTGATGTGAAAGGCGCTATACAAATGTCATTTTGTATTGTACTGATGAGCCAGAATGGCTGATCTGTCATAATAATAATCTTGCATCTTGATATAGTGCTTTTCATGTCTTCTAGACGTCTCAAAACGCTTCACAGAATATACTGCGAAGTGAATTGACTATATTTGTGGGCGAAACGCGGAAGCCAATTGCCACAGTCCTACAGTCATGGATTGAGTGACCAAATCATTATAGTTTTTTTTATAATCACCCTGGAGTACTGCCAACACATCTGGCTCTGGAACCAGGATCCTGAAACCTCTACAGAGGATTGATTTGATTCGAATGTTCAGTTTCCACATGTCACTTTGGAACCATTTCAGCTCCAAGGCAACTCCACTTACTGCCTCCATTGAAGATAGTTACTAGTTGGTCATTTTATACCCGATAAACGCATGTTTGAGTCCTCGCTAGGTGGATGGTAACTCCCTGAGAGCTTCCTTGGTGATCAGCACAGCTCAGCATGAAATGTTGGAGAGCATTGTCAGCTCACAGCAGTTATCTTGCTTGCATTTCAGGGTTACCTGATCACAAACCGGGAGATTGTGTCTGAAGATATTGAAGATTTTGAATTTACCCCCAAGCCTGAGTATGATGGTCCTTTCTGTGTGTTTAATGAACAGGATGAGGTGCGTGAGATCAATTAGGATTTAATTCTTAAACATTTTTCATTGGTCCTTCAGTCATTACTCTTCTCTCTCCTAGTTTAAAATACATAATTCTTCATGTTCTTTTGCCTTCCTGTGGTTGACCTACAATAAGACTTCTTCGCCTACTCTTAACTTAATTTTCCTAAGCCTTAAGATTGTGGAGATGAAATGTTAAATCATGTCTATCTCAGTATTCTCTTTTTCCTACAACTTGCAAGTTTTATTTTAAAACACTAATTGGGGTGACACCTAACCACTTATTTTCCTGTCGTTTCTATCCTTGTTGTTGCACTTCATTGTGGGCGAGAGGAAATTTCCGTTTGTGCCTTTTTGTTAATTGTTTGCTTTGATTTAGGCCAGTTTAATTCGGAGATGGTTTGAACATATCCAAGAAATTAAACCCAATATATTTGTGACATACAACGGTGACTCTTTTGATTGGTGAGTACTATATCAAACGCTAGGATTTTATTATTACTATGCTTCTGTCATTCAGTTTTCTCTGTTTTGCCCAAGGGTCTAGCGGAGGCATCCAACTGCCACTGAAGCAGACAATCCCATCCAAGCCACACTTGAGTGGTGTAATTGCTGAAACATTGTTGTGAACAGAGTTTAATGTAGTAATCCTGTATGCTCACAAAATATATAGTTTGCAGTATATTCTGTGAAGTGTTTTGAGATGTCTCGAAGACTTGGTAAGGCACTATATCAAATGCAAGGATTATTATTAGTCCACAGAAATTCACTGGTGGAAGTACCCTTGCCTTTGGGTGAGAAGGGTTCAAGCCCCACATTGCCACATATTTCACTGTTCTAAGTCCAACCTGAAATTAAACAATAAGGCTTTCAAAAGGGCCTGAGATCCCACAAGAGCTGAAGTTTTACTCTAGTATTGCCATTGCTAAAATAGAATGGAGAATATAAATGCAAGTGTTAGGGAATCTGTGCCCCACTGGTAATTGCCTAGAAAAAACCTGGTTATATTGGGAGAGCTTGTTCACTGTCCATGTTGTAACGTCATCAGAGCACTATTTGGAATGAATGAAATTTATGTAGAGCAAAGAATGAAAAATTGTATAGATGTGGGCCCACTAATCATTTCTATTAATATAAATTCTGGTGTTTCAGATACAAACAGAATTAATAGATTTGAGGGAAATGTTGTAGCAAAAAGGTATGTGTTTGTCAACTTAAAGCCAACTGGCTGTAGTTCTTATTTCCTAACACTCGATGTTATCAGAGGCTAAGGTTACGATTCAAGATGTCAACATTGCACAAAATAACAATAACATTGATATAGCCTTTTGTGTTAGGAGGATGTCTCAAAGCACTTCACATGATATGCTGCATAGTCTAGTAAGTTTGTATTTTGTACGAGAATGTGGTAACCCGTTTGTTCCACAAGTAGCCGTGAGTTGAATGAACAATAATATCTGGGGGAACTTTTTTTCCCTAGTAGGAGAGGGTGTATGTCTCTGTTTTCAAACACTGTATTTCCTTCCTGTTTGTGTTTTGCAGGCCCTTTATAGAAACTCGAGCAGAAGTGCATGAGATGAACATGTACAAGGAAATTGGCTTTCAGAAGGACAGCCAGGGCGAATTTAAAGCCAGTCAGAGCATTCACATGGACTGTTACAGGTTCTGCTTTGTATATATGGCAACTGTATTAGTGCGGGCATGTAATATTGTAGCAAGCATGTCTTGTGAGCGACCATAAATCTGGTACTAAATAAACACTTTGACCAGCAGTAGAAGAAGAAATGTTAGAGGAGCTTGTTATTACAGGACCTCATTAGAATGAGGTTGTCTGGGTCCAACGTCTGTTATCCGGCATTATAACATAGGGCAGTAAAATAGACTTCGGAATTGTCATGTTGTTGCGGGAAAAGTATAGTCGAGGCCTGCAATAATGCATAAAAATCCCAAATATTGTTTGAATGAGACCTTCTGCTCACTTTGTTATTGTTCACTTTGACCCTTGATGTATCTGTACATCTATGCAGAGAGAAAGCCAGCTTCCCATATTAAAAATGACCCCATCTCCAGGTCGTTAGGCTGTCACCAACATCACTTCAGGCTGTGCAGGAAATTACTGTATGGCGCTAACTTGATGAGCTCCAATTTTCCACTGATGCACAGGAACCAACTTAAGAAGGGAACCAGTGTTATAATGGAGCTTTTCATTGATATTTTACTCATTAGACAGTGTTTACCATTTTTTTCATCTGGTCAATATCACACACAGTTATGTGTATCTGTGTCTGTGCTGCTGTTGGACTATTGGTATATAATCAGTCTCTTCTGGCAGGTGGGTGAAGAGGGACAGCTACCTGCCTGTAGGCAGCCAAAACCTTAAGGCTGCAGCCAAAGCCAAACTGGGCTACGACCCTGTGGAGCTGGACCCTGAGGATATGTGTCGAATGGCTACCGAAGAGCCTCAGGTAACGGCAGCAGATTGGTGGTCAGAGCTTAGCTTGCCACAATGCAAATCTTGAACAGTGTTTGTTGTGCTCCTAAATGTAGCGTCCTGAAGTGCTGGCTGAAGTTCTACAGAAAAGGCAACCTTTTGATTTTTACAGGCTGTACACAAACATGCCATCCCTTTAGCATACTGGATACTGTCTTAAGTGAAATAAACCTCTTTGAAACAATCATTATATTTCGAACAATTTCAAGTTGGTTAAAGTTAAAAGTAAGAATGCATCCAATTTAACTTTTCTTTTGTGTTTTCGGCAGACCCTAGCCACATACTCGGTGTCTGATGCTGTGGCAACTTATTATATGTACATGAAATATGTACACCCCTTCATTTTTGCCTTGTGCACAATCATTCCTATGGAACCAGATGAGGTAAGTGCTGGAATGTCAGGTTGTGTTCGTGCTAAAAATATTTATTTTTCTTAACTTTTCTCAAACAATGTGCCAATAAACATCCCAGTTGAATAAATGTGTGACAATTCTAGTGGAGTGTTCAAAATATGCCACAAGGTGGCAGTAAGACATTGGTGATCTCACTGAGATTATCAAAACGGTTGGTATAGTTTATCCCCAAATCCTATCCCTAAGAATATAGACATTGAACTGCGATTTCCATCTGTTGATTCATTGGAAAGAGATCATTTGACTTCAACTGTTTTTCCTCTTACTATGCTGCTCAAAAATTTCATACACATATATTATAATAGAAAAACTAGGCCTTCAATGCTTATTATATTTACATAAGTAAATTTATATAAGTGCCACTATATGAAAAGTGCTATATCAAATGCTACGATTATTATATATCATGTTCCTTTTTTGATGTCTGAGACGTACAGAACCCATCTCCACGCGTTATATAGTTATCAAAACGTCTCACAGTACGGTCATGGAATTTACTGAAAAGAGTAGGGATAGTATGAGTAGGTAAATGTGGTAGCCAGTTTGTGTGATGCCTCACAAATAACCATGAAGTGAATAATTTTATCTGGGTGGTTGTTGTCAGGACATCAAGGGAAACTCCCTTCTGTTTTTAAATAGTGTTTGGGGATCTTTAACATCCATGATTGCAATAGTGCCAATAACAATTCTTTTAATCAAACAGTTGCAAAATTAACGCAGTAACATTTTCAGGTGAAATGTATTGATTATGT
Source organism: Hydrolagus colliei (assembly GCA_035084275.1). NCBI lineage: Eukaryota > Metazoa > Chordata > Chondrichthyes > Chimaeriformes > Chimaeridae > Hydrolagus > Hydrolagus colliei. Next base: position 1,906,025 of record CM068761.1, on the reverse strand, counting down.
ATTTGGATTCCAAGAAGTACAAATTTTTTGTTGTTGTCCTTTTGCTAGGTATTGAGGAAGGGATCTGGGACACTATGCGAGGCACTCCTAATGGTTCAAGCTTTCCACGCTAACATAGTCTTTCCGAATAAGCAAGAGCAGGTCTTCAATAAGATGACAAACGATGGCCACGTCCTTGACTCTGAGACCTATGTTGGAGGGCATGTGGAGGCTTTGGAGTCTGGTGTCTTCCGGAGTGATATTCCTTGCCGATTCAAAATGGTAAAAATGCTGAGGAGCAAAGCTGCGAAGCACAGACTGGATCTGCCTGTATCAGAAATATAATCAGTTCAAAGACACCAAGCGCTTTTACAGTAATTACCACTAAGTGTACCAGCTTTTTTTAAAGGCAAGCATAGCGGCCAGTTTTCACAGCTGCTCAGTTAACCTGGTCATTTGCCATGAGCCTATAGACTCGCCAGCAGTCCCCAAATTTGCCATGAGGCAAATGACTAGGTTATCTGTAATAGCATTTCTGCTCAATTTCCCTCGTGTGACGTGATGGTTTTCCAGTGAGTAGCAGTGAGTGGTTTTAATGTGTGTCAGACTCCAGGGTGAGCGTTGACATTTCGTTTCAATTTGTGTTCAATTCAGTTTCCGCCTTGATCTAAAAATCATCTTTCATCAAGCATCTTATTTTTTTCCTTTTAGAATCCGGCAGCATTTGATTTCTTGCTGCAGAGAGTAGAAAGCACTATGCGACATGCCATTGAGGAGGAGGAGCATGTTCCCCTGGATCAAGTCACCAATTTCCAAGAGGTCAGTGATCTGACCAAACCTGTGCGCTAATGCACAGTTTAATTGCGATCACTTGGCTTATCTTGGCTGCTTTAAGAATTCAGAGTCAAAATTAAACTGTACGATGATAGCTGCTCCATGTTAATATCAAATAAAATGGCCTAAGTAAGTTTGAATTGCTAGAAATCTATTTAATATCGTGCCTATGGACTCGCCAGCAGTCCCCAAATTTGACTGACAACTGATTTGTGACATAATATCCATTGAAGTTAAGCATTTGTTGTTAAGCGCTTAATTCGAACAGTGCCTCAATGCACTTTGCAAATTCTTTTGGTCGGCTGGGCATCTGACGCAAGCAAAAACTCATCACCATGTTCAAGAGTATCCAGACTAGACTGTGTTTTCGTTCTGTATTTGTATGTTTTACAAAGGACAATTTCTCTGCAGGTCTATCAATATTAGGAAGAGGATAGGTCAATCTTTTGTGATCTCCATCCGAGTTTCCTTACCAGTTACAGTAGTTTTTATCTGTTCTTGTTCCTCTAGGTGTGTGATGAGATTAAAAAGAAACTGAATTCCTTGAAGGAAGTTCCTAACAGGATTGAATGTCCCCTTATTTACCACTTGGATGTGGGTGCAATGTACCCCAACATCATCCTGACCAATCGCTTACAGGTAGAGTGAATTAACACAATGTGTAGGTTCTGTTTAATGGAGGGCGGAACATGGGAAAATCTTGCATCTCTGAACAAAGTCCATACTTCAAGTCTCTGCTGCTTCCTATTGCCTAGCCGATACACAGTACAGTGTTGATGATGGGTGGAATAACTATGGATCTTGTAGGTTTAAAGTAGCACTTTTGCACATTATCTCCTTTTTCTGTGTAGCCTTCTGCTATGGTGGACGAAGCCATCTGCGCAGCCTGTGACTTCAACAAACCAGGAGCAAACTGTCAACGCAAGATGACTTGGACATGGAGGGGACAGTTCAGTGAGTACAGCTGAACCCTGTGAAGTCATAGAATGTTACAGCACAGAAACACGCCATTCCATTCCATTCATCCCGTCAAATCTGCTCTGGAAGTTTTCTCCATGTAAAACATAAATTTAATCCTATTCTCTTGCTTGCATAGTGAGCCAAGCCATAGTAACTCCCACTTTTTCACATAAAAGTAAACTGTCCTATTGATTTTCTAAGATGAAATTAAAAAATTCTTTTTAGAGTCCTGTTTGATTTTTTTTAACAAAATGTATTTATGTGAACAAAACTCACAACTAATCTGCTACAATCTCTTGCCTGTTTTAGGATGTGCTAACCTGACGTTTTTCTCCGCAGTGCCAGCCACTCGCAGCGAGTACCATCGCATCCAACAACAGCTTGAATCCGAAAAATTCCCTCCAATGTTCCCGAACGGCAGGCCCCAAGCCTTCCACGCACTAAACCGTGAGGAGCAGGCCAAGTACGAAAAGAAGAGATTGGCAGGTAAAGGTCCTGTTGCAGTGACGTCCTTGCAGGATTAGTTGAGGCACAGGTCAGCCCTAATCTAATTAAATGGTGGAACAGGCTCGAAGACTTGAATGGCCTTTGAGCCTCTTCCTGTATTCCCATGTCCTATTGTGGCTGGCTAGGTAGGTATCCCATTTCCCCAGAGCCATTACTGTCATTGTCTGAGACTGAATGACAGCCTCTTCCCAGGTCTCAACTGATGTAAATTCAGAGTGCCAAATTGATATGCCTGGTAATGAGTGTTGCTTAATTAAACCTATATTGCCATCAGTGATTATTAATTTAATACTTTACAACTATTTTCAAAGGAAAGAGAGCCAATGCATTGATTCAGTTGTACATTGCTGACGCTGGCAATATATTGACCTATTCCACAGTATCTCTGACAGCATCAAATCAAGTAGGAGGGAAGCTAATTTGTTTTAGTTTGAGAGGGAATAATAATAATCATAATAATAGTATAATAATAATCCTGGAGAGGGAATGAGTCATGTAACAAGTGGTAAAACATTCACACAATCCCGCAACGTTTGCGATCTATTTTCCAAGCGTATTATAAAAATAATATGTTTTTCAAAGAAATGCTTCCCATCCTGATATTGAAATGGATCCGTGTGCAAAGTATTTTTAAATTGCTTTTGAGTTTGATTAAAAAGCACTTTGCTGTGCAGCTACTGATGGTAATTGATAGACTCGTCTGCGTCCTCTGACTGGAATCTGATGGACTCAATACTTCTGAAACATTTGTGTGATTACGGTCCGTGCCACCTATTTCAGACTACTGCCGCAAAGCATACAAGAAAATCCACAACACAAGAATAGAGGAACGAGTAACGACAATCTGCCAACGTGAAAACTCTTTCTATGTGGACACAGTGCGAGCATTCCGTGACAGACGTTATGAGTTTAAGGGCATGCACAAGGTGGGTAGGATTGACAAGTTACATTTGTACAGTGCCTTTCACATAGGGAGCATCCCAAAGCCAGGTTATTTGGACCCAAATGGGGTTGGGATCGGATTGGGGGTGCTAGAGGGGGTATGAGAGTGCCAGAAGGCGCGGTCGAAGAGTAGGGCCTTGAGAGGAGGGATCAAGGCAAAGGGACTAGGATGGAAGAAGAGAGGTTATGGTGGGTTGGACCAAGCGAGTGATGTGGAGCAGTTTGCTGCTGTGAGTTTCGTAAGTGATTCAACAACATATTGGCAGCGTTTGGAAAATCCCATCAATAGTCACAATATAGTATATTAAAACGTGTTCATGCAATTTGTTAATTAAGCTGTCATTTTTCACTTTATTGTGTTGGGAATTGTATATTTGCAGCGTTAATAAATACAGGTTTATTTTAATGTTTATATTTCCCTTGAACCCTTTTTAGGTGTGGAAGAAGAAGCTCTCTGCAGCCACTGAGTGTGGCGATGCTGCAGAGACCAAGCGCTGTAAGAACATGGAGATCCTGTACGAATCCCTGCAGTTGGCACACAAGTGTATCCTCAACTCCTTCTACGGCTATGTCATGCGGAAAGGGTTGGTACCAAAGCTCAATAAAGACATGCTTGTGTTGACCATGATATCTGAGGGTAGCGGATTGTAGTACTAGTGTGCTACGGTTGTTCTTCATTTGGCTCCAAACTGACGATTGAAAGAGCATGAGCAATATTCCTTAGAACCCATCTTCTCTTGTGTGTTGTAGTCACTGGAGGTCGAAGGTTCAGGTTATAGCATATGGATTCACAGCCATAACTGTGTATCGTTGTTCAAGTCTTACTTTCAATGGGAAGAAGCGATGGGCAGCGATCATGTGTGAATTCCAAGTTTTCCCTGGATGTTCTCACTGGGATTATGCTGAAAGCAAAGACTGAAAATGCTACCTTGATTTTTGCCTGATCATTTCCATTAGCCAATCTATTCAAATGTCTTCTCCGCTTCTGGATACACCCTAACAAAATTACGCATGCACCTGAATAAAATTACATCCTCCCAAATGAAATTAGATCTGTTTTCTGTTCCTCTAAGCCAACACTGCTGTAATGTAAACACATTTACATTTAACTTTAATTGTTTGAGTGCAAAAGTACCAATTATTTTTACTTTGATCCATCTTGGGAGTTTTCCCTGCTTCTTTCCTGTAACTGTTGATGCTTTCTCCTTCCTCAAAGGAATCAATTATAGTGCTCCAACCCACTAAGATAAGCTAAATCACCATAGTAAAAATTGAATCTGTAAGCTATATGACTCCCAGCTTTACCAAGTTGTGCCTTTACCCATTTGATTCGCCTGGCAAGCGAGAGGACTGTATTTCATTCCTGGGCGGGGCAAAATTCCCCCCCCCCCCCCCCCCTCATTTGACTTAAGATGTATTGTTCATTCCTGTGATTTGAATAAATCTTCTGATCAGTGTCATGGTCACACTTGTTGTGGTACCATCCAAAGTGAGCTATAGACTGCACAACCTTGCCTTCTGCTATGACAGTGGATTAACTATTGAAGAGAGATTCCCTACTCAATTCCAAAGGACTTGGACTGAGATCATTCACCATAGAGGAAATTGTGTAATACTGGGTAACTGGCTAATAATACGATTAGGAGATTTTTAAAGCTCCTTAGAGCTTAGGTTGATTTGTAATTTGAGAGAATTACGAATATTATTTAATAAGAAATGCACATTTCTTGATTGACTGCAGGGCTCGTTGGTATTCGATGGAAATGGCCGGGATTGTTTGTCATACAGGGGCTAACATCATCACGCAAGCCAGGGAACTGATAGAACAAATTGGGTAAGTGCGATCCAAGGTGCAGACACCACGATGGCTGTGGCTTCTTCTGTTAAAATGGCATTTCGTTGATGCGGCTGATCTTTCTCGTCATAGTATTTGGAACTCCAGCTGTCCTGCAGTTTCAATGCAGTCGATACTGTCCTGCAAGGTACAGCTGATAGGGCTAGAATAGTTGGAAGGTTTGATTAATGTCCTGATACATAAGACCGATGAGCCAAATTAGCACAGAGGAGAGCTCCTTGGTGTTGTAAATGGATTGAAAGTGTCCAGATTGCCTTTTGCGTATAACTGCAGATTGGGACTCCTATGCGGCCTTTTGACATTCCTGTATTCAGTCAGACAAAGGGAATTTCCACCACTTGCTGCAAACACAACAGTTGTTCTTTATTCAATCCTGCATTAGCAAAACAAAGATTGTTTCTGTTGCAGGAGGCCCTTGGAGTTGGACACTGATGGCATTTGGTGTGTGCTTCCCAACTCTTTCCCAGAAAATTTTGTTGTTCTGTCAAATAATCCTAAAAAGCCAAAAGTTACAATCTCCTACCCTGGAGCCATGCTCAACATCCTGGTGAAGGTAAGCATGAAGGATCCAGCAAGTAGTTTGATACTGTTGAAATAATATACAATACTAATCCTTACATTTGGTATCGCGCCTTTCACTTGAGAATGTCTCAAAGCATTTTGCATGGTATACTGGAAAGGTATACTGTGTATTGGCAGCTCATTTGAGCAGAGCAGTGTCCCAAATTGGCAGCGGAATTCTGAATTGATTGCACTTTGTGAATGGTGGAGCTAGGGAGGCTGGCGAGGAGGTCATTGGAGAAATCTAGGTGGAAGGTGATGATGAGGGAATGAAGTATGAATGAGGTATGGATGAGGGTTTCAGCAACATTAGGTGGGAGATATGGAATGCGGGAAGTGTTCTTGGTCAGGGATGAGATGTAGGGTAGGGAGGACAACTGGGAATCTAAGTAGATGCCAGGTTGCTCACAGGTTTAATGAGTCAAAGGGATAAGCCAGAAAGGTTAAAGAAGTTTGTCAGTAGTCAAAAGCAAGAAGATGTTGGCAGGAGCTGGGAGGATGGATTCAGTCTCATCTTATGTCCAGCTGCAGAAAATCGACGCTCATACAGTCAGTACGTCTCAACGTCTTAACTGTAGTCTACTGATACACTCACTGATCTGGAATTTTTGGGGGTGAGAAGTGAAGTGGTTCACTATAATCAATATGCTATCCCGAGATTTGACTCAGTGGGGTATTGGGAGAGAAGGGTGTTGTTTTGTGGCAGTAAAGCTGGTGCTAAAGATGGCCTCCACTTTGTGTTGCAGGAGCACTTTACCAACGAACAGTACCAAGAGCTGGTGGATCCTGCAAATCTAACCTACATTGCACGCTCAGAAAACAGTATCTTCTTTGAGGTGGATGGTCCATACTTGGCCATGATCCTGCCAGCCTCCAAAGAGGAAGGGAAGAAGTTAAAGAAAAGGTATGCGAAGAGGAACACATGGTGGTGTGTTAGATTTAATACTGTGAGTTTACTATCCTCTCCCTATGATAGCTACTATTGGAGTTGTGTAGCCAGCTGCTGGGAACGATATAAGGGCAATGACATTTTCTAATTGCAATTAATTAAAAAAGATTATGTGCATCTGAGGTCCAAATAACTTATGGTTTAACCTTAAACATGTTATCTTAAGTTATATCTTCAATTGTGGAAAATTCATAAATTTGGTCTTAATCTGGAATTAATTGGTTATTTATTATTTAAAATACACAATTATTTATTTCAAATTAAGATTGAAATGAAGGATTTTCCAAAACTGGTTGTTTGATTGAATGTCATTGTTCTATTTGTGACAGGTATGCAGTGTTCAATGAGGATGGCTCATTGGCTGAGCTGAAAGGCTTTGAGGTGAAACGCCGTGGTGAATTGCAGCTCATCAAGATTTTCCAATCCTCTGTGTTTGAGGCTTTTCTGAAGGGTACTACCCTGGAAGAAGTATATGCATCTGTGGCCAAGGTAGCAGATTATTGGTTGGATGTTCTCTACAGCAAGGTAAGGACTGTGAAATAGAAGGGGGTTGAGCTGAATGGTTTGAGCAATTTGTTTGCAATGCCTATTTGACCACAATCTGTATTGAATAATTCATGCTTAAATCTTCCACAGTAGAACTAATATATATACAGTACTTCTTTGAGTATATCCTTAAAACCATGGTCATACAGTGGTGGCTTTGTAAATTCTATGTTAATCCACTGGTAATTCTTTCATTGACAGAACTAGCTATGGTAACAAATCTGCAGGGTTAGTGCTAATCTACTTGAGGGTCTATGATGGACTACAATTTAATTGATTTCTTTTCCATTCTTGACTTAACCTGTCAGGCTGTAGTGTTTCGCATTAGCTATTCTGCCAAATGTCTATAAAACCATTGTTAAGGCAGGATCATGACATTAGATCACTAAAAGGTACAGTGATTTTAACTTTGGCAGGTTGCTTCCTTTTAAACTGAGCCGCAGTTTAAATCTGCCCTTTACTGTAACATCATTATATTTGTATAGCACCTTTCATGTCAAGAGGATGTCCCATTGATTACAGTAAACATAACCACTTTTGTAGTTTAGATACAATCAATTGCAAGAGTATTGTTTTCCAGGAACCTATCCTCTTAAAACTCTTAATCTGAGCAATAATGGTGCGAATTTTTTTTCTGTCTGGTTCGTGTGCATTTTATATATTTTTATTTCTGCTTTGATCTGCAGGCCGCCAACATGCCAGACACTGAGCTCTTTGAGCTGATCTCTGAAAATCGATCCATGTCACGCAAACTGGAGGATTATGGTGAGCAGAAATCCACCTCAATCAGCACAGCTAAACGACTGGCCGAGTTTCTGGGTGATCAGATGGTGAAGGACGCGGGGCTGAGCTGCCGTTTTGTCATCTCCAAGAAGCCGGAGGGGTCACCTGTGACTGAGAGGTGAGGATGTGAGAAATTCAGATCCATGCAAAACAAATATACTTTATATACTTTATATAGCGACTTCTAATTCAGTGTCCTTTCCCAAACATTTGCATTGATTTTTGAATGAGACATTAAACCGAGGTGCCCTATCTGTTCTTTGGGAGGATCAAATGATCCCATTACATTTACTTTGAAAAGAGGAGGTGCTTCTGAACAATCTTTGTGACTAATTGATTGACCTGATAGCTAATTCAGGTGAAATAAATTACGATTGTTTGTGCAAGTGCCTGCTTTGTTTGACGAAGTTTAACCATAATCACTGCCAAAGCTCATTACGACATTTGAATGTGATGAACATAAAAAATACAAATTATTTTCATATTGGAATCTGTACGAGACTTTGCAACTGATATAAATGGCTGAAGCCAGAACCTAGAAGCGATGACAAATGTACTAACACTGCTCACTCAATGTCTGCTCAGACAAGAGAGGTTAATGTTTAGCTCTGCCTCATCCTAATAAAGTAAAAGCCTGCTTATCCCGCGCCCTCGGGACCTGGCCAATGCCAGTTAAAGCGCGTGCCTGATATTCAGCCGAAAACACAAATAAAATGTTTTTAATTGAAGAAAAAAACATTGTGCTGGATAAATTCCAGTTAATCGAATGGGGACATTTTTTGAGTTGCTGGATATATGGAAGTTACGGTTGATTGGGTCATCGATAAACATGCTTTTACTGTACTAATTTATGGACTGAAAACCTGTTGACCTTTTACCCAATTATTGTTTTTTAACAGGACAATAGATTGTCCACTATATTGAATAACAAGAAATTGTAGAACTCTTACAGTGGTGATATCATCTGCTTCAGACCATACCAGGTCTATTGGACCAAGAGTAACAAGGGAATACTGCTTAGGAATATTTAATTATTCAGTGTGTTCTTTAAGTATATTTTGTTTTGTGTAGAGCAATTCCACTGGCTATCTTCCAAGCAGAGTCGAGTGTGAAAAAGCACTACCTGAGAAAATGGTTGAAGAGCGCCTCCTTACAGGACCTGGACATTAGATTGGTAAGTTTCAATTAAATTAGCTTTTGTTCTTTATTTTATTTTCAAATCCCTGACTCTCCAGGGCTTTGGGACGTTCTCCTGATGTGAAAGGCGCTGTACAAGTGTAATTTTGTTATTGTTGTTGCTGTTGTTCCTGATGTGAAAAGCGCCATACTAATTATAATATGTTCCAGTTAACCTCTGGGTAAAGATAAACTTCCTGGTGTCTATCCTGAATTTGCCCTTTCTAACTGGAAACTGATGGCCTTTTATTCTACTGTCATAGTGCATCCTTAAGTATGGGACCTCTTCAATCCCATTTAAATTTGATAGCCCTCTGTAAAGTCATCTTTTTAGATGTCTTTTCTCAATACTGAAGAGCCTTACCTTGTCTAATCATTGCACATAGCTCATTCCTCGTAACACTGAGGATCATCCTTGTCACTCCTCTATGCTGCCTCAAGAGGAATGGAAACTCCCCAAAGTCGTGGCAATCAGAATAATATCCAATACTTTTTCATGCTGCAGCAACAACAATTTGTGTTTATATAACGCCCTTCATGTGAGCCATTGTCTCAAAGCACTTGCCTAACCAATACAGCCCAATTCAGAGCACTTTATAATACTAGTATGTCATCTGGGGATCTGAGCTTATCTCTTCCTGTTTACCTTGTTTATTGCTGACTTGCACTGTTTTGATTAATTTAAAATCATTCCAGGTGAGCGAATAAATCTATGAATACAGTCTATCTAGCACATCTAGCAAAGTGTTTCCCTTTTGTTCCTCCTAGATTCTAGATTGGGATTATTACATTGAGCGACTCGGAAGTGCCATCCAGAAGATTATCACCATCCCTGCTGCCCTTCAGCAGGTTAGTATCCGACCTCTTAACTTATTCTTATTTGAAGCTCTATGCCTGCGGAGTAGAAGGGTGGCCTTTGGGTTGGGTGAATGACTGAAGGCTCTGTCAAGCAGGAAGGTCTTGAAACACACCTTGAAGGAGGCAAAGGAAAGGGTGGCGTGAAGCGACTCTGGGATGGAGTTCCAGGGAGCAGGAGCAGAAAGGCTGAAGATCCAACCGTCAATAGAGGAGTGGGCAAGGGAGGGGGGGACATATTGCCGGCCAATGCCAGGAGGAAGGTGTGGATGGATTGCCTTGGGAAAAGCTAATGTTGCTGGGAATTCATAGGGGCAGCCAATCGACTTAGAATAAGCCATGGCATATGCTATAGTAACCATAACTGTGCCTCATACACCTGAAGTGTTCCGACTGTGGAAGCATTTGTGGACTTTTTTGAAATAAAAAAAGAAGCATTTCCTTGCAGGTGAAGAATCCAGTTCCTCGGGTCCGCCATCCTGACTGGCTTCATAAGAAACTGCTGGAGAAGAATGACATTTACAAGCAGAAGAAAATCAACGAACTGTTTACGAACACTGGGGTTCGGCAGGTAAGTTCTCCGTAATTAGTTTTCTGAATTCCAATAAAACGCAACACTTTGAAAAGTGCCTTTTCTTTATGAACAAATCAAAGATAATTGACGTTTATTATGTACAAGGAAATATGTGTGGCCCAAAGGTTCATCACATGCTTCTTATTTGCAATTTGTTTCATAATCTGAGCTCTGTCATTAGATTATAATAATCCTTGCATATATAATGTTTTTCACGTCTTCTAGATGTCTCTAGATGGGTAGATTGAGTGAAGTTCTTCCAATCGATAAAACTTAAATTTTTCCCGTGAAGTCTGTTGTACACACGCCTTTTAAACTACTTCAAACTGGTGATAACCCAGCAGTGTGATTTAATGGGATTTTAAAGAGGGTGGACGTAAATTTGTGCTGAAATATTTATAGAGGCAATATATCTCATCCAAAGAGGCCTGGAACCAAATAATTATTCCTTTGGGGGAAGCACTTGGTTTCCTCTGACCCACTAAGTAGTCTCATGAATGATATGGAGTTGGGGTAGCAAAATCTGCCAGTTTACGCTATTGCCTCCGTGGAGTCCTGTAACTCAGTGGTGTTCAATCCCCTTCGCTCAGTGGTTAGAACACTAGCCTTATAAGCGTGAGACCTGTGTTCTAAACCAGGTAGGTCAGGGCGAAACCTTGGGAAAATTTCCTTACTCCACACTCCTAATAGTAATCCCTCCAAAAAAAATACAATAATAAAATTGGTCATTTAAATCCACGACTGTTTGTGGGACACTGCTGTGAGCAATTGGCTGCCACGTTTTCGCTCACAAATACACTCAATTTAGAGTAAATTCTGTGAAGTGTTTTTAGATGTCTAGAAGACGTGAAAAGCGCTATATCAAATTCAAGGATTATTATTATTCAATTAAACCAGCCAGTAAATAAAAGAATGCTTGCAATTAATGGAGCATTCTAATTCAACTGGTTAAACTCCAGCAGTACCACAATTCGCACTCTTGGGTCCCCAAGTCTTGACATTTGTAAGCCATCATGTGCCTAATACTGTCCTGAATAACAACAACAACAAAATTACATTGATAGAGCATTAGAGTGTTCTAAGAATTGAGGTGACTATGTTTCAGATAACCACCAATCAGCAAGTGGAGAGCACCCAGCAATCAGAGATTGGTGACATGGAGGACTTTGGTATTCCCAAGCGCCCATTGCAACCAACTATCCCTATCAGCACCAAGAGGAGGCGTGGTCCAACCGACGAGAGTCAGGAAGAATCTCAAGACCTGGAATTAACTCAATCCTGGAGGGAAATATTGGGACCTCCTCCTTCCCTGGGAACCACAAAGGTAATTGACCTGTTGTTTCTTCTCCTCCACCCTGCCTGTCCCCAACCCCAGTTTGGGTCTGAAACAATGTCTGTCCAGCGCCTTGGGACGTCCTCCTAACATGAAAGGCGTTATATGAGTGTAATGTTGTTGTGTAACTGAAAGACTACAATTTGATGGATTTATGATCAACATAACCATTACGCTTATTATTCCCTGGTTTATTTAATAGGTTTTTAAACGATTGGGATTTTTTGACAAAGTGTTCTGATAGACCACATTCAAGTCTAGGGTGAGCTCTATAATTAATTTGGATTACCAACACAGTGCAGGATCCAGGGTAAAGTGAGTTTGGTGCCAAGTGAGAGTTGTGGTGCCCTTTGGTGTAAAAGTAACACTTGCCTGTACCTGTAGCTCCAATAGACACTAAAACAATTACTTGGAAACTGACTGCGTACTTCTATTGTTGGTTTGGAACAGGATGAACGACTAGTGTGGCTGAGGTACCACAAAAAGAAATGGGAGCTACAAGCCAGGCAAAGGAAAGAGCGCAGGAAGAGGAGGAAGCTGGACGGTGGCGAGGCTGCAATAGGAAGACCGATTCGAGATGGTCCTGCAACTAGCCTCAGTAGCTTCCTGCGTCGGACTGCCCGCACCATTCTGGATATGCCGTGGCAGATTGTGCAGGTAAACCTCTCTCTCTCTTAAACTGACGAATATATACATACGTGCAGAGATTTGATTTGGGTTGTGCAACACTTAAATAGAACAAATCGCTTGATTTATTGTCCTCAGATTGCAGAAACAAGCCACCCTGGTCTCTTCAAGCTGTGGGCCGTGGTCGGAAGTGATTTACATTGTATAAAACTCAACATCCCACGATTATTTTACGTCAACCAGCGGATCCCTAAAACAGAGGACGGTGCTGTTTTCAAGAAGGTATATTTTGTGGTTTTTCGTTCTAGTTCTCGGAAACACTCAGCGATTCCTGCCATGGAAGTTCCTTTACGCGGTAAAACCCGTTTGTTAAACGTTATTTTTACTTTTGTTTATAGGTCAGCCGTATCCTGCCTCGGTCCAATATAGTTTACAACCTATATGAGTATGGTGTGCCAGAGGACATGTACCAGGAACACATTAACGAGATCAATGCTGATCTTTCTGCTCCAGATATTGAAGGAGTCTATGAAACTCAGGTTGGTACAGCATGTTGAGTACTCAGCTGAATCTGTGCAACATATGATCTCTCTGATAATAATAATAATGCTTGCTTCTGATATAGCACTTTATTATTACCAAGGTCGAGAATGACCTCTGGAGCACAGAACTGTATGATACAAAAGATCCGCTAACTACCTTGCTATAAAATGTCCATTTCCTCATCTCACGGGAAGAAACGCTGAACTCCCTTTGGAAAGGAAGTTGGTCCTTTATGTGGGAGATTGCTCCCACATAAAGTGTACAATTGGCTGCTGTGCAACGCTCACAAAATACAGTCAAACCACTTTACAAACTATTCTGTGAAGCACTTTGAGACATCTCAACAGGGTGTTAAGGCGCTATATCAAATGCAAGGATTATCATTTGTCCATGGAGTGCCATAGAATTCCAATACAGAGTAAATGTCTGGAAAATATTGTCTCCTGATGAACGTTTATAATATTGGCACAGTCCTGGGAGACGGGTATCTGCTAAATAATGGAGGATACTCACTTTAACCTTGTCAAACAGTTATACAAATGTCATTTTGTCGTTGTTGATGTAGGAATTGAGTTTTCATCGTTCCGTTTAGAAGTTTTCCGTATGGAAAAAAAAAACATGTATAGAAGCACTGATTGTCCAGCCCCTTGGGATGTCCTCCCAATGTGAAAGGCGCTATACAAATGTAATTTTATGTTGTTGTTATAGGATTAAAGATGGTTAATCAATACTGACCAACGTAAATGCCTGGGAAATCGTATGTTCTAATGTGCACTGTCTGGAACTGGCACTATGGAGACTATAAATAATAAATGCAACGGAAACTTGCTATTAAAGTACTGGGAATACACTGACCTATTTTGTTATGATGGAGTTTGAGAATTTGGTTGCTATCAAGGCAATGCAGGGAGGTGGGTGGGGGATAGAAGGAGGAGAAACTGACCAAGCAACTGCCCTCAATTCTGAGATGTCCATAAGATGTAGATAATAATGATCCTTGCATTTGATATTATGCTTTTCGTGTCTTCTAGACATCTCAGTGCGCTTCATAAAATATATTGTAAAGTGAATTGACTATATATTTGTGGGCTAAACATGGCAGTCAATTGCGCACAGCAGCGTCCCCACAAACAGTCATGAATTGAAATGACCAAGAGATAATTTTGTCCGTATTGTTGGGCAGAAAAAGAAAAGTTCCATCAAAACCCAGCTTTTTTTTATTTTCTGCATTCTATGAACATCTATTTAGAATCAACAACAACAACAAAATTGCACTTATATAGCGCTTTTCACGTTGGGAGGACGTCCCAAACTGCTGAACAGTCAGGCCAGAACCCGAGCGGGGGTGGGGGAGGGTCAGGATAGGGGGAAGGGGAAGGAGAGTGAGAGAGTTAGTGCAGCAGTCAAAGAGGAAGGTCTTGAGACTGGCCTTGAAGGAGGAAAGGGAGGCTGCGGGATGGAGTTCCACAGTGAACCAACCTATTGAGTCAATAGGTATTTCACAAAGATACTTCATGAGTTGATAGATTGAATTCATACTAATTCTCTCCAAAAAGACATAGCGAGCGTTACAGAGGGTTTTTGCAGTATTTGTTATGATATTTGAATGCCGGAAAGGCAATTAGAAGTGTTGAACTGGATTTTTTTTTCTCTCTCATTGCTCTTCCCAGATTCCCTTGTTGTATCGTGCTCTGGTACAACTTGGCTGTGTCTGTATGGTCAGTAGACAGTTGTCACGTCACCTTATCGGTCGAGAAAAGGACACCTTTGATTTGGAGCAGCTGGAAATGCGGTCCTTAGCGCAATTCAGTTACTTGGAACCAGGTAAGCCTAGTGACTGGCGTTCAAATACCATATGGCTGACTTCAATCTGGGCAGCCTTATTTTATAAGATTACTGAAACCTTTATTGTGGGTTTAAACGTTAAAAACAGCATGTTGTAAGTATCAATCCTTTTTTATGTGCTTTAATAAAAAAAAATTTAAAAAGCAACCCTACGGTAATTGAATATCTGATTGACCAGAATTTGAAATTTAATTTCTTTGTTCTGAGAGGTGCTTAAATACTTAGCAATTGGTTCTCACTTTCCACATATAATTGCATTATTTCAACTTTTCAGCCGCAGGAAGTTGTCCAAAGGAGTATAGTCGATTTGTAACGTTTCAAGAGTCTTTTGTGAGCTATCAGATGTAATAAGCCACAAGTTCAATTAGAGCATTTGGTGTCCAGTTAGTTCCCAGGGGGGGGATTTCCTTTTTCGTTGGCAAAGTCAACCAAATAGGGGTAATAGACATTTTACAAGCAGGAAAGCAATAACATTTTATTGCCAATATCAATGGTTCTACAGAAACTAATGCTTGCCTTTTTGTCTCACAGGCAGTGTCCGACATATCTACTTATACCACAACGCTCAAGGGAACAAAGCACTCTTTGGATTGTTCATCCCCTCTCAGAGGAAGGCTTCGGTGTTTGTTCTTGACACTGTAAGTAACGTTCGCGAGCCAATCCTAGAGAGGATGACTGCTGAGTATTCTGAGATTTGATAGTTTCCCTATTAAGTGTCTGGCACATTTGGGTAAACAACAGCAATTTGTATTTTTATCGAGCCCTTCATCTGGTTTGATTTCATTGTTCTCTCTTTTCCAATTGATTTTCAGGAAGATATTCTTTTTGAAATATATATGGTTCCAGAGTTTTGTGTTATATCTTTCAAAATATTAACATACAGTTAATGTCTCCTACATCCCTATAACCAACTAACACCCGTTTTGACTTAGCTTCCCCTGCTCATATTGACTATAATAATCAGGAATCTCTTAGGATATATTGCTTTGTGGCATCTAGATGTCCGTTGCACAGCATTTATCTGAATGCAGTATCTTATTTAAC
Source organism: Hydrolagus colliei (assembly GCA_035084275.1). Classification (NCBI taxonomy): domain Eukaryota; kingdom Metazoa; phylum Chordata; class Chondrichthyes; order Chimaeriformes; family Chimaeridae; genus Hydrolagus; species Hydrolagus colliei. The sequence goes on along the minus strand of CM068761.1, from coordinate 1,890,112 downwards.
CTGAATTAGGTTCGCAGTAACCAGATGCCAAATTTGACAAACCTATACGCAGCCGAGCGGACAGCCATGCTGGAGAAATTGGACGAGGAACTTCTCCCTCCTGACAAGCACACATTTGAAATTCGAGCAGAAAAGGACCCAAAACAAATCTACAGAGCAATTCAGCGACTACTCCTGAACTACAAGGTAACAAAACTGCAGCAGGTTATCAGATTTCTGGCAGAATAGACGATACCACAACAATGCTTCCATCCGATATAATGTCTTTCACTTGGGAGACTTCTCAAAGTACTTCATACTGTATTTCAGCCTCTCTACCTCCACACTCTGGAACTCCATCCCACAGTCCCTTTGCCTCACTCCCTCCCTCGCTTCCTTCACGACCCTCCTCTTCAACCATGCTGCCTTCCCATTCTCTCCCTCCCCTCCTAACTCTCTCGCCCCTAACCCTTCCCTGCCCCTTGCTCGGGTCCCGTCCTGACTGTTCAGCACCTTGGGACGTCCTCCCGACGTGAAAGGTGCTCGATAAATGTAATTTTGTTGTATTGTGTAGCAGCCAATTTGATAAGAGAAAATGAAAAATGGTTGATTCATTTATCAGTTTTAACATTAACTTTTTATTTAAAAAAAAATAAAAGGATGAAAGACGAGGTCCCACCCTCATAGCGATTCAGTCCAAGTGGGACCTGAAGAGGCTCGTCAATGGAATGCTTGTTCTGGATGATTTTCCACTGGTGCCTGTTCATGTGATTGATGATATCAGCTACAGTGTGCTGGATTGGCAACGCCAAGGGGTGCGCAGAATGATCAGACACTACCTTAGTCTGGACAGTGTTCTTTCTAAGGCATTCGAGATGGCCAGGTAAGACTACCTTAAACCTTACACTCTTCATTTTGAATGCATATTCAGGCTGTTTTCCACATGGGAAATAACCCACCACCCCCCGGACTGGATACGGCCCACGGGCCACCAGTTAGAATATGATTTGTGGAGTCGTGTAGCTCAGTAGTTAGAGCGCTCACCTTACAAGCGTGAGACCTGTGTTTTGAATCCAGGCAGGTCAGGGCGAAACCTTAGGCAAGTTTCCTTACTCCAACACATGCCTAATAATAATCCCTAAAAAAAACACCATAATAAAATTGATCATTTTCAATTCACGACTGTTTGTGGGGCACGGCTGTGTGTAATTGCACCCGCAAATATATACAGTTAATTCACTTTACGGTATACTCTGTGAAGTGCTTTGAGACGTCTAGATAGAAGATGTAAAAAGTGCTATATCAAATGCAAGGATGATTATTATTGTTAGTTAGACGACAAGAGTTTCAAAACCTTCAACATTGGCTTCAGAGAAGTTACACAAAACCCTAGAGTCATATCTTTCAAAAAGTATATCATCCTGAAAATCAGTCCGGAGCTATTTTAAGACGGAGAAATAATATATAAAAAGAGAAGTGTTGCTGTGTGAACTCACTAATGATGATTGAAAATTCTGGGACCTCAGCCAGTTTACCTGAAGGCATGTGGTTACGGCAGGTGACATTACTCCAGACAGGGAAATAACTCGGAATAAATCAGCAAAATAAAATCAGTTTGAAAGATTCTGACAGATGTAAAATATTCTAAGAAACTCTCACTTGAGAAACGTTAATTCTGACCCCAACCCATTACCTCCTGCTCCAGGTATTATCACATTCCCATTGGAAATCTCCCAGATGACATCTCGATCTTTGGCTCAGACCTCTTTTTCTCCAGACACCTCCGTCGACACAACCACCTTCTGTGGCTTTCCCCGACCTCCCGGCCTGACCTGGGGGGCAAGGAGGCGGATGATAACCGTCTGGTGATGGAGTATGATGAGAGATCAACGGTAGAGATCAATAATCCAGACTGTTACTCCACAGGTATGACTTGGACCGTTGCAAGAAAGTTTTACCTTTAGTTTGCATGTGAACAGGAGGCTTTTCAACCAATTGAGCATTTGCTACCATTTTATCGGTTCTTTGTAAATCATTCAGTTTCCTTGCCTTTTTTGTCCATACACTTTGCAACCCTTCCTTCCTTTCTTCCTTCCTGGTCAAGACTTTAAATATGGTTTTATTTTCGTCATTATTTTTTGTTAGTAAATGTAGCAAAATTGTAGCAAGAAATATGTTTGGATTATCTTGATGCAATTGATTTGAGAAATTTTTGGTAACCTGCAGTTTGTGTGGAGCTGGACATTCAGAGCCTGGCAGTGAACTCCATCCTTCAGTCCCATCATGTTAATGACATGGAGGGAGCATCCAGCATTGGTGTCAGCTTCGATGTTATCCAGCAAGCTTCGCTGGAAGACATGATGTCAGGGAATCAGGCAGCTAACGCACTGGCCAGTTACGATGAGACAGCACTGTGCTCTAACACCTTCAGGTACTCGATTATGTGAGGGGGAATGTAGATGTGCATTGTTATTTTAGATAATTCTCAGGAATTTATTAAACAGGAACAACTGGCTTTTCCTTGAATATTCTGCTTATCTGAAGGCCTATTTCTTCGGCCAAGATTTTGATCATCCTTAACTGCCACCCACACTCCACTCGGCTCCCACCCCTAGCTTGGATGCCACCTTAGACTGTTAAGTACCTTAGGATCTCCTCCCAACATGAAAGATACTATATAAATGTAAACGTGTATTGCTGGTGTATTGTACCACCATACTGCCAGTTGCCACTTTGTTTATTAATTACTGTTAGGTTGCAAACATTACTGATGTCTAGATCTTGCAGGTTCTGCTAATCGCTGTTTTTCCTGCAGGATCCTCAAGAGCATGGTTGTTGGCTGGGTGAAGGAAATCACTCACTATCAGAACGTTTATGCAGATAACCAAGTCATGCACTTTTACCGCTGGCTTCGCTCTCCTTCCTCATTGCTGTTTGATCCTGCTCTACACCGCACACTCCACGGTATGATGAAGAAACTCTTCCTTCAGTAAGTCGTGTCTCCACCACCCCCTACCCCCAGTCCAGTAACAGCGGCTACTGTGAAAATTGAACAATCAGCTGGGACCTCCTGAATTGAGCGTTAAATTATTCATTCATTCCATGGCAGTTTCTGAGACCATGCATTGTGCAATTGTTTGCTGGATTTGCTATAAAAATAATCACTTTGCTTACTTGTGAAATGCTTGGAGGTAATAAGGTGCTAGCTATATAAAAAAAATGTATAATTGGTACAGAGGTGATGCTTCTCTCTTCCCCGACCCTCCCCATCCCCCAACCACCCACCCGGGTCCTGACCTGATTGTTTAGCACTTTGGGACGTCCTCCCAACATGAAAGGCGCTTTATAAGGACAATTTTGTTGGTGTTGTTATTCTTCCTTTCGACGCAGGCTGGTAGCAGAATTTAAGAGGCTTGGCTCGTCTGTGGTCTATGCCAACTTCAACAGAATAATCCTGTGCACAAACAAACGTCAGATTGAAGATGCGATTGGCTATGTGGAATACATCACAAAGAGGTAATTTTTGCAGATTGTACCTTTTACAAAGTGTAATAACCCACTCTCCAGAAATAGAGGAACTCAAGCTTGAATCCATAACGGTACTGGGACTCCTCAATGCACGTCGTCGCGATGCACTTCGTTTCGCTAATACATCATTGATGAAATAATTACAAAATGTTGATGAAATAATTACAAAATAATTACAACTCGTAAAATTTAGAAAAAATGTACGAAGACGCAAACACATGCTTGCGATCAGCCCTATGGTAGTTTAGGTTTCGCTATGCGTTGTTTCACTTAAAGTCGCACTTTTCGAGAACGCATCCGCGACGTTAATGGAGTCCCAGTAATTCCATTTGTTAATTGACTTTTTTTTTACAGCATTCATTCCCGTGAGATTTTCCATTCCCTTTCCATCTCTTTTTCTCGCTGTTGGGAATTCCTGCTATGGATGGACCCAGCTAATTTTGGCGGGATTAAGGGCAAGCTTCCCTCCAGCGTACTCTGGGGAGAGGTGAGAGGATCCTACTTTCTTTTCTGTGGTGCAGCAATGGTATTTTTAAAGCATTTTGTAGTTTCCCTCAAGACTCTTGTTTATCTCTTGACTGTTCAGTGCCTTGGGACATCCTCCCGACGTGAAAGGCGCTCTATAAGTGAAATTTGGTTGTTGTTGTTATCAGCCCAAATTTGGTTATAACTGTGTCGCAGGGCAGAACTCATTGACTGTGCATGTGTGAAGTTGCCTTGCTCGCTTGACATGTACTAGTCAGATTTCTTACATAAATAGCTGGAGGTCGTTAAGATTTACGGGGGGTGAGTGAAGTCCTACTTGTGAAGACTTGCTTGCTGTGTTCAAATTGTTTGCAGCATCATGTGCCATTTCAGTCACTTTTAATCTATGAACCGTATCTGCAAATCTTGCGGCAGGTGGGCAAGGAAAATGAACCAAAGGAGCAGGTTACCGAAGAGGACAGTGAGGATGATGAGGAAGAGGTTCATTCAGAAGAGGAGGAAAGCTTGACTGATGTGGAGGATCTGCTGGACAATAACTGGAATATCCTCCAGTTTCTTCCTCAAGCCGCCTCCTGCCAGAGTTACTTCCTCATGATCATCTCAGGTATGGTAACCACCCATTTTAAAAAGGTGGATTTGTGGTGGCGCCTCATATGCCAGTGGCTGAATTTTCCCATGTCAATCTTTCCTTGCAGCTTATATTGTAGCTGTCTATCACAGCATGAAGGAGGAAATGAGGCGCAATGCCCCAGGGTGTACACCTGTTAAACGTCGAGTGGCCAGCCAGTCCACACAGGAGCCTGCGGAGGAGGTTGGTGCATTAGCAGGTAACAAACCATGTTAAAAGTCCTGATATCCTAGACATTGGCCTCCGCAGTGTTGAGCTTGCTACGGTGAAGATCAGTGTTTCTTCTTCCAATTGTTGTCTAGTTCAGTAGCCTAGTGGCACTTGTTTCTGGGCAAACTGGTATAAAATGGGGCCTGAATGTGGAACTGGAGGGTCTCTAAGGAACTTTATGTAGCATACATCCCCCTTCAGGATACAGAGAATAATTTTCCAAGATAAATTTTCATTGGACTCTCTCCTGCCTCATCCATTCTGTAGGGATGATTACCTTCTCTCAAGAATACGTATCTAATGAGCTCACACAGAACTTCTTCACAATCACCCAGAAGATCCAGAAGAAGATGAGTGGCACACGAAATGCGACTCAACCCTCTGAAATGTTCCCCCTCCTGCCTGGTTCCTACCTTCCCTTGAATAACCCAGCACTCGAGTTCATCAAATCAGTCTGTAAGGTAAGACGCAGTGAGCCGTTCAGCCAGACACCGTAAGAATAGTACAGTGTTGAGAATTTGATGGAAGACATTCTGTGTTCTTGTTACAACGCTTGACATAGTTTTAAATCCAACTAAAGCTCCTGTAGCTCGTTGGTTAGAGCATTCACCTTACAAGCGTGATACCTGTGTTCAACTCCAGGCAGATCAGGGCAAAACTTTGGGCAAGTTTCCTTATTCCGCCTAATAATAATCCGTTTAAACAAACACAATAATAAAATTGTCATTTTCAATCCATGACTGACTGTGGGGACGCTGCTGTGCGCAATTGGTTGCCACGTTTCGCCCACAAATATACAGTCAATTCACTTTACAGTATATTCTTTGAGACGTCGGTAAGATGTGAAAAGTGCTATATCAAATGCAAGCATTATTATTATTAATGAGCAAAGAGACACTGCTACCTGTTGAGGGGACCGTTGTGTCACGTCCCCTCCAAAGGCCAGCTTCACATGTGAAAGGAACTAGCCTTTTCTTTGCTGGGTATATTTCAACAAGCGCCAGGTTCTCAGATTGTACTGGTTTAGCACATCAGGAACGACACATTGTAATCTCCAACCGGCTTATCTGACACGTGCAGCAACATCACGTGAAGGCATCACTTCAATGTGACATGTCCACATCTCTGGACACGTCATTTAGATGGAATTGGACCTCCAAATGTGGTCTCTTTTAACCAAGGTTTTATAATAGTAGTAATAATAATAATCCTTGCATTTAATATCGCACTTTTTACATCTAGGTTTTGATTATTAGGCACATGGAGTAAGGAAACTTGCCCAAGATTTTGCCCTGCCTGGAATTGAACCCAGATCTCTCACTTGTAAGGCGAATGCTCTAACCGCTGAGCTACAGGACTCCACAGACTTTATGTCTGAGTAATGCTTCCAATTCACTGGCACTCCACCATGATTGAGTGGAACAGTTGATGTCTGATGGATAATTGAGTTTTATTGATTTCTCTCTTGATGCGTTTTAAATTTTGCCGCTTTTATTATTTTCTCACCAGGTCCTGTCTCTGGATTCGAAAATAACGAATCAAGTTAACAAGCTGAAGAGGGACCTTCTGCGACTAATCGACATCGGGGAGTTCTCTGAGGAAGCCCAGTTTAAAGACCCCTGCCAATCTTACATATTGCCCGAGGTGATCTGCAAACACTGCAACTTTTGCCGAGACTTGGATCTCTGCAAAGATCCCTCCATCTTGCAGGTAGGTACAAGTAGCGGAGATAGAGAACAAACACCTAATTTATCCCTGAAGCACCCTCGAAGCTCAGTAAACAGTCCATCTAGCCTTTTTAAGCAAATACATTTTTATTAACTTGTTTCTCGGTTACGTATGGGGCTTGCTGCCACCTCCTTCTGAGTTAAGAGGCTAGGGGCTAGAGCTGAGCGAGCCAGGCTGACATCTGTCCTCGTTTGAAGCAGAGTCCATCAAGGGTGTTAGGTGAATGCTTGAAAAAGAGAAATATGAGACGGTTATAGACGTGAGTACAAGAGTGGGATTAGATTAGATCAGGGACTCATGGAGAAAAAGCACATTTAATGGCTTTTCTATTTCAGGCGTTGCATGGTTGAGAATAAAAGGTCAATATAGCCATAGCATTATTCCAAATCTAATTTTTGTGACGTATTCTACACCCATTACTTGTAACAGTATCCGCTGGCTAATGATGCAGCTGAAGATCTTTTTGTCTTCAAGTAACCAATGCAGTCGCACAGCCAACTCTATGAGTGTAGCCGGTTTTCCAATGATCTCCTTACCCAGAATGTGGACACCCATTTTGTGAAGTATTCATTAACCTGATTTCATGGATCACAATCCTTGTTGCATCTGATCAGACAAACATTTGGAGAATGCTGAAGTCATTTTTTTGTCCCTAGTTACTACGGTTCCACTTCGATACAGCTTCCCAAGGCCGTGCCTCATCCCCACCCTGAGTTACATAAACATTCTCACACGTCTCGCTATCTACAAACGCAAAGAGACTGTGTGAGAGAAGTTACTTTCTTTGCTCTCCCTCTTGTGGAGAAATGTGCTCTGGAGCGAATTGGAGGCTCAACGTGCGCTTAAAGGATTTTAGATGAATTCTACAGAACCTTGCCCATGATGCAATGTACTGCTTTGGGACTGTTTTCAAATGTTTGGCCTTTTAGATGCTCGTTCCTGGTTCACAGGCAACACTAAATCACCTGTCTCTCTCTTTTGACAGGATGGCACGATCTTACTAAAGTGGTGCTGCACAAACTGTCAGACCGAATACGACTTGGACGCCATAGAAATGAGACTGGTCGAAGCCTTGCAGAAGAAAATGATGGCTTACACTCTCCAGGACTTGGTAGATTAACGTATTCTAATTCCCCGAACAGTAATCAGGCTTCCTATTCTAGATGTGTTAAGATATTGAAACCCGATTAATCTACATAATTGGCAAGGATAAGCTTAACAAAGAATTGCTTGTCTGCTAAACAACATGTGGCTAAACGGAGTCCCAGGTAACTCAATTGGCCGAGCGAGGGGCAGAAGGCTGTGAGATCAAACCCTGCGTGGGTCTGTGTTGATGGCTTTGTGAGAGACCATAATTAGGGTCCCCAAGTGCTGGATCTCATATGTTTTGAGACCTGCTGTTGGGCAAGGGTTAACATCCTTTTCTATTCTTTCTAGATTTGTTCAAAATGTAAAGGCATTAAGGAAGCCAACATGCCCATTTACTGTAGCTGCGCACGAGATTTCGACCTGACATTTTCAGTGAAGGTTTGTATGTTCTATTCCATTTCTGGGTCATAAACAACAACAGCAACAAATTATATTTGTATAGAACTTTTCAAATTGGGAGAACGTCCCAAGGTGCTGGACAGTCAAGGATTTGGATCTGAGATGGGGGTTGGGATCAGGAGTGGTAGATAACAACAACAACAACAAAATTACATTTGTAGAGCGCCTTTCACGTCGGCAGGACGTTCCAAGGCGCTAAACAAGTCAGGTCGGGAGCCGAGCAAGGGAGAGGGCCGGAATAGGGGGGAGGGGCGGAAGAGAATTAGGAGGGGAGGAAGAGAGTTGGGAAGGCAGTAGAAGGCACGGTCGAAGAGGAGGATCTTGAGACCGGTCATGGAGGAGGCAAGGGAAGGAGCGAGGCGAAGTGACTTTGGGATAGAGTTCCAGAGTGTGGGGGCAGAGAGCATAAGGGAGTTGTTCAGATCTGCTCCTTAGTTTCCACTCATCCAATGCAGGAAAAGAGATGAGTGACTCAGTAACTAATCAATGTGATTCGGATGGCTATCTGAAAAGTATTTTGTTCACGTGACTGATTCTACATTATTAAGAAGGCCTGTGATATGCGGGAGAGATGTCTAAATTGATGCTAATCAATATTTTGAAGGAGGTTAAATGCCTTTATGTTCTGAAATTACGTTTGGGTCTCCAGAGGTCAGATGCAAAAATGAATTCAACATGACCCATTACATTTTTTTTCACAATCGGGCGACTTAATGTCGTTGGATCCTCATGTACGGATGGATGGCGTGACAATTTCACTTCCTGTGTCGGCAACACCCAATTTGCATGGATTCATGTGCCTTTATGTTAGGAGGACATCTCAAAGCGCTTCACACAACCCATCAGGAGTCTTCACAACCAAACTGTCCTTTTGTGTAGTTTTGTGGTGGACCACTGCACCCAGCTCCACGACCACATCACTCCCACCCTCGCTCAGCACCATTGGCTCCCCATCCACTACCTCTCTGACCTGCTGTCCCCCGCCCCTTTGTTCTGCGGGCTCTGGCCCCCGCCTGACCCATCCCGACCATCAGCAGACGGGCATTCAGCCTCTCTGCCCCACACTCTGGAACTTCATCCACAGTCCCTTCACCTCGCTCCCTCCTGGCCTCCTCCACGGCTGGTCTCAAGATCCTCCTCTTCGACCGTGCCTTCTGCCCTTCCCTGTCCTGCCCCTCACCCTTGTTTGGGTTCCGACCTGACTGTTCAGCGCCTTGGGACGTGCTCCCAATGCGAAAGGCGTTCAATAAATCTAATTTTGTTGTTGTTGGTTGGAGTCTTGAGGGCTGTCTGAATTTTCTGCTGCGGTTTTACAGGGCTTTGCGGAGCTGATCCAGGTGTTCAGAAACATCGCCCGGCACTACAGCATGCCAGTCCTCCAGGAGACGGTGGAGTGGATATTTCAGATGAATCCACATATGAGGACGTGAGGACACAGTTCAGGACCACTGAAACAACACACTACCAAGTCTGCGGTGAATAGCAGATATTACCGAGTAGTCCATAATAGGAGTAAAGTGTAACCCTGCCACATTCCACCATCAGTGCAGAAATACAGCCAGCTCCTGGAGCTGGAATTCGAACACAGCGAGTTCTGCCAGTGTTTTAAACCCCCATCCACACCCCACCCCTATGTGTATGTATATGTAGCACTTGGGTGGGTATGTGGATCGTGGCTTCTCACGGCCCAGACTAGCATGAAGACTTCACTCAAAAGGTCTGAGTGTATTGGTAAATAATTTTATTTCATCATATGCAGTCAGATAGATGAACTAATGGGTCGGTGGAAGCAATTTGACTGACTTGAGGGATTAAATTGATATGTGTACTCTACAACCTGGTGAGTGTGATGGATGGCCTTTTTAAGGCATGAAAATAGGACAATGCTTCAATCCTTTTATTTAATTTAATTGGCTGTTGTCTTTACTCCAATCAAAGCTGCTGTAAAACTGCAGTCTTGTAAAGCTATGGTCTAGTATTCTGTGGGGCATCAAGATCTTTGCCTTGTTTGACGTGACAGAGCAAGGAAAGAAAAATATATTTCACTTAATTTGGGGGCAGTTTTCACGTCTATAATTATTAGTTCACACATGGTCACTGTGTGGAACTGTGCGCTCGATGGTTTCCAAGCAGTTCAACGCATTTTGACCAGAAGGAATTTATCTTCACTCACTGTTAAATCAACAACATGTATATTTTTCTGTTTACATCCAGCTGTTGACTCGAAATGTAGGCTTTGCCAAGCACTTTTACAGCTTAGAGAGGGAAAAGCACATGTGTATCAAGGGATTGAAGGCAATAAGTTAATATCCTATGATAATGACTCTGGATTATTCTTATTATTCTGAGTTGAAAGCTTCATTTTACATAATGTGCCAATTTCCTATTACACCTGAATTAATATTTAATATAACGCAGAATTCTCTGCAGATTACTTTTTGTAAGTAAGACTAGCAATGTTGAAAATCACTGGCGTTTCTTTAGGACTTTTGCCTGCGGTTCTAACTTTTGCAAAAACAAAAAATAAAGGCTTTTTCAATCCTAACTGAATCTGATGTGGAAAGTGTGTAACGTCAATGGTAAGCAAAGTGGATTTAACTCCCAGCAGTAACCCAATGCCACCCCAGGCCTTGGCTTTAGCCAATGTCTGCCTAACACCCTGAAGTAAAACCCTTTCATGCATTTAATATAAAAATATTCAAAAAGGATTTGCTCATTTGATCTACGACTGGTTGTGGGACAATGCTGTATACTCAGTTGCCTGCCGTGTTTCGCCCTCAAATGTAGTCAGTTGACCTTACAGTATATTCTGTGAGGTGCATTTAGACATCTCAACCAGGTAATAAGGTACAGGTAAACCTCGCTTAACGTTGCGTCAGTCCACGTTGTTTCGTTATTACGATGCTGATACATAGGCGAGCATATATTCACCAACACAACTGCGGCTTAAGCGAGGACTAAGTGTACTGTATCAAATGCAAGAATTATTATTATAAACTGCTGAGAAACATTCTCCACACCCTACTATGTACTTTAATATTATCAGTTTGCTTTCTGCAGCTTTTCTTGGCAATTACTGTAATTATATTGAATAGGTGCTTTTTCTTTATTTATTTGTCTAACAGCTGTCACTGGAAGATCTGGTAACCGAATGACTCACAGATTAACAGGGGAGTGGAAATGTCAGGACCAGTTTAACTGGGTTTTAATTTCTTTTAAAACCGGTCGCTCCTTTTGGAACTCTCATGAGAATCTCAGCATTCAGCTGACTAATGAGAAACCGAGGAGTTTATAGTCAGGAGTGGATTATTTATCAAATGCAAGGATTATTATTATTATTATCAGCCTCTGATGGAGGGAATCATTTACAGGTAGACCTCGCTTAACGTTGCTTCGGTCAATGTTGTTTTGTTATTACATCGTTGATTCATATTCATATATTCATTTAACATTGCGACGTTCGCTATTATATCGTTCCCCCGGGTGGAAACGAACTACTTTGGACAGCGTAGATGTAATTAGACGCTGAACGCCCAGTAATCTCTGCGCTTATCGTTTCGCTTAAAATTGCACGTTTTGCGATGGCAACTGCGACGTTAAGCGAGGGCTAAGTGTACTTTGCTTTGCCTCCTTGGTATAAGTATACTGCCTTGTCTCTCCCTTCCTCTAGTGACCAACGCTGCTGCATGTTTTGGTAGTTCACTCATCTAAAACTTATTTTACAAAAAAAAACCTTTGCCAATTTCACACAAAATACATCTTCATTTTTTTTGTAGGATTCAAACAACTTTATTCTGCAGGTTTTCTCCAAACACAAATAAAGACAGTTGTGTAGAGATGAATGAAGCGAGAACATTTTTTTTTGTTTTTCGTAAAATTCATTAAACAATCACCGTCCTTAGATCATTTTCACCGGGGCACACAAACAAGCCAGCTTCGTCTGAGCCACACACGGGATTCAGTGTTCACTTGGAACAGGCTTACTCATACAGCAAACAGTTTAGCACCTAGTTAGACCACATTTTCTGTAGGCGTCAAGAGAACTACATCAGTTGGGTTTCAGATCAGGTTAGTGTTGTTAGTTGTTACGGTGTTAGTTTGAGCAATAAGTAGCACTACAGACGAACTTGATAATTGGAGAGGACTCAGGCAGTTCAGAGTGGAGAGAGCATGCAGCACGAGACAAGGATTGTAAACTTGCCATAGAACGCAAGGAATGGAAAGTGAGCTCATTGAATGGTCTGCCATATATTCACGTCCTACATACAGACTACATCTCCACTTAATTACATCCTTAATTCTCACCACATCCTTTAAACGTTTAGGCTTATGCCTTAAGTTTTGCAACTGAGGTCAATTTCTTATCTATATAAATTAAATCTGTTACACGCAGCTTAAAGGAACAGCGTTAGCAGCTTCTCTCAGGCCTTTTTTTACCTTGCAATTATAAAAGCGCAGGGAGTGTTAAAATCTCAATCACAATGAGCGAGAGGTTGTTGCTAAATGATCAGAATCAACTCGCCAAGTAAAAAACAAACTGGAACTGTTACTGTTCCCCAATTTTGAAGTCAAAGTCATAATTGAAGAAAGTGAATTTATTTGTTTCCCCAAAATGGATCTAACCTTGTACTGTTTCCAGTTATATAACGAGGGTTGAGTGCATGAGTTTAGATTGCAGTTTAAAGGTTGTAAGTGTTATTTATCCATCATATGCTGACAGATAGTTTGGGCGTTGGGTGGGTGGAACTGACACGTTTGTGCCAGAGGTGTTTGTGGAGGATGCCTTCCTGGAATAACTGGGAACAAATTATATAAAGCTATTTGCTCACTCTGCGCTTGATGTGCCTGGGAAAGTTGCTCGTTAGTGCTGCCCCAGATGACAGTTCTCTGTTGAGACAAATTTGGGTTTTGCTATCCATCCCTTGGTCTTAGAGTCACCACTCTATTAGATTGTGACTTGCTTTGCCTGTTTGTATTCAATGAAGCAGTTAGTGATTTGACCAGTTAAAAGTTGCTAAACGATATTGACTTGAAGGGGTACAGGAATAAGGCAGGGCAGTGGGACTCGATAAACGACTTGTTCCGAGAGCCACTGGGAGAATTGACATGCTGAATGCTGTATCTTACTAATGATTCTAACTAGAATAGTTTAATAAATAGTTTTGTCTGTCCAAAGGTTGGAGAGTCTGGTACTAAGAACCCTAGGTATGAGTTGTGTGACATTTGGATATTTTTTTTTTTTGCAAATTCTGGGGCACTTTTTGTCAATAAGACATTTTGTTTCCCCGGACACCACTCTACTGCTCCGACTCTCACTGCATCTCACTAGGGACAGACAAGAGGGTTTTTGGCGTTTAACAAAGTCCATCTGATGATGGCGTTGTTCCTTCTGGTGAAATCCCATTCTGATTGGCCATAATCTCCTTAGCAACCTGCACAATGGAAATTAAATTTTTTACAAATACTGTTAATATATCGCGGATGTTAAAAAAAAAACTTATCAATGAGATTCTTCCCAGTCGCCCTAGTTGGTTAAAGGCAGCTGTCGGGTTAGTGCTCAATCAGATGGTTACTGGTTTAATGCTGCGTTGGCTGATCTCAACAACAATTAATCTTCTTTGGGAAGAAGGAATGAAAAACGTTAGCTTGATATTAGACTTTTGACCTCATTTAAGATCAGGCAGAAACCAGGCAGAATACAGGCTCGCTGTCTTAAGCTCATGTACAAAGTAAATGTTAAAAAGAAAGTGAAAGGTCCACCACCAGAACCTTTGAGCAGAACGGGAGAAAATTAGTCAATTCAAAAGTTTTTTTTAAAAAAAAAACTTGGCTTCACAGATCACAAAATACAAAACAACGATCAGTGGACAGGACTCCAGGCGGGGGCTGGAATCGTAAATGAATACTGCAAGTTAAGATACTTGCGATCACTTGCATTCTTCACAAGGAGTGTCTCATCCACCTTAATTTAACCTGAAAGTACAAAGGGACGGACGGCTGCCTTTAGCCACGAGGATTTCTATATATAATTGCTAATAATCTTTATTGAAATTTAAAACTAGAGAAGGCTGATATTGTGTTGGAATCGCTCTGCGTCGCTAAATATTCTAAAGGTAGGGATGGACTACCATACTTACCATGCCAACGCTCTCTTTTTTTTTGTCCTGGTATTATTTTAGAATAATCAATTAGAAAATGATGTGCCAAACGTTCCCTCAATTGACATTTTTATACCGATCTGTGATAGATCAGCTAAACAGGCGAGTTTGGCTTCCGGAAAGGATTTTAACCCCCCACCCCAAAAAAAGCTCTGCTTCCTCGTTCCTCTCTCCCTCCCTGTGGTAACTCTTTTAGCCTCTACTCAGGACTCTTCCCCTCTGCTACTGAACAAGGAGAGGGAAGTTTGGTGGAGCCAGGCTTGCACTGTATCCACTCACTGAGCATGTGAATACATCAAAACTGTCTTCCATTTGGCTCACCAAAGACTTGCCATGTCAAATGCATGGATGTCCAGTCTAGACCCTGGCTGGGGTGGGGTGGATGGATGGGTGGGTGGGTGTGTAGGGAGTACTGTAGACACATGAGAGTAATGGAAGAGAGAGAAAGAGAGAGAGAGAGGCAGAGTGTCTGTGAAATGCATCAATAAGTCGTTGAACGTTTGGATAGTTCATCCTTCACCTCATCAAACTTCTTATGACTGTAGACATCGTTCTTGTTCATGAAGGTCAGCAGGATCCAGTCACACAGGAACGATCCCTGGGTTCAACAACAAGAGAAGAAATGAGTCAAGACTCAATCGAATGTCATTCCTGACAAGTTCCTGACAATTCCTGGGATTTGTATTAGATGTTATTGAGTGGCAGGTTGGGCCGTCAAAGAGCTGTCAAAATCTCCTGCTCAGTACTGGTGCCTCTAACTCATTATTATTATTATTTGTGGAGTCTGTAGCTCAGTGGTTAGAACACTCGCCTTACAAACGTGAGACCTGTGTTTCGAATCCAGGCAGGTCAGCGCGAAATCTTGGGCAACTTTCTTTACTCCAAACAAACACGCACACACACGCCTAATAATAATCCCTCCAAAAACAACTAAATAATAAAAATTGGTCATTTCAAACCACGACTGTTAGTGAGGACACTGCTGTGAGCAATTGACTGCTGCGTTTCGCCCACAAATGTACAGTCAATTCACTTTACAGTATATTCTGTGAAGCGTTTTGAGATGTCTAGAAGATGTGAAAAGCGCCATTTCAAACGCAAGTAGTATTATTATATATATTGGCCTTCAATGTTCTGAGCAGGTCCTTGATGCCAATCCCAGCATTTGAACGAAGGAAACGTTGAGATTCAGGCAAATGCAAGGTTCAAATCCTCCTGTTCCCACTTTTCTCTTCCTCCGTCAATGCAACATGTGTCATTACCAGTTGCAGTGCTGTAAAACACACACACACACATACATACACATACACACACACACACACACATTACAGAACATGTAAAGGCAGAGAGTGAGAAAGTACTTACAAGACCGATGGATGTCAAAGCCGCAGCTATGTTAATAATTGTCGGGACCACATTAAATTTCCCAGCCTGGATGGGAAGCAAAGTGGAATCAATTTGTTTTATTCCAGTCGCGGAAATCACCCAGAGAACAAAAGCTTCGCCTGCCTCCATACCACTCATCTGTCGTTTTGATACATTCAGGAAATGATCTTAACAACAACCCCCAGCTCGGATGATCCAAATCCCTGAGATTGTCCAGCGCTGTGTAAATGCAATTTGTTGATTACTCTCTCTCTATATCTCAAAAACAAACCTCGAAACATTAACCGAAGTGTTTATTACCTGACCGTGAATGACGACATCGATTCTGATCCCATACACCTTGACTAAAGTCCGGTATTCAGTGTTGTTCATGAAGTAGTACTTTGCATGCCTGTCGCCAGGACAGAGAAACAGAGAAGTGAAAAAGAGAAAAGGTTCATTAAGAAGTAAGAAATCAATGCCATTTCTTTATGACTGTTTGTGGGGGACGCTGCTGCACGCAATTGGCTGCTGCGTTTCATCTATTTTACACACACGCAATCTATTTTACACACGCACACATACACACATCTATTATACACACATCTATTTTACACACATAGATCCAATTTACACTCACACACCCATTTACACACACATAAACGTCAATTTTACACACACACATCCATTTTACACACACACACACACACACACACACACACCCGTTACCACTTTTGTCTCTAGAAATAAATGCGACGCACTGACCTGAAATTGTAGCCCGAGGTGGCGTTGTTGTGTTTGGACACAGAGTCAAGCCTCCTGAAGGAATACTTTGGGTTACATTTCGAAGCCGACTTGTCCAGATCGCAATTCCAGCTTATTATCACTCCCAGGACCCCTCCCTGTAGACCACGCACAGAATGACAGATAAGGCACAGGGTCAGAATCTCACCGTGAGCGGAGAGATAGGATACATACGGGGTTTGAGACGTCTCGAAGTTTGCGAGAAGGCGTTTGATCAAATGGAAGGGTTATCATTCGCCAGCCCTGACAAAGTGATCCGCCTGATTTTCACTGCGAGTTTGATAACAGGATGACGTTAACGGCGTAGCTTTTCGCGGTGGAAACCCGTAGTACGGAGTATTTGGTGCCAATAACCGCGTTGAGAAGATGAAATGGATTCATGATAATATTAATAATAATAACAACAATGCCGCCGCGAACAGTGGAACTTGGTTTTAATGTCTCATCTAAAGGACGACACTGCCAACCATGTAACCACCCCCCCCCCCCACACCACACACACCCAGCAATGTATTGGAATGTCAGCCTAGACTGTACGAATTCACAGTGCCCATACGGAGACTCCACCCATAACCTTCTGACTCGGGAGGCGAACTGTAGTCGAGTGTGAGGATCTCGAAATCCATCCGTTCTGTGAAATATTAGACTGCAGTATTGTGGAGCTCCTTTGGCTCAGGAGTGGTTAGAGCGCTCGCCTTACAAGTGTGAGACCTGTGTTAGAATCCAGGCAGACCAGGGCGAGACCTTGCGCAAGTTTCTTTACGTCACACGCCTTATTAATAATAATCCCTCAAAAAAAAACACACAATAATAAAAATTGGTCATTTTAACCCACTCTGTTTGTGGTGGTGGGGGGGGGCGCTGGGCGCAAATGGCTGCCGCGTTTTGCCCGCAAATATACAGTCAATTCACTTCACAGTGTATACTGATGTGGAAGATGCTATTATCAAATTCAAGAATCATTAATATTATTACCTTCCTGACCAGGTCATCGAACGTCTCTCCGGCTTCCTGAATGATGAAGCTCAGAGGAAAGATGGGGCAGTAGAGGTTGGTCTCTGCGCTGAACACACAACTCCTCAAATAATCTGGTGCTACGTTGTCCTGAATGTTTCCCCTGGAGGGTAAAATGGTCAGAAACAATAAATCCTAAACTAAAATCACTCAGCCCTAATGTACAGCACAACCAAGAAACGGAAGCGACGTTTGAAAAACAATAACGCTGAATAATTTAAACGAAAGTAAATCCTTTTCAAAGCTGGTTCACGTGTATGTATGTATGTTATTCACATAAAACACAACTCATGGTTAATAATGCGGGCGATAGTCACTGTGGGATTCACTGACCAGCAACTTAAGAGTTGTTAAGGTGCACACAGCTATAAGGCACGGTTGGGAATTCCATGAGTCAGATGCAAGGTACAGATTTCCGTGAGCAATCTGAAGGCTTTATTTTCAAACCGTCGCTTTTCAGCTCCCTAACAAACCCCTCCTTTTTTGAAAAATATAAAATGCACACAGTTGTTCTCCACACACTTGATCTATCTCTCAGCAAAGGTCCATCTGAGAGGTGGCTAGGACCCTTTAGCAAGTCACCCCCACCACCCCTCCCCCACCCCCTGCCTCCAACACTCCCTCCCCACCCCTCACTTCTCCACACTCACTGATAACTGATTGAATCAAGCAGAAAAATCTGGGGTTGGGTCAAGTGAGAAATGATCGGGATTTGATGAGGAGCACTGATTAGACCCACTGATTATGCTTCATTGAGATACACAGCTACAGCTCACTTACAGCTTCCACAACAAACACAATCAAATTGCTTTTAATCGAACGCCCATCATGTCAGGAGGGCCTCTTGAAGAGTGCTTCACGGGATTTACTGCAAAGAAATAGAGAGCGGGTATTCTGTAGGCAAACTCGGCAGCCAATTTGCACACTCACTGCTTACTTTGAAAATTGGAACTTGGGGAAGTAGATGGTGTTTTTGATGAATATGGTGAAATTCTCAGCTTCTCTCAGGACAGAGTCACTGTGGGAGGAAGGACAGAGAGACAGAGATAGACATTCAGAACCTGGATTTCAACACCCCGAATAAAGACGATGTCAACCGGGTAATAACAATAAGATAATTATTAAGATAATATTATTAGTGATAGTAGTCTATGATCCTATAAGGCAATAAGAAACCATTATAATAATACTACATTTGATATCGCACTTTTCATGTCTTCGAGACTGTGTCTCAAAGCGCTTCACAGAATGTGCTGAAAAGTGAATTATTATTCGTGGGCGAAATGTGGCAGCCGATTGTGCACGGCAGTGTCCCCACAAACAGTCGTGGATTGAAATGACCAATTTATTATTGGGAGTGTTATCAGAGTTAGGGATTATTATTAGGCGTGTGGAGTAAGGAAACTTGCCCAAGGTTTTGCCCTGACCTGCTTGGAATTGAACCCAGGTCTCTGGCTTGCGAGGCGGATGCTCTAACCACTGAGCTACAGGACTCCACGGAATTGGTGGAAAACCACAAGAACGGAGAGGCAGAACCCGCCCACCCCACGAATGACGTTCCTAATAAAAAAGAACAGATTTATTTCATCGTGTCCCTTATTCAGGGATTCCTTGATGTCTCTCGCTGTTCATCAAACACCTGCATGGAATTAACCCACTGTTAATACTGCGAGCCAAAGCCCTAATGGGGAGGAAGTGAGGGAGGTCCTAGATGGACAAGTAGTGGGAAAGCTGGCTCGGAAAGCTTCACCAAACCTTGCACAGCAACGAAAAAAACATTGGCCAACTCAAAAGTTGATTCCGTTGCAGTTCTTGCACCCGATTCAATATGTCGCCTGCGTCTGAAAGACTTCTGGGAGGGAGCTTTAAACGTTCCAAGTGTCCGAATCCTTGGCCGGCCGTTGATGAAATGTAACTGGGAAGTATTTCAGGCACCTTACAGCTGGCTCTCTTTCCACCGGGCACCAAGCGTAGATTTCACAAGTCTTGATGGAGCCCTGGTAGGTCACACAATTCCCGGTTTTCACACCTGCGCAGGGAGAACCATCATTGAACCGTCGCTGATCGCAACCCCCGAACGTCTAACGTGGTCGGCAGCCAGACAGATCCCAAATCGTCCCCACTTCACTCAGAGGGTAGTGAATTGATGGAATTCTCTACCCCATAAAGGCTCGTAAATGCTCACTCAGTCCTAGAACACATTCAAGACTGAGATAAATAAGATTTCTTACGCATAAAGGGATTAAGGGATATGGGGATAAGGCGGGTGGGGCAGGTGGAGTTAGATTAGAAGATCAGCCATGATTTTATTGAATGGCGGGGCAGGCTCGAGGGGCCAAATGGCCTATTCCTGCTCCTAATTTTTATCTTCTTATGTTCTTAATCATGTACCCTCCTTCCCTTATCTCCTTCAGGGCCCATCTCAAAACTTTTCTCTTGTCTTGACTGTGCCTTCGGCCTCCTCCCCACCATCACCCGACCCTCCCCCCACTCCAATCCTCCAGAAACCGACCTCCCCCCCCACAGCTCGGGTGCACACCCTTGAGTGTCCAGTGCTTTAGGACGTCCTCCTGAGGTGAAAGGTGCTGAACAAATGTACTCCAAAGTATATGGTTAGAGTAGGGCCACCCGGCTCCCACCCGCCCTACCTTCCTTTTCTCTGATTGTAGCTAAACGCTGGAGTGATGTTTCTCAACCATATCATTGATGCTTTTTCAGATGGTGTAAGGGGTATTTATTTGGCAGGTTAGATTTCCCCTGGCCGCCCCTAGCCCCCCCCCCCCCCCCCCCTACCCCCCACTCAAAGTCACACAGCTCATACTGTACCATTTCCCAGCATTTCCATCTCCCCAGCCACGCAGTCGCGGTCAGACGTGCAAATTGAGTCCGGAACTTCAATATCCTAAGGAGGGGAAGGTAAAGGAGCCGTTAATTTCCAATTAAAACCGTCTGAAACCGAGGAGAGAAAAAGTCCTGAAATTTCAGTAAGAATCGCGTTCAAACTCGTGGAACACATTCAGTCTCTTGTCCATTACCCACCCAGTCACTCAAGCCTTCATCCACATACAGCTGCCCCTCCCCACTTTCCCCCAATACTTTGAATGGTAAAGGTATTGAGCCATTGTACTCACTGACCATATGGACCAGAATTGCTCTAGGTTTATCCACGGTCAGTTGCGTTAGAGGGTAAAAGGGTAACAGAAGGAACAAATCAAGCAGGATCCCTTATCACTCCCCAGTGTCTTCTGCTGGGAGTATTTGAGATCAATGTAGACCACGATTAGCTATTTTATCTTGTGTTCAACACTAGAACCAGAGGACACGGCCTGGCGATTCAAGGGGTAGGGGATGGGGTGGGTGGTGGGGGGTGGGTGGTATTCAGAACAAATCTGCAGAAACGTTACTTCAGTGAGCATATGGAGCATTAAACATATGGACCGGGCTCCCTAAGGAAGATGGTGGAAGCAGAAAACGTCCACGCTTTAAAGAATAAATTAGATGGATTTCTGTTAGGAAAGTAAGATCTCGGGACACGGCACATAGTTTGGGACGTGACGAGCAGCTGCCTGGATGCTGGAAGGCGAAATGGATGGAACTTTAGTCTTTCGCCCAGTAAATTCTAATGCTCTTACTACCAACCAATCAATGACTCGTCAATGTGGCCACACACCGCAACACTGCATTGGGGTGTCAGCATAGACTAGACAGGTTCCAAATCCTGACGAGTGGCTTCAACCTACAACCGTTTCACACAGAGAGCCGAGAGTACAACTTCCAGCGCTGAGCCAGGCTGACACACTTGCATCAAAGCTTGAGAGTTGGTAAAAAGTCTTGTTTTGAGTTCATAGCTGAGTCAGAGAAACTCCCAATTCTCACCTCAGCGCAAGTTTTCAGTGTCTGCAATGGGGTTGTTACTGTTTGTACAGTGATGCTGAAGACATCTCGACCCTGCAATGAAAAAAACATCAAACAAAATCAGATCCCTTCTTCGATAAGGTGGTGGAAGAGTGAGGAGAATTCTCACTCCCGGTCCACGATCGCAAGATGATGCTCTCCTTCACTTCTTATACGCAGACTCCGCATACATTTATCAAGTCACAGCTAAGAAATACCGTTTTGGGTGGAAGAACGGCAGATAGAAAACAAGGATTCCGAATAATAATTGTTTCTGTAAAGCTTCAAACCGGTCCGTGTAAGGAAATTTTACTTTTATTATCGAACTAATGATAAAATTAACGGGCGCGCAATTGAACAATTCTTTCCTTTACAATAGTTACACACACAATGATTTCACAAAACGCAAAGACCTGCTATTACAAGGTGTGATAATCAATAAGAAATAATGTCCGCGTGTTGGACGCCAACTAAAATATTTTCAGGCAAATGTTCTCACCCTATTCTCCCCTTATCAAGATGGGGCAATTTCTGGTAAAAAAAAACAAAGTCAAAGCCACGGTGTTTTTCAACAGTTTAAAAATTGCATTATCTCAACTTCCAAACGATCAAGTCTGTGTTTTTTTAATACAATGTTGATTTTTTTTTTAAAAAAAAAACACTATTGAGAGTGGGATTTGAACCCAAAACTTTCCAGTCCCCTGTAAATTAGAGAATCCAGAAGGAATGGATTCAATGGCTGGGAGCAACCATTGCTTATATAAAGAGCGCTCTCACCTCTGGAGGGTTGACATATTCTACCACGTCCCAGATTCTCTTCTCCAAGGAGGAGTTTGACATTGAGATTCCTTTCATCTTTGTCATGACGTAACTCTCTGGAGCGTTCTCGGTTTGTTGATAGGCTTTTTGAAAGAAGAATACATACCTGCAACCAAACAAACACACAACTCAGGCAATATATACTGCATCACACACCGCTCTATATAATCATAATAATAATATTATACTCCTTGCATTTGATATCGCGCTTTTCACATCTTATCAACGTCTCAAGGCGCTTCACAAAATATACTGTCAAGTCAATTGACTATATATTTGTGGGCGAGACGTGGCAGCTAATTGCGCACAGCAGCGTCCCACAAACAGTCATGGATTGAAATGATTTTTATTATTGTGTTTTTTTGGGACGGATTATTATTAGGTGTGTGGAGCAACGAAACTTGCCCATATTTAAAGCGTTGGTAATAACATACACTAATCCTTGCGTTCAATACAGCGCCTTATCACGTCTTCGAGACTTCTCAAAGCGCTTTCATAGAATATACCGTAAGGTGAAGTGACTGCCTATTTTGTGGGCGAATTATACAGGCGTAATGGGCTTCAAATGGCCTTCTTCTGTGTGACAACAGTCTGTACGGTTTCTATGGAATTGGATACGATACGTGAAAAAAAATTAAAGGATTAAAGGATTTGGGGAGTGAGCAAGCCTCAGCAAGTGGTTTGATTTAGATGACTCGTGTGGAGAAAGACAGACTCAATGATCGAATGATCTGCTTCTATGTTGCACGAGTCCTTGACTTTATGAACAGTGACAGGCCCATCGCAGTTGATTAAGGGGATTAATACTTTACACGCTCTAGGATGTCACCCTGCGTGACTCAAACATGAATTGTTGTTGTTCGTGGCCTCTCCATGCACGGATCTGCTCGATTGCTGTTTAAATAGCGTTTCACCCACGCCTCGTCACTTCACTCAGACTGTCCGCAGGGAAGCGAGGTTGCAAACTGACCGCAAAGATTACCGTTAGTTAAACGCAATCAATCCAACGGAAACGCACAGCGACAATGTTCTGTTCACGAGGACGCGGCAACCAACCGAGGCGAACAAGGACAACGGAACAGAAACGGTGGCAGAAATCGGGCTCTATTCAGAGCTCAGGTACTTTCTCTACCAGTCTATCATGTTGCTCTCATTTAGCGCCGGGGTTAGCAAACTGGTCTTCCACATAGTGGGGATACAGCGTCCTATCTTGTCAAAAGAATATACTGTAAAGTGAATTGACTGTATATTTTTGTGGGCGAAACACAGCAGCCGATTGCTCACAGCAGTGACCCACAAACAGTCGTGGACTGAAATGACCAATTTTATTATTGTGTTTTTTTTTGAGGGATTATTATTAGGCATGTGTGTGGAGTAAAGAAACTTGCTCAAGGTTTCGCCCTGACCTGCCTGGAATTGAATCCAGGTCTCATGCTTATAAGGCAAGTGCTCTAACCACTGAGCTACAGGACTCTGGTATACAGGTATAGAGCGTCTTATCTTGCCGGAAGGACAATTTAACCCAACTGAGAGTGCTAGGCAATAATAATAATATTAATCATAATAATCCTTGCATTCAATATAGCGCATTTCACGTCGTCCAGACGTCTCAAAGCGCTTCACACAATATACTGTAAAGTGAATTGACTGGACTTGATATAAATGCAAGTTGTTATTCTATTGTGAATTTGCCACAATAATCTACAAGAGGAAATTCACAAAATAATAGGTTTCCGTTGAACTCTCCCTGTGACTATCCCGAACAGCACACAATCCTTGCATTGCACTACACCTTTGCGATTTGAATCTTGAATTGGGTTCAGTTCAACAATCTCAAAATAATCTTGTCATTTACATCATGTCTGAAATCGCACACCCCTCCCTTCACCACTTTTGCGGCCTCACCCAGCTCAAATTTCCATTCAGCCGCCTGAAACGTTTTTAGATGTCGTCCCAAATGGAAGTGCGATACAAATGTGACTTGTTGGTGTTGTTTGCGCCGTGAGCTCTCTGTGGAAGGGTTCCCACCGAGGTTAACAATAACACTGGGGGAGAAGGAGGATTTCAGCAGAGAGAAAGTTAGCGGGTAGACTGGGGTTTTGTTTGACGGAAATTTGGAAAAACTATATACGTAAATAAAAACGAGAAATAAAATTGGTGAGCTGCAGGCTCAGGTTGCTGCGAGGCGATATGATGTTTTAGCAGTAACAGAGACTTGGCTCAAGCATGGGCAGGAATGGGAGTTGAACATTCCTGGTTATAATGTACTCAGGAGGGATAGAGAAGGGAGAAAAGGGGGCGGGGTGGCAATTTTAGTTAAGGACTCAGTGACTGCCTTAGAAAGGAACGAGGTGGAAGAAGGACTAAAAACCGAATCTATCTGGTTAGAAATGAGGAATAAAAAAGGGGCAGTTACACTGTTAGGGGTATACTATAGACCACCAAATAGTGGTGAGGAGACAGACAAGCAGATCTGCAAGCGTATCACGGAGAAATGCAGAGCTAATAGAGTAGTGATAATGGGTGACTTCAACTATCCCAACATAGACTGGCAGAATAGTAGAGTAAAGGGCAAGGAGGGAGAAGAATTCCTGAAGTGTGTGCAGGACAACTTTCTTGATCAGTATGTTTCCAGTCCAACGAGGAAAGAAGCATTGCTGGATCTAGTTTTGGGAAATGAGGTAGGGCAAGTTCAACAGGTTTCTGTAGGTGAGCATCGTTAGATATCGTTAGATTCAGAATAATTATGGAAAGGGATAAGGAACGATCACAGGTGAGGACACTCAACTGGAAAAGGGCTAATTTCAATGAGTTGAGGTGGGACCTAGCCAAGGTGGATTGGAAAGAAAAATTGGCAGGTAAGACAACTAACGAGCAGTGGGCAGCGTTCAAAGAGGAGATAATTCAGGCACAGGTCAAAAGCATCCCCACAAAGGTGAAATGTAAGGCATCCAAACCTCCCTGGATGACTAAGGAAATCGGGGCCAAAATAAACCAAAAAAAAGAGGCTTATGATAAGTGTCAGGCTCAAAATTCAGAAGGGAACCAAGCAGAATATAGGAAGTGTAGGATAGAACTAAAAAAGGAAGTTAGACGGGCAAAGAGACTGCATGAGAAACAATTAGCGAGTAAGATTAAGGGGAACCCTAAGGTTTTTTACCAACATATTAAGAGTAAAAGGTTGGTCAAGGATAGGGTGGGGCCAATTAGGGACCTAGGAGGAAATCTCATTGTGGAGGCAAAGGGCATGGCTGATGTACTGAATGAGTACTTCGCCTCTGTCTTCACAAATGAAAAGGATACAGCCAATGCCATGGTATTGGAGGAGAGGGTAGGAGAAATGGATAGAATAATTATAACCAGAGAGGAAGTTCTAAAAAGGTTGATGTCGCTCAAGGTGGATAAGTCACCTGGTCTGGATGGGAAGCACCCTAGGTTACTAAGGGAGGCACGGGAGCAAATAGCAGGGACTCTGGCCACGATCTTTCAATCTTCCTTGGACACAGGGGTCGTGCCAGAGGACTGGAGGATAGCTAATGTTACTCCCTTGTATAAAAAGGGGCAGAAGGACAAGCCTGGTAACTACAGACCAGTCAGTCTAACGTCGGTAGTGGGCAAACTTCTAGAGTCCATAATCAGGGACAAGGTAGATCTTCACTTAGAAAGATATAGGCTAATAAAGGACAGTCAACATGGATTTGTTAAAGGCAAATCTTGCCTTACAAATCTGATAGAATTTTTTGATGAGGTAACGGAATGGGTGGATAATGGTAGCGCAGTTGATGTAGTTTACATGGATTTTCAAAAGGCATTTGACAAAGTGCCACATGAGAGACTTATTAGGAAATTAAAGGCCCACGGCATAAAAGGGACAGTGGCAGAGTGGATCCACAACTGGCTGCGAGACAGAAAGCAGAGAGTTGTAGTGAGCGGCTGTTTTTCAGACTGGAGGGAAGTGAGCAGTGGTGTGCCACAGGGATCAGTTTTGGGACCATTGCTCTTTGTAATCTACATCAATGATCTGGACTTGGGTGTATGGAGTACAGTTTCCAAGTTTGTAGATGACACTAAGTTAGGGAGAATAGTAAATAGTGAGGAGAATAGTAGCCATCTGCAAGAGGATATAGACAAATTGGTAAAGTGGGCAGACACATGGCAGATGAAGTTTAATGCAGAGAAGTGTGAGGTGATGCATTTTGGGAGAAGAAATGAAGGGAGGCAATATAGGCTAGATAGTACAATTTTAAATGGTGTGAAGGAACAGAGAGATCTGGGGATTTGTGTTAGTGACTCGTTGAAGGTGGCAGGACAGGTAGACAAGGCTGTTAAGAAGGCATATGGGATACTAGGCTTTATAAATAGGGGTATAGAATACAAAAGTCAGGAAGTGCTGACTAACCTCTATAAGACTTTGGTGAGGCCTCAGCTGGAATACTGTGTTCAATTCTGGTTACCACACTACAGAAAGGATGTGAAGACATTGGAAAGGGTACAAAGAAGATTTTACTAGGATGGTGCCAGGATTGAGGGACTTCAGCTATGAGGAGAGGCTAGATAGGCTAGGGTTATTCTCTCTGGAGCAGAGAAGATTGAGGGGAGACCTAATAGAGGTTTATAAGATCATGAGGGGTTTCGACAGGGCAAATAGAGAAAAACTATTTCCACTCGTGGGTGAATCTGTGACTCGTGGTCACAGATTTAAAATAGTTTCAAGGCGAAGTAGAGGGGAGCTGAGGAGAATTTTTTTCACTCAGCGAGTTGTTCGAATCTGGAATGCATTGCCTGAAAAGGTGGTGGAGGCTGATTCGATAACAACTTTTAAAAGGGAATTAGATCTTTATTTAGGGAGAACGGGTCTATTAGGCTATGGGGAGCGGGCAGGGCAGTGGGATTGAATCGCTCTTTTCAAAGAGCCGGCACAGACTAGATGGACCGAATGGCCTCCTTTTGTGCCGTAAAATTCTATGAATCTATGAATCTATGAATCTATAATAATAATCGTTGCATCTGATTTGGCATCTTATCATATCGTCAAGCCATCTCAAACGTATCACAAGATTTTATTAATAATATTAATGATACTAATCCTTGCATTTGATAAAGTGGCTTATTGTGTCTTTGATTTACCTCAAAGCGCTTCACAGAATATACTGTAAAGTGAATTGACTGTATATATGTGGGCGAAACGCGGAGCTAATAGCGCACGGCAGTATCCCACAAACAGTCGTGGATTGAAAATGACCAATTTATTATTGGGTTTTTTGAGGGATTATTATTAGGTGTGTGGAGTAAAGAAACTTGCCCAGAGTTTCGCCCTGACCTGCTTGGAATTGAACCCAGGTCTCATGCTTATAAGGCAAGTGCTCTAACCACTTAGCTGCAGGACTCCACAGGTATTTTGGTCACTTTTGTGGTCGGAACACAAATTGTGATTTATTGTCAAGTGTAATGACTGTTTGGTAGGCAAGTGTGGTTTACATTTGTGTGCAGCAAGAAGCCTACAGACAGCCATGTAGAGAACGACTACTTTATGTGATGGAATTATTGATCAGAGCAGCAGCAGAAACTCACTTTTCTTTTCCCAAACTTATTAGGGAACCTTTAATATTTCTTCACCTGAACAACAGCAGACAGGACCTCAGTTTAACTTCTGATCTGAAAGCAAGCATTCTGCCTGGTACAGTACTGCAGTGCCAATATAGATAATAATAATACTTGCATTTGATATAGTGCTTTTCACGTCTTCTAGACATCTCAAAGCGCTTCACAGAATGTACTATAAAGTGAATTCACTGTACATATGTGGGTAAAACACAGCAGCCAATTGTGCTCATAGTGTCCCACAAACAGTTGTGGATTGAAATGGGGGGAGGGATTTTTATTAGGCGTGTGGTGTAAAGAAACTTTCCCAAGGTCTCACCCTGCCTGGAATTGAACCCAGGTGTCTCACTTGTAAGACTCTAATCACGGAGACTCTACTATAAACTAAACTGAAATGGGGCTTGCATCCATAACTCACAGACTCTTTGAAAATTCTTGTTAAACAAGAATAAACGCACACTGGGTGTGTGAGACAAGACTCCCAAATGAGTCAAGCTCGAGTGAATCAGAAAGAATAACAAGCACCAACGCAAGCTCGAGATGAGAATGTGTTTTGGAAAGAGTTTAGGAGAATGTGAAAAATGAGATTGAACGAGGAAGGGTAGAGAAGCCGGGATGAGTTATTCGTGAATTTTTCATCGGGTCAGGACATGAGAAGGTGGCGGGTGAGTTTGGACAACTCAGAGAACCACAGTACATTGAGAGTTCTTGCAGAATGTCAACTTGGGACGTCCTCCCGACGTGAAAGGCGCTTACACAAATGTGATTTTGCTGTTGTTGTTGTTGTTGGAAAGGGCAATCAAAGGGCTAGCACCGGTGTAACATGAGAGGGCAGTTGACTCGACCTATTTCGAGTCGGGATGGAAATCTTACCGATATCATGGCTTTCTTTCCGGAAAATCATTTGCATTTCGAGCGCGAGAAGTAAACAAAAGCTGAAATATCGCCTGGCCCAGTAATAACAGCGTTACATCGAACACGCGAGGGGGAAATAAACGCTCTACGGCTGTGACTCTGATGGTTCAGTGGGAAACTCTCTGTCCGAGTGTGACACTGAGCTGTGCGGACAGGAAGGTTCGTGTTCTGCACCGAGGCAGCTGATCTCTTCTTTGGGGGTGGGGGGGGGGTAGCGAGAGCCATGATCAGCTTCAGTGCCTCCTGGATTAATGAGAAGGAAAGTCAGCCAGTGTTTCTGCCCACGAATAATAATACTACGACTAATAACAATCCTTGCATCTGATATAGCGCTTTTTTCACGTCTTCTAGACGTCTCAAAGCGTTTTCCGGAATATACTGTGGAGAGAATTGACTGCGGGCGAAACGCGGCAGCCAACTGCGCACGGCGGCATCCCCACCAACGGTCGTAGGATTGAAACGGTCCAATTTATTACAGGCACCTCCTGGCTACGAAGTACATTGGCTGAGGGAGAACAGGGACCAACTGTGATTCTCTGCAGTTGGACTTAGTCGCTGTTGAGGCTCACACGTGAATAGTGGCCAGTTAGGTTCAGTGGAGGCAAACCACAAGAATAACAGGCAACAGCTCGCTTTGATAAGAGCGCCCTTCACATGCGGTAGAGCTGCTTCGGAGATGCCATAGATTTAGACTGTTTAACACGGCAACAAACCAAGTCTGTGCTGGCCATTACACTCCGCACCAGTCTTCACGCATTCCTTACTCCCTCCGACACCCTTCTTTATCCCCACACCTCTCTCTCTCTCACGCGTGCGTGTCTCTAGCTTCCTGTTAAATGCAACTACACTCCCGGTTTCAACCACTACTCTGGGCCACGAATTCTACCGTCTGACTGGCCTTCCGTGTGGACTAGTTCCTCCTAATATCTCTTTTGGATAAAAAAATAATAATCCTTGCATCTGATCGTTTGTTATAGTGCCTTGCCACATCATCGAGATGTCTGTCGGAGCACTTCACAGAATGTACTGTAAAGTGGATTAACTACATACTTTGTGGGCGAAACGTGGCAGCCGACTGTGTGATTGATTACATGCCGTGTCGAAGGCAAGGATGATTATGATTATTATCATTGATATTATTATAAACATAGATATTTACATCTCTATACCGCATAGCAGTATTCACACAGTGTCTGCGATGTTAAACTGAGCAAATACATAAGCGATTAATAACTTTACAGGAATCTTCTTCACTGTTAATCAGTGCAGCAGAAGGGAAAAATGGGAGTACAGCACAGAGAGAGATAGACAAGAGACTGACAAACAGAGAGAGGGAGGGAGGGAGGATTCGGTTTGAAATCAGTACAGAGGCTAGACGACATTAACAAAGAAACATTGTGTGAATGCCATATCTCACAAGCAGCAACAAAATGATCACTTGAAATTCAACATGTGTGTTTGAATGTGTGTGTGTGAAAATGTGTGTATGTAAAACGTAAAACACTGAGCAAGAGGTCTCTCAATGTTGTGCACTCACTCTCACTCAACTCACTTTCACTCAACCCATTCACTCACTCTCCCTCAACTCATTCACTCAACTCAACTCACTGACTGTTTCACAGTGATGAGAAGGTCCAGGGTACTCACACCACAAAGTAGATGATGATCAGGACTTGGATGATCCTGTAGATAATCCCTAGATTACGATTTTTCACCACCACCACTTTGGGAGTTTCATAATCCCAAAATTCAGTCCAGCAAAGAGCACAAGTCTCCCTGAAGCCCATTGGTGATGGTGTCTTTTAAGCTGAGCTGATCTGAGCTGCTGTGTTTGTTGGGTTGGCAAAATATTTCTGCTGAAGGAGGCAGTTTAGAAGATACAGTAGATGTGTGTGTATGTGTGTATGTGTGTGTGTCTCACTGTCCTGGACTGTTGCTATTGCTCTGATGGAGCTACAGAGCCTGGAACTCACAGCTTAAATCACATTCTCACATGTAAACACAGTGACACCTCGTCTACGACAATGCAAAGGCATTTTTTTTTCTGTTGCGAGGGGAGGGTTAGGGTGGTGTTGGTAGAGCCTAAAAGGTTTCCAAGTCAATGCAAGCGTTTCCCCCAGTGGAGGGATAGGGCAATGGCAAATCCCACACGATTCATTCCACGAGTTCTTTCTGGTTTGAGCCAGGATTTCAAGGAGGTTATAGCTCACAGTTTAAAGCCGCTCGGCTAGACTGAGGTCACAGAACGACCACTCTAACGCTAATTTCCCACAGCGAACTGGTTAGAGAGCTCGTCTCGCTAGCAAAGCGAGAGGAACCAGAGTTCGAGTCCCGGACATCACAAACCCTTAAGTACATTTCCTTACTCCACATGCCTCTGCTTGCCTAGCAGTAAGTAAGAACCCAGTCGTCAGTCGATTGGTGGATTGCTTTTCCAGGGGTAATGATTCCTTCAGAAAAAAATCATAAATAATAATAATAATCCTTGCGTTGGACGCAGCGTTGTTAATATCTTTGAGATTCTCAAAGCGCTTCACAGAATATACTGTAAAGTGAATTGACTGTATATTTGTGGGAGAAACACGACAGCCAATTGCGCAGAGTAGTGTCTCACAAACAGTCGTGGATTTAAATGAATAATTTATGATTTTTTTTTGTTCTTGAGGGATTATCAGCAGGCGTGTGGAGTAAGTAAAAATCGCACAATGTTTTTCCTTGCCGGGAATCTAACCCGTGTCTATCGCTTGCGAGGTGAGCGTTCTAACTACCGAGCTATAGGACTCTACTCCCAAATGAAATCATAATTTGGTCACTCAATCCATGGTCTGTTTGTGGGAAACGGCTGTGAGGAATTGGCTGCCAAGTCTCTCCCATAAAATATCCACAATTCACTTAAAGAGTATATTCTGCGATACGTCTTGAAGGCGTGGTATCAAATGCAAAGATTATTACAGTATTATCATTCTTCATAATGGTTGGCAGAAGGAAACTTCGGGGGACAATTCTGCAGCGCGAGACCTGGGTTAACTCAAACTCGTGATTGCCGGCATTTCCTATTGTGTGTGAGGGAGGCCAGTCCCAGATAAGGAGGGGAGTGTTTCTGTCATCGGGTCTGTCAACTGGGAAGGTTCGATTTGTTTAACGGGAATCACAACAAAAATGTGGAACGGGAAAGAAACGAGCGAACCACCTCAAAGTGCCTTTAAAGCCTCCGGTGGTAATTTGTGATAAAGTTTATGTGACCGTTCGGGCAGCTCCCAGAAAGGTCCCACAAACAATCACAACCACAACCACAACAACAACAAACCTTGTGTTTGATACAGCACCTTATCACGTCTGTCTCGAAGCGCTTCACACGGGAGTTAATCTCGTGTTTGACCCAGACTTGCCCGCCTTTTTCAAGGCAAACTGGTCGTTTCTTTCCCCCAGGAAATCTCACAGATCTGGTCCCAGTTCCCTGTCAGTTGGTGCGAATGGCACTTCCTGTGACTGACAAGCACTTAGCGTCTCAACTCAATGAGCATCAATCACTTCAACATCCGCACGCAACTTTGTGACATTGACCGCCTGACACACTTCCTGCCTTTTACGGCCGTGATTCCCTGTAAAGGTCCACTCGAGGCCACCTTTAACAAGTTTCCCTGCTAGTTTACATTATCAACTTCCTCCTCCGTCCGCACTGACCCAATGCCTCCACCTTCAATACCATTATCAACCCTTTTCCCCCCCCCCCACCACCCCCATGCCCCCCCCCTCCCTCTCAAGAAACCCTAGCCTTCCTTCAAGTCCTGCATCAAGACCCTCCTCTTCAACGGTGCCATCGGTCACCCCCACCGCCCCCACCCCACCCTTCCCTTCCTTTCTCTCCACCCTCCCCGATCCCAACCCCAGTTCTCGGGCCTGAAACACTTGACAGTCCAGCGCTAGAAGACGTGAAAAGTCAAACTCAAGGATGCTCATTATTATTGTATTGAAGAATTTCCCAAATTTTGGATGTTCTGAAATGCTAAACTGCAGATGTAATAACTCTAGAGATGGAATTCTTGCCCCCCCCCCCCCCCCCCCCCCCACCTGAATGTGCGGCATCTGTGGTTGAAAAGCTCCCTCTGCTGACAAATGGAACTACTGTACAGTAAACAAATTCAAGAACTCCAGATAGGGAGATATTGCATAGCTTTCAGCTATGTATCAATCGCCCTCTGGTGGCTTTTAAAGAAGATGATACATGGTTATGGAGCCTTCTCGTTTCTCCTCAAGTAGGGTTGAGTTACGAGGAAAGGCTGCGCAAACTTTGGATGATATTCTCCTGAGTTTAGAAGGTTGAGGTGGAGATTTGATAGAGGTTTTTTTTTAGGATTTACTAAAGGAATTTGATAGGGTGGTTACAGAGAAGCTGTTTCCTCTGGTGGGGGGGAATGCAAAACAAGTGGGGCATAGCCTTCAAATTAGGTCCAGGCCATTTAAAAGTGAAATTAGGAAGCATTTTCCATGTGTAGGTGGGATGTATGGAAATCTCGGATATTCGTTCGGATACCCTTGAGTAATAGTGATGGGTTTCCACGTGTGTCAGACACAAAAGGGAAAGGAGAAATCAGTGGCAAATATATTATCAAACGACGGAAAGGAGGATATAGAGCATGAGAGAAAGGTAACAGTGGGAGAGACGAGAGGTGGGATGGCATTCAGTCAGCTATAAGGAGCTATAGGGGCAAAACTGTGTCATTTTAATGTTAACGTCACAATGTTCCACTAGAACCACCAGACAACACAATGCATAAACAGGAACAAGTTACACTGGAAAGTAAAGGAATATTTCAGAAAGTTTGCACATAGAATTTCAGATACATGACGTGCAGGAGAGGTGGAGGGAGAGAAATTGGCAGCATATTATCGAAAGGTTTGGTCGTTTTTAGACGCAGAATGGTGGGTAACCAGGGTTGAAAACTCGTGAAGGAATCAGATGATTGTATAATAATAATAATACTAATAATCCTTGCATTTGATATCGCGGCTTTTCACATCTTATCGACGTCTCAAAGCGCTTCACAGAATAGACTGTAAAGTGAATTGACTGTATATTTGTGGGCGAAACGCGGCAGCCAATTGTGCACAGCAGCGTCCCCACCATCAGTTATGGATTGAAAATGAACGATTTTTATTACAGTATTGTGTGTTTTTTTGGTGGGGACGGATTATTATTGGGATATTTTACCATTATATGTGGGAACGTAACACGGTTTTCTCTCTCTCTCTCTCTCTCTCTCTCGCACCATCCGTGTCTCTCTCTCTGCTGTCGAGCTCAGTTTTTCTTGGGCACTTCCTTCATCGTGATCCAGTCCTTGTTCAGATTCACCGCCCTGTTGACATTCTTTTGGAAGATTTCGTACAGAATCGGTTTGGTCGCGGCGCTGAATTCAAACCAGCCATCGGTAGAGCGCTCGTTATCAGGCAGAAAGCTGGCCAGGTCACTGATAATCTGGGCCTCGGTGATTTCCACCAGCGCGATCAGCTTGCCAAAGTGCCCGCGCTTCTTTTTAGCCTGGAGCTTCAGCACCCGCTTGTAGATCAGCCGTCGCGGATTACCTGGCTGGATTTTAACCTGCCTCAGCAGGGGGCAGAGGGAATAGCCCACTTTGTAGAACGATGTCCTGGCCTCGCCAACGACATACATGTACACGAACGACCCGTTCACCTCCAGGAACTCTCGCTGCTCCATCCCGCCCACGCCCGTATCTTCGGCAAAATTCTTAAGCATCTTTTCCTCGTCGGGGCCAAAGTCAAACTCGTCGAAATCGCTCAGGTTGTCGCTCTGGATGTTGCCCATCTCGTGGTTGTCTTCTCCTCCTGGGGATAATAACAGTACAGCAATCATAGTCATCATCACAATAACACTTGCATTTGATTAAGGCGCTTTGCACGTCTTCCAGACGTCCTCGTTTTTTCGACCAGGTTCTTTCTCTGTTGCCTTCCGCCTTGGGATGCTGTGAGCAGCTCTCCGTGGGTTCGTTCGCGGGTGTGAGACAATCATACTCCTATTCTAAAGTTGACTTGGATTTCCAGCAAAAGCGCTTGACAAAGTCCTCCATTTGACTCTCTTCAGAACGCTGGTGGAGTGTATACCAATGTATCCAGATTAACTGCAAATAGTTTTTCAATCACACAGGGCAATGTTCCGTTTATGGAATTCTCTTCCCCCAAAAGGCTGCAGATGCTCACTCAGTCCTTGAACGTATTCAAGACTGAGATTGATAGATTTCTTATGGATAAAGGGTTTAAGGGATATGGGGATAAGGCAGGGCAGGTGGAGTTAGATTAGAAGATCAGCCGTGATCTGAGTGAATGGCCTACTCCTGCTCCTATTTCTTATGTTCTTATGTTCCGCGTGGAATGTAGCAAGTACCCTCTGAAGTGAGTTTCATCCTAAATAAAACCCGTTAGAACTTACGCGCGTTGATCATTCGGTGCTTTAAGACCTCGATCAATTCCCCGGCTCCGGTCCCTCCGTTTTTGTTTGTCTTGGGGTAGCCAGAGGGACATACCCAGGAGACACAAGTTTCCAGCATAATCGTGATGAGATCACTCCCATCTATTCCCAGATCTCCCCGACTTGCTTCTTTCCTCCCATCTTTCTGGGTATATTCTTTCAGTCATCTTAACCCTCCTCACTCCCCCCACCCCCCCACACCCCCACCTACCTACCTACCCACCCACCCAGCTCCCACCCTCAGCTCCACTAACCCAGGCAGAATTGTCAAGCAATTTGGGGACGTCCTTCCTGATGTTCTGGAACTCTATGGCGTTAGCTGCGGATATCGATCCTCCTGACGCCCTGAACTCTATCTGAGCTTGTGGGGCTCAGCTTCCGTGTTCGGAGTGAGAATTGCTACCAAATGTTTCCACAATCCCACCAGAACGCGGAGAAGGCAGCAAAGCACAGAGTAAAACACACACACAGACCTGCTGGTGGGTGGGATGTGGGGGTCCAGGTGAACCCGGGTAAACCTCGATCTTTGGTGATTCCCCTAGTCGGTCTGTTTGTCGGTCTGTCGGTCTCCTATCCGTCCCTTCACGCCGCCTCCCTCGGACCAGGTGGAATGATGTCTCTCCAACTGTATCTCTGGCTCTCACCTGTTATTTGCGAACCTGAGGTCGACGTTACCCCCCCTTGAGGTTTCTTGATTGACAGTCCCGCTCCTCTCTGCTCAGCGATAAACAGCAAGTAAACCTTCAAAACCCTCTTGGCATTCGACCAACGGCAGCTGGAGCAAGCCAGAGAGACAGACAGACAGACAGACAGACAAATAGACAGACAAACAAGACAGACACTCGCAGGATGACCTGGTCACCACACTTTCCTTTTGTTGTTCCCCTTCGCCGTTGTGTTTTGTGCGGAGGGAAGCGACATAGCAACATACCAGACCACGCCCGCACATCGCACTGAAGCAACAGCATATAGCACCACCTGCGCCATACAGTTATGCACTGATACAGCACAAACACTTGGCTGACTTGAGCTGAACTCTGCACACAGAGGCAACTAGTATCCGTGTTTATTATATTTAGCCCCTTAAAAGTGGGGGGATAATTATTGGTGGGGAGGTGGGGAGTGGGGGGGTTAATCATGAGGATGTTATTGAATGCGATGTGCCTGTTAAATCCCCTGTGCTCTTCCCTTGCGGATAAAACAATCCACAATAACACCAGGGAACTCATCACCTAGGCAATAGCCCAAGAGATTCTAGCTTGGGACGCCTTGGGACGTCCTCCCGACGTGAAAGACGCTCTATAAATAATCTGATGATAATAATAATAATAATCCTTGCGTTTGATTTTAGCGCTTTTCACATCTTATCGACGTCTCAAAGCGCTTCACAGATTACAAATCTACTGTAAAGTGAATTGACTGTATATTTGTGGACGGAAGAGGGCAGCCAATTGCGCACAGCAGCGTCCCCCACAACCAGTCGTGGATTGAAATGACCAATTTTATTGTTGTGTTTTTGTTGGAATGTAGCTGCTCCCTATTGAAAGGAATAGGTACCTTGCCACATCTCAATGATGTGCTAAGGTGCCTGCGCATATCCTAGTAGTTTCGTGCTTAGAACGCTCGTCTCGCAAGTGAGTGTATCTCGATGCCCAGGGCAAGGCAAGGCAAAACGTTAGCCAAGTTTCCTCTCTGTTAGTCTCTCTGTTAGTTTATCAGTAAATAGGAACCCGGTTGTCAGTCGATTGGCGGATCGCTTTTCTGGAGGTAATAATCCCTTTTTTAAAAAAAAAAGAATTTGGTCACTCAGTCCACGAGTGTTTGCGGGACACCAATGTGTACAATTGGCTGCTGCGTTTCGCCCGCAAAATATGCAGTCAATTCAATTTACAGAATATTGTGCGAAGCGCATTGAGGCGACTCGAAGCCGGGGTAAAACACGACATCAAATGAAATAATTGTTATTTCAAATGCAGGCATTATGATTAATGTATCTTAATCAGCGTATTGTATTAATTTGATATTACTTCCTTGCTTTGATTCATGATCTGGAAGCTGTAATGGCGTGTATATCTAAGATGGGGGAGAAAAATACTATCACGGGATATGCAATGAGTTTTCACACGAGTTCGACAAACCCACGCACACCAGTTTTTTTATACTGATTATTCTGTGCACCTTGGTGTAAGGAAGACAGTAAAGTAATAAAAGAAAATTAACATACGTTTTAAATCTAATTTTTTTATTGAAATCCTTTTTTTGAACAAGATAAAAGTGCAGTCAACAAGATAGCAACGAAACCCCAAAAAAATACCCAGGGGAGTTTGAAATTCGTGAAATACAACAGTGACAAGTGCATTTGAAAAAAAATGCGTTCGAAAATAAATTACACTGTTTGAGGCGCCCTTCATGTGGGAAAACACACCTCAAAGCACTGGACAATCAAGGTATTGGACCCGAGCTGGGAGGTTGGGGAGGTTGGGGTCAGGAGGGATGGAGATCAGGGGAGGTGGGGGTGGAAGGATTATAGAAGACACGGTCAAAGTGGAAGCTCTTTAGATGGGACTTGAAGGAGGTAAGAAAGGGTGGGAGGGTAGGTTAGGGTGGTGGGGGGGGTAGGGTGGGGGGGGGGGGGTAGGGTGGGGGGGGGTTAGGGGGGGAGGTAATAATGATAATGGGGGAAATTGGGGCCAAAAAAGGAGGGTTGGGTCTTGCTGATTCATCATTAAAAATAGTGTTAAATACAAAGTTCCAAGAACCGCTTGGACGCCAGCGCACAGCTGGTTGCAGGGAGAAGTGTCGCGGGGGGGGGGGGGGGGAAAGGGTTCATTTTTATGCCGACGGAGCGAGCGAATTGCCGAGGCCCAGGTGCTTAGTCAGCCCCCTCGCAGACGGAGCAAGAGAAAGATGGTGCTCTCGGATCGGATGTTGTAGTCGGATAGTTTGTATCCGTCCTCCAGCTGTTTCCCCTCGTGCGTCAGGCGCTGTTGATTGAGAGGAACTCCCTCTTGCCGGCGAACCCGCTCTTTAAAATTGGTGACCGTCTCCGAGGCCAGAACCATGTGCGTGCTGGTCTTCCCCTTCTCGTTCTTCAGGAACACCTGAAAGGGTTTATCGTCCGTGACGATCAGGAGGATGTTGCTGCTTGAGGACACGTTGAACTCGGACAGGCATAAATCATCACTCAGCTCCATTCTGTTGCCGTTCTGCAGTACCAGCCGCTGCTGGCGGATGGGGACCTGGGTTTTCATATAGATCATGGACTTGAGCTGAGACACCAACATGGATGGTTCCACCTCAAGGTGCACCAAATCACCAGTCATGAACTTTATCTGGATCTTCATCTGTGGAGAGAGAGAGAGATAGAGACATGGGTTAAGGAAAGTCACGCAGTTAAGATATATAACTAATAATATCTCATGGCTCCTTACTCCCATCTCTGAAAAATATCTCTTCTGTATCTCTTCTCTTCCTGTCCTCTGCTCTTTGGGGTCTAACTAGGTGATTATGTGGGATAGACGTTGGGGGGGGAAAGAGATGATCGATCTTTAGATTGGAAGGATAGAGCTTGGGATCACTTTGCAGTGAGCTGCACTACTGGCCATTGTCACAAGAGACCCGTAGTGAGCTGTGTGAGACAGCAACTGAGAGATGAACTCATTAAGGGATCTGAGTGAGATCGCAGTGGGAAATGGGAACAACTGAACCATTGTCAGTGCTGTAGGGAGATAGGAAATGGCTAATGTAAGAAAATTAGCCATAAACAAACAAAAAAAAGAC
Organism: Hydrolagus colliei; assembly: GCA_035084275.1. Lineage (NCBI taxonomy): Eukaryota > Metazoa > Chordata > Chondrichthyes > Chimaeriformes > Chimaeridae > Hydrolagus > Hydrolagus colliei. The sequence continues at coordinate 1,851,171 of CM068761.1, read as the reverse complement.
CATCGATTGCTCCCAGAATGACCCTATAACCGAGTCTCACTGGAACACAGAAGGTTGAGATAAAACATAAAATGTAAACAATACAGTATATTGCAAAATCTAAATAGTTATCTCTCTCCCTCTCTCTCTCTCTCTCTCTCTCTCTCATGTACACAGACACACTCAGAATTCTGGCTTGCTTGAGCTGACCGACGTTTCTGACCAAAGAGAAATTGCGGAGGCTAATCCACTCGTTTCTTCGGCTCGAAGAGGCTCGAGGACGGAGCAAGCATTATTTTCTTCAAGTTCATCAAGGGACAAAGACTCGCTTTGAAACAAGCTGCGGGGAATTTCGATAAAAATGTGACCTTGGCTTTGCAGCTGTTTTCTCTTAGCAAACATTGAAACAAGACTGGCGGAGATGACCCGAAAAGAGAATCCGAGATCTTTTGGATCTTTTGGATTACCTCGGGGAAGAGAGAACCGGATCACTTGCCTCGACGCGAAATGTAATGAACCCTTACAGTAACAACAATAATAATCCTTGCATGTGAGATAGCGCCCTATCACATCGAGACAAGACATCGGAAAGTGCTTCGTAGAATGTACTGTATTATTAATTGACTGCACATTTTCTTCTGAGATTAAATATTCTAAAGTTTTAATGCAATAAGATCAGACAGACAGAGGTGCCAGCACTCAGACACTCACACAAAAAAAACAGTCTCACTCACATCCGTTTAACAACACCCAGATTATTTCACCTCTCTAATCCGCGACGTTAATCAAGTTGAAAGAATGAATTGGAATACAGAGAATCAAAGTAAGCATACAAACCTTTATTTGCAGGAATAAAGGCAAAACCTCTATTGATTTCCTTGCGTAGTCACTCACTCAGTCGTCAGTCAGGCAATCAGTCAATCTCTTCTCTCTCTCTCTTCACACCGATTCTGCTTGCCACAAATATCTAGAGGAAATTGCTGTAGCACTTTGAAAGCTTATCCTCGGTCTGAAGATGCTTTTTCTGCTGTGTTGTGAGACTCTCTCTCTCTCCTTTTTAAACTCTGCAATTGTCCCAGCTCTGCCAATCTTGATTGGTTTCCCAGCCTGTGACACACTTGACAAACCAATGATTCTGTGAGGTAAATTTTCGTTTCTGCAGAAAGTCCACTATGTCAGATGAATTACGTCAGCCAGTGGCAGAGAAACCTCTGACCACAATCACTTTCGGATTCCTTTTGGGCAATAACAACCTGAGTCATGTGAAGAATGTGAGAGGGTATTAGAATAATAATAATAATCATCAAAAAAGTAATCCTTGCATTTTGACATAGAACTTTTCACATCTTATCGACGTCTCAAAGCGCTTCACAGGATACACTGTAAAGTGAATTGACTGCACATTTTGTGGGCGAACAGCAGCCTCCCAAAAAACAGTCGTGGATTGAAAATGAACTTATTATTGTGGGTGTTTTTTTGGAGGGATTATTATTAGGTGTGTGGAGTGAGGAAACTTGCCCAATTGTCCTGGTCTTGGCCAATGTGACAGGACCTGGCAAGCAGGGTGGTGGTAAATAAATAATAATAATAATAATCTTTGCATTTGCTATATAGCCTTATCGTATCTTTGAGACGTCTCAAAGCGCTTCACAGCATATACTGTAAAGTAAATTGCACACCACAGTAATTTCAGTGACCAAATTTTTATATATATATATTTTTTAAGGGATTATTACCCCCCCCCCCCCGGGAAAGCGATCCGCCAATCGACAAACAACCGGGTTCCTACTTCCTGCTATGTAAACAGAAGTGCGTAGATTAAGGAACTTGCCCGAGGTTTGGCCTTGCCTGGGAATCGAACTCAGGTTCCTCTCGCTTGCAAGACAAGCAGCACAAACCACTGTGTTACGGGTCTCTGTGGTAGTGGAATGACATGGTGGTTGGCCAAACAGCTGGAAAGCTTGTCAGATGGTGAGCCCCACTTTGTAACTTGGGCTCACACGCCAGGCTGAACTTCCCCAGCAGGATTGTCGGAGATGCTGTTTCTGGTGGAGGTTAGAGATTCCCCTGACACCATTAAATAATAATATTAATAATAATAATCCTTGCATTTGATATGGTGCTTTTCACGTCTTTGAGACGCCTCAAAGCGCTTCACGGAATATACTATAAAGTGAATTGACTGTACATTTGCCAATGCAAGCGAAGTTTCTCCAAGTTGACAATCCCCCCCCGGATGATTTGATCATTAACCTGAGGACTTTTCGTCTCGAAGCCCCCCCACACCTCTCCTTGCTTCCTCCGTACCTGTACTCACCTGTTGACCTCATATAAGAGCATGTCTGCTTCCTCCACTCAGCCGGCTCCGATCTGTTCTACATCCCCTGCCCGATCCGCGCACCCCCCCACCCCCCCCCCCAACCCCCATCGATAGATGGACCTTCAGCCTTTTTGCCCCCACTCCGAGAACTCCATACCACAGTCCCTTCGCCTCGCTACCTCGCTTGCTTCCTTTAAGGCCAACCTGAAGACCCTTCTTTTCAACCACGACAAAAGTCATAGTCCTACCCCCACCCTCCCTTCTCTCTACCTTTCCTGATCCCAAATCCCCACCAGCTCAGGTGCAAAGCTTGACTGTCCAGGGCCTTGGGACATCCTCCCAAAATGAAAGGCGCAATTGCAATATACAAATGCAATTGTTGTTATTTGTGGTTGATTTCTAGTGTGTATTAGTTGCCATGTTTGCCAACACAGAAGCAGATGTTACATTTAACGGCACAAAGGTGAAGATAAATGCTCAGAAACAGTCGGCATGTAAAAATTAGTCACCAACTTCCAGCGGGCGGAAAGAATGAGTCATTATGGGCTGGGTTGTGGTCACGGTATACTCTGTGAAGCGCTTGGAGGCGTCTCGAAGACGTGATAAGGCGTTAGGGAAACCGAATTCAATGATTAATATTATTATTATTGGAATGTAGCTGTTTGGGAAGAATGTCACCCTCAGGGCATGGGACGTCCTCCTGACATAAAAGTGTCACAAGCCTTGAATACAAGTGTCATTTTGTGGATGTTGTTGTTATTGGAGTTAACAGTAGCTGCGTGGACCTCAACTCCAGTCTGTCCCTCTAAATCCCACCAGCGAAGCCAGGCTGGCTGAGCTAGAGCACTGCAGTCCTGCCTGGTCAGGAACCAAACTAGGGAGATTCCCACAGAGAAGTGGCTGGATTCCAATATTGTCTGGTTGCCAATTCACGAGCAGAACAACAACTGATTCACTTTCAGTTTCCATTTCCGACTTACATTCCCCTTATTACTGAAATGCAGCCTCTGCGAGAGATAAAGAGAGAGAGAGAATATGCTTCTGGGACTCGGCTGCTGTTTTCATACAAAATATATACATCAAATGCAAGGATTATTATTATTATTATTATTAAAATCACATTTGTATATCGCATTTGTACATCCATACAAAATCACGTTTGTATATCAATAACAACAACAACTTCAATTTATAAAATGCCCTCCACGCCGGGCGGCGTCTCAGAGCACTTAAATATTGTGCCTTTCGTGTGGGGAGGACATCCCAACAATAAATCAGCAATAAAATAATAATAATTATCAGTAAAACATTATTGTGGCTAGAATGTTTAGCTTTGACTCAGGTTGTTTGTCTTGTTTGACCCTGAACTGTCCTTCCTCCCCCATATCCCCGCCATGACCAGTCCTGCCTTCCACCACCTCTGCAACATTGCCAGATTCCGTCACTGCCTCACGCCCTCAGACTACCAAAACATTGGTTACATCGGGGCTCAACTATAGAAACTCCCTCCTCGTCGGCCTTTCCAGCTCTTCCATTCAGGTGCTGCGGAATCATGTCCTCTCCTGCACCAAGCCTCATGACCACATCACTCCCACCCTTGCCGGGCTCCATTGGCTCCCCATCCCCCAGAGAATCAAATTCAAGATCCTCTTCCTCACATTCAAGGCCATTCACAGCGTTGTATCTCTCTGATCCACTGTCACCCTTCGGTACTCCCACAAACCAGGGGTGCTCTTCTGGTAGAACAAGGGGACAGGTGAGAGCCTGTCACTGGCCCGCTCAGCGCACACTAGGATCAGGGACTACGCACCCAAAGGGAGACAAGCCTTGCGACGTCCTCCCGATGCGCTCCATAAATGTCATTTTGTTGTTGTTGTGGCGGAGGTTGTGGTTGTTGAGGTGCGGACGTTCAACCGCGGCAAAGGCCGGATGTGAGGGGCGCACACGGTACTCACTGGGCGGCCCACCAGCAGCCCACAACAGGGCTGTAAATCAGCGTAAAGGTGCAGAAGGTCCCTCGACTTGTAACTGAACAGCGTGCGGAAAAACCCAGGCCCAATAAACAGACTTCCTAAAGCAACAACAACAACCTAAACTTATAAAGCGCCTTTCACGTCGGGAGGACGTCCCAAGGCACTGGGGGGGGGGGGGGGCAGGGGGGAAGACCCTATCACGGTGGGATCTCCTTGAAATAATGTGGGGACAACCTCCCACCCCTCCTCCTCCTCCGCAATGGGTTCGTGTCGTCGATATATTTAGAAATAAATATGCATTTTCAGGGGGAGAAAAATAGGGGAAAATGTGCACACAACTTGAGGAAATGTGCCCTAAACAACAGTGTGCTTTTTTTCCCCCCATTGGGGAGAAAGGAAAATACGGAATAGAAGGTGTAGTACACTGTGATTGATTTGGATTTATGTTATAGCCAAATAGATATATCCTTCCCCACCCAACTAGGAAGGAAGAGGGCAGCAGGATCACGTACCTGTAAAGAAAAGCACTTTATGAAATATTTTTAGGTGTGCAACTGGCCGGACTGAGCAAATGGAAAAGATTATTTACATGTAGATCGGCGGTTGATATGATACTGCTTTAAACTGTTAATAATAAACCACAGGAAAGGAAACTCGGACAACCGTCAGTCAATCAGAGGAGGCGGGGAAACAAAATTTGAGCGCGAAATTTCCACAAAAGCACCTCCTAGAGGCTTGTTGCCTGTGTGAAAGCTTCAGTAAAGTAGGAAGATGGAATTCTACCAGAGAATTAACTTTGGGTTGTCCGATCAGGTAAGAGTGAACAATTCAATGTATCAAGCAGGAATAAACAGTTTCGTACAGCAAAGGAGTGGGGATTGTTTGTTGTACCAAACACATGCAAACCAACTCCATAATTTCATCAAAAATCTGAAGCCCAGTGATTTCGACAACCAAGTGAGAAACGTGGTTCACAGAATGTGTGAATTCTTACAGAACCAGTGCCTGAAACAACTGCCGGTTATCAAAGTCGTAAAGGTAAGTGAGCCTTTCAAAAAAAAAATTTAAAAAAAATTTTGCGAGTCATATTCATATTTTATTTTTTAAAATGAATCCCCGCCTTGTTAATTCTGTCTTGTTAATTCAAGTATTCATTTTGCTATTACATTTTGCAAGCCACAGGATTTGATTCTTGGCCAGGGTGAAACCTTAGGCAAGTGTTCTTGCTTCACACACCTCTGTTTAGCGAGCAGTAAGTAGGAACCCATTTATTAGTCGATTGGCAGGGATTGGTTTCTGGGGGGTAATAATCCTTCCAAAAATAATTTACTTAAACTGTGGTCGCTCAAATCACAACTGTTTGCGGAACGTTCCTGTGTGAAATTTGTTGCCGTATTTCACCCTCAAAATACATTACACTGTACGTGTAAAATGTTAAATAACTATAGTATTAATAATAATCCTTGCGTTTGATAAAATGCCCTTCAAGAGGATGCCCCAAAGCCGAACTAGGCAGGCAATTTGCCCACAACTGTCCCACAAACATCCTTGTCTTTTCATATACTGTATTGTAGTGTCATGAGATCTTTCACATCCACATGAACAGGTAGTTGGAGCTTTACAACAACAACAACAACAAATTACATTTATAGAGCGCCTTTCACGTTGGGAGGACGTCCCAAGGCGCTAAACAGGAGGCGTGTGACCCGAGCTGGGAGGGGAGTGTTTGGGAAAAGGTGAGACACGAAGGGGAGGTCGAAAAATTCGGGGTGGAACAAAAGGCACGGTCGAAGAGGAAAGTCTTCAAACCGGCCTTGAAAGAGGAAAGGGAAGAAACGAAACGGAGGGATTGAGGGATGGCATTCCATAGGGTGGGAGCGGAGAAACTGAAGGCCCGGCCTCTGATGGTGGGGCGGTTCGGGCGGAGGGTTTGGAGCAGGCCAAATCCTGTTGAACGGAGGGTACGGGTGGGCTTGTAGGGGGAAAGTAGATTGGTTAAATAGGGCGGGGCAAGGCCGTGTAAGGCCTTGAAGGTGAGGACGAGGATCTTGAACTCGCCTTTCATCTAAAGCATGCTAGTTTTTAGTGGTTACATTCTAGTTGCAACCCAAAGTACACTCTTGCATCCTGAACCCTTAACTCTTGCCAAACTACGGCTAATTTTCCCAGAGCTGCTTGTAAATGGCTGGAGATTCCTGCCGTCTCCATCCCGGAGCTGTTTGAGACACATAAGGCAGCAAGTGCCGCCATTTTGAAGGCCTTAAATTGTTATCTGAATTAACCAACACATTTAAAATAGGTAAGAGTACAAATGGGGGTCTGGGTGTTCTGTTCGATTTACCCAGCGTCCGGCTAAAGTGGCTTCGGCTGTAACTCTCTGCCGCTCTCCGGTACCACAGGGCGGCTCGTTTGGGAAAGGAACAGCTCTGAAGGACAGCTCGGACGTTGATCTCGTGGTCTTCCTCAAGTGCTTTGACGGTTACCTGGATCAGAGAGAAACCAGGCGCGAGATCCTGGAGAAGCTCCAAGAAATGTTGACTTCTTTTGGCTCAACCAAAACGTACGAGACTGAGGACATCAACATCACAGTGCCAGGCAGTGACCCCAGCATCCAACCCCGGTCAATAAGCTTCACCATCCAGTCCAAGAAGACTTTGGAGACGGTGGAGTTTGACTTGCTGCCAGCCTTTGATGCTGTAGGTAAGAGAAAGATTGCCCACCCTGACAGCCTCGCCCACACCAGTAGCCCCATTCCATCCACACCAGCAGCCCATCCCACAGCAACCCCATCCAACCAGCAGCTCTGTCTGCCCCTGGTTCCAGGCAGGGAATCATCGACCTCGGTTTGGCAGCCAAGTCTGGACACTTTCTCATTCTGCATGTTTTCTATGTATCTGAGAGCCATAGAACAGTGTCGCTCATTGACGGTTTCCCTTCCCGCAGGTTGGTTTGGTGATGAGGCCTACATGAAGTTGATTGAAATTGAAGATGCGAATGGGGAGTTTTCCACCTGTTTCACTGAGCGCCAGAGATTGTTTGTGAAGAACCGGCCTGAGCAACTGAAGGACCTGATCCGCCTGGTGAAACATTGGTACAAAGTGGTGAGTGTGTGAAGCGAGGAGTATGAAGGGTGTTCGATAAATACAAGTTGTAGTTGTTGTTATGGGGGATGTCCGTAATTAAATCTTGAGAATGAAGCCTTAATTTGAAAAAGAAATTATGAAAAAAACAAAAGCTATAATTTAAGAAGCTTCAACAATACTGAGCTAGCAAGAATCCCAAGTAAAACTTCCTGCTCAGCCTTGTAGAGTCCTGGAGCTCAGTGGTTACATCACTCACCTTACAAACGTGAGACTTGTAAGGTGAAGCACGATCAAAAAGAAAAGTCTTTAGATAGGATTTGAAAGTGGGGAGAGGTGAAGGGCAAGGCTGAGTGATTGAGGGAGAGAGTTCCAGAGCTTCAGAGAGGGTGAGGATCTTGAAGTCAATCTGTTCATTAATTTAGAGCGTGCAGCCTGGCAAGGACGAGGTTAGCCTGGCAGGCGAGAGTAGTCTGGGAAGGGTGGAAGAATTTTCAATATCTTATTAAATCTCCTCCACTCCGTACAGTGCGTCAAACCACGGAAACGTGAGCTCACAAATGGAAACCGCCTTCCTCAAAAATACGCAGTGGAGCTACTCACCATCCACGCCTGGGAGGTGAATGGCAGCCCACCGCGTTTCAGCACGGCCGAAGGGTTTCGCACGGTGCTCGAATTGATTTGTAGATACCGGGAGCTGTGCATCTACTGGAATCGTTACTACAAACTCGACAGCAACAGCAACGAGGCCCTGACAGAGTTTGTGAAAAGTAAACTCCGTGCCGCAAGGTAAGTTGAGTGCCAGCTGCATTTCACTCGTCTTTCGGTTACTTTGACTGTCACAGTGTAAAGTGGTGTGCGGACCTGCAAAATATCTCATTAAGAAATAATCTCATGAAGTGAATACGGACGCCACCCTGCATGAGGACGCTATATAAATGCAAGTTGTTGTTAATAAATTCACGTTTCCGTTGATCCACGGAATCACTGTTCTGGAATTGGATGGCGACAGGGAGGAGATCCCACAATTGGCTGCAGGTCTTTAAGCCGATATGTCTTCAGTCAGATTCCTGTAAGGAATGTAACTGATGTAGAGTGAATCAATGCAACCGTAGAACTAATTTCCCACCACCCCAATTTCCTACCACCCCAACCTCCAATCACAGACCAATATTCAATGGTTTTATGGAATAGGAAATATTATTGGAAAACTGATATCTTAACAGAAGCTTCACTGAGCTTAGTTGAGGAACCCAGACCTTGGTGCCTACAGATTATGTTGGTGATTACCAATCTCCATATGGTTTTACTGAGATCAGGTGTGTCTGTGAAGACGATGCTCATTAAATAAACCGGCCTCTGCTTAATGATCTTTGCTGCTAACTCTCTGTTTATATTTTCAGGCCAATAATCCTCGACCCGGCCGATCCCACCGGGAATGTGGGGCAATCCGGTGGATGGGAGGTGATGGTTAGTGAAGCCAACAAATGCCTCCAAATGCCTTGTTCGGCTGGAGTCAAACCATGGGAAATCAAGGTAACAACCGTAGCTAACAGCGGCAGAATTAATAATAAATAATAATGTTGGCGTGACGCGTATTGTCATGCTGCAAGGATGTCAAAGGCGTTTCACAGGATGTGTTGAAACATTTTCCTCCTTGTCTTCTCATAGCCCGTGAAGGAGATTGAAATCACTGTCCAATTGACGGACGGTTCCATGTTACCAATCAACGCCAATCCTTTCATGAAGGTGTCAACGATCAAGCAAACAGTTCAGCAATATTGGTATCACTTTGCCCCCAAGCCCTCATCCCCACCAATGCCACCCCAAGAGCAACGCTTGATGTTCAACAAAACTATTCTGAATGACAGCAACACACTGCTGGAGTCTGGAATATTATACAATACTACCATCAACCTGCTTGTGACAACCAACCCCAGAATGGATATTCTTGTCAGGTATCCAGAAGGAAACACCAACAGATTTAATGTGCGACAAACAGACACAGTTTTGAGTCTGAAAAAGCAAATTGAAGCTCAGAGCAGTATTTCCCAGTATTACCTGGTCTTTGGTGGAAAAACCCTGGAAGACAGGAACACACTGCAGCACTACGATATAAAGGAAAATTCAACCATCTTCCTCAACCTTCGCCTGAGAGGAGGCCGATTTCTCACTCTGTAAGATGATAGTCGCTATGCCCTGAGGCTCTGGAACCCCTTCTTCAGTCCCTTCACCTCTCCCCCTCTCTTCCCAGTCTCAGCTAAAGACCTTTCTCTTCGACCGCGCCTTCGGTCACCTTTCTCCCCCTGCCCCTGGCTTGCCCCCCCGGGATCCATTATTGTGAAGCGCTTTGAGACGCCATCCGCCGTGGAGGGCGATATATACATCAAAGTTGTTGATGTTGCTGTTGCTGTTGACTGGGTTTTATCATATTTACGGCATGGGCAAAATCACCAGATATCCTTATTATTTAAAATTCTTGGGCTTTGAATGATGTTCGTAAAGAAACCCAGATGGCTTTGATTGGAATTATTACTGATTTCTGAAACCCATGATTCTAATGTTCTGGTGTAACTCTCTTGATGATTGGAATTTCTGCCCAATGTCTGTATTCAGCATGTAAGACTGGACTGTGGGCAACTTTCACTCTGTATCTGTAACGTTAGATTTCTCCTGCTCTGGAGATTTTATATTTGTTAATTCTAGAATGTAACAGAATCATTTATTTGAATGTAGTACTTTGTTGCCATGGCATCTTGTAATGACCATAAAACGATATAAATGGCTGATTATGAGTCATTCTCTTTAAGTTCAGTTATTAAAACAAATCTGTTATTCTCAATAATTGTTCATTTGATTTCTATGTTAAAACCTTAATGAAAGCTCTGACTGTAGAAATTCTGTGTCTCCGTGAGCCTCACTGACCTGATTCAAGTGGAATCTTTACACACAGTAAAGAGTTTGAGGGGCCGCAAAAAAGACTCAATAGATAATGTGCCCGGGGGTGGGGGTGGGTGGGGGGGGGTTGGGGGGATGTTGGGAAGGTGACAGTGACGAGAGCAGGAAATGGGCCCTCTGGTGAGCGACTGCATTGTTAAAAAAAATACATAAGAAACATTTGGTCACTCATTCCTCAACTGTTTGTGGGACACTGCTGAGCATACTTGGCTGCCGCCTTTCGCCAACAAATTACGAGTCAAGTCACTTTACATTATATTCTGGGAAGCGTTTTGAGCGTCTCTCTACCTTTCCTGATTCCAAACCCCCACCAGCTCAGGTGCAAAGCTTGACTGTCCAGGGCCTTGGGACATCCTCCCAAAATGAAAGGCGCAATTGCAATATACAAATGCAATTGTTGTTATTGTAGTTGATTTCTAGTGTGTATTAGTTGCCATGTTTGCCAACACAGAAGCAGATGTTACATTTAACGGCACAAAGGTGAAGATAAAGGCTCAGAAACAGTCGGCATGTAAAAATTAGTCACCAGCTTCCAGCGGGCGGAAAGAATGAGTCATTATGGGCTGGGTTGTGGTCATGGTATACTCTGTGAAGCGCTTGGAGGCGTCTCGAAGACGTGATAAGGCGTTAGGGAAACCGAATTCAATGATTAATATTATTATTATTGGAATGTAGCTGTTTGGGAAGAATGTCACCCTCAGGGCATGGGACGTCCTCCTGACATAAAAGTGTCACAAGCCTTGAATACAAGTGTCATTTTGTGGATGTTGTTGTTATTGGAGTTAACAGTAGCTGTGTGGACCTCAACTCCAGTCTGTCCCTCTAAATCCCACCAGCGAAGCCAGGCTGGCTGAGCTAGAGCACTGCAGTCCTGCCTGGTCAGGAACCAAACTGGGGAGATTCCCACAGAGAAGTGGCTGGATTCCAATATTGTCTGGTTGCCAATTCACGAGCAGAACAACAACTGATTCACTTTCAGTTTCCATTTCCGACTTACATTCCCCTTGTTACTGAAATACAGCATCTGCGAGAGATAAAGAGAGAGAGAGAATATGCTTCTGGGACTCGGCTGCTGTTTTCATACAAAATATATACATCAAATGCAAGGATTATTATTATTATTATTAAAATCACATTTGTATATCGCATTTGTATATCCATACAAAATCACGTTTGTATATCAATAACAACAACAACTTCAATTTATAAAATGCCCTCCACGCCGGACGGCGTCTCAGAGCACTTAAATATTGTGCCTTTCGTGTGGGGAGGACATCCCAACAATAAATCAGTAATAAAATAATAATAATTATCAGTAAAACATTATCGTGGCTAGAATGTTTAGCTTTGACTCAGGTTGTTTGTCTTGTTTGACCCTGAACTGTCCTTCCTCCCCCACATCCCCGCCATGACCAGTCCTGCCTTCCACCACCTCTGCAACATTGCCAGATTTCGTCACTGCCTCACCCCCTCAGACTACCAAAACATTGGTTACATCGGGGCTCAACTATGGAAACTCCCTCCTCGTCGGCCTTTCCAGCTCTTCCATTCAGGTGCTGCGGAATCATGTCCTCTCCTGCACCAAGCCTCATGACCACATCACTCCCACCCTTGCCGGGCTCCATTGGCTCCCCATCCCCCAGAGAATCAAATTCAAGATCCTCTTCCTCACATTCAAGGCCATTCACAGCGTTGTATCTCTCTGATCCACTGTCACCCTCCGGTACTCCCACAAACCAGGGGTGCTCTTCTGGTAGAACAAGGGGACAGGTGAGAGCCTGTCACTGGCCCGCTCAGCGCACACTAGGATCAGGGACTACGCACCCAAAGGGAGACAAGCCTTGCGACGTCCTCCCGATGCGCTCCATAAATGTCATTTTGTTGTTGTTGTGGCGGAGGTTGTGGTTGTTGAGGTGCGGACGTTCAACCGCGGCAAAGGCCGGATGTGAGGGGCGCACACGGTACTCACCGGGCGGCCCGCCAGCAGCCCACAACAGGGCTGTAAATCAGCGTAAAGGTGCAGAAGGTCCCTCGACTTGTAACTGAACAGCGTGCGGAAAAACCCAGGCCCAATAAATAGACTTCCTAAAGCAACAACAACAACAACTTAAACTTATAAAGAGCCTTTCACGTCGGGAGGACGTCCCAAGGCGCTGGGGGGGGGGGGGGGGGGGGGGGGGCAGGGGGGTAGACCCTCTCACGGTGGGATCTCCTTGAAATAATGTGGGCACAACCTCCCACCCCTCCTCCTCCTCCGCATTGGGTTCGTGTCGTCGATATATTTAGAAATAAATATGCATTTTCAGGGGGAAAAAAATAGGGGAAAATGTGCACACAACTTGAGGAAATGTGCCCTAAACAACAGTGTGGTTTTTTTCCCCCCATTGGGGAGAAAGGAAAATACGGAATAGAAGGTGTAGTACACTGTGATTGATTTGGATTTATGTTATAGCCAAATAGATATATCCCTCATTGTACCTTTCCTTACTTCATCCTTTAATTGGCTAACCTCCTCTAATGGTCTCCACATAATTGATTCATGGCACTCTGCCCATTCTTCTCCGACCTTCATGGTCTTTCCTAATTTTCCTGTGCAGTACTCGCCTCCCTTCTTTTCCCAGACTTTGAGATGGCTCTCTCCCATACAATGGTTAATTGCGTGTGCTGATCTTGTCCATACCTTATCTCAGCAGCTTGTACCAGTCTCAATGTGCTCTCCTGCTTTCTTTCCATCCACAAGTCCACAATCTTTCAAGGGCAGTTTAAACTGACCTCAAGCTCAACTAATTACTAAAATTCTCTCATCTGTTAGCAGAGTGTGTGCAACAAGGGGAACACTTGCAGAAACTTAACTTAATTATGAGTGTGTGTGTGTGCGCTTGTGTGTGTGTGTGCGCATGATTGTCTTAATAATCATATTACTTAATTTTTCTTATGAAGAGAATATGTTTTCTAATTATATTGCAAAGCATCTGTCATAACACTCCCAACCTTGAAAATACAATTTTCGATCTCTCACAACGAAACTATGCCCGTATTAATTTAGCTAGCTTACTTAGGTAATATTCTTGCGCAGCAATCGGCGTAAATAGCGTCTAAGCATCAAAGAATATCAACCACACGACATTGTAAAATCACAAAAACATAAGACCCGAATAGCACAGTTCAGAGAAATTAATGAATCAGATTCATACAGTGGCTGTGATTAGGAATCGGTCTTGTTAATGTGGTACAATGCATGTTGATTGTAGAACATCTCTTCTCAAGATCGGTTAGACTTGTCGTCTCTTTGTTCCCAACATTTGTGCAGCATCAGTAGCACTAGAAAAATATGAGTGGAAACATAACACTAATGTCAAGTGCAGTCTCTGTTCTTGTAGGCCAATGTGAGGTCCATTTTGTTCACACAACAACAACCACAACCAAATTATATTTGTATGGCGACTTTCACGTCACGAGGATGTCCCAAAGAGCTGGACAGTTACAAAAATAACACACCATGTTTTGAGGTATAAGCCTATTTTAATCTGAAGGCTTGCTGTCCAGAATATCAGGAAACCTGACTTTTATGGTCGTGTTATGTGATTTTATGACTTTTACGTTTCATCTACACGAAGGCGCTATACAAATGTAATTTTGTTGTTGTTGTTTTTGTGGGTTAATTTCTCCATTTTGGTAATAGTCAAAACTCGGGGCTTCATTCTCTGAATTCAAACTCAACATGCGTGCAACGGAGCCAGGCCAAAATATGAATGTCTTGTCTTCTCTTAGCCCGTGACAGAGATTGAAATTACTGTCATGATGGAAGGCTCCTCTTTACGAATCAGCGCCGATCTTAACATGAATTTGGCAACAATCAAGCAAATAGTTAAGCAAGCTTGGGGCGACTTTTCCCCCATCCCCACATCTGTACCAGTCCCACCTTCCCAACAATACTTGATGTTCAACGATACTATTCTGAATGATGACAAGACACTGCTGGAGTCTCGAATAATATATGATGTGACCATCTCTCTGTATGTGATCCCAATCATGGAGATCTTTGTCAGGAATGGTGACATGCGCAAACTACGCTTTCAAGTGCGACTGACAGATACTGTTTTGAGCTTGAAAAATCAAATTGAAGCTGTGGAGCGGGTTCACTCGAGCCAGTATTACCTGGTCTTTGATGGAAAACGCCTTCAAGATGTTACTGCACTGTTGCACACTGCAACAGTGCAGAATTGAGAAACATTCAACCATCGACATGAACGTTCGCCTCAAAGGTGGGGAGGAGTCTCACTCTAAGGGGGCCAATTTCCCATGATCTGAAGATGCAGAGATTCTCGCTCAGAGAGGATAGAGAGATTTCTCACTGGGAGTTGGAGAGAGAGAGATAGCTCCATCCAATTCCATTTGCGAATCTGCACCACACAATAATGCCGTACTGGATTTTGCTTCGATATGTGAAGGGCTATTGCCATTTGCTTTCTTTCCGATGTTGTATGTTAGACAACGCTATTACATATAACCGCAAGTAGATGCACCTTCAGCTTTACAGACCTGCAATGGATTTGTGGTTATGCTGTTAAGATGTGCAAAAATACAAATTCAGCAAAAAAATAATATATATTTCATATATATATATTTACCTGTTAATGTTGTATACGGTGATGTAACCAATTATGCCTAGAGTTCGGTATAGATATGTCATAAACCCCTTGTGTTTTTCTGTGTACTCGTTGCTAGTTTTCTACAGCTTTCTCGATTTGACTGTTGCATACCTACATTTCTCAGATGCATTAATGCACCATTTAAGATGCTGATCCCACTCCAGAGGGCATCCAAGTATTTGGGGCAAAGTCTTGGGGGCAATAAGATACTTGTTGTAATAAAAGATCGATGCATCACGCAAAAACTTGTCGTCTTTCTTATTTGTTGGGGTCAAATTGAAGACTAACTCAAGAAAGAAACCACTGCTGGGTGTTGCAAATGGTCAGGGGGTTTTGGACACAAGCTGGGGGTTGCGGTCGGGTGGGATGGAGGAGTTCGAGGTGGCAAGGTGGCCGAAGGTAAGGTCGAAGAGGAAAGTCTTTAGACGGGACATGAACAAGGTAAGAGAGGCGGAGAGATTGCGGGATAGAGTTCCAGAGTATGTTGGCAGAGATGCTGAATGCCCGACCATGAATGTTGGAGCAAGAAGTTCGGGGCACTCGGCTCCATTTTACCCTACAAGCCTAATCCCTGACAAGTCGAGAGTATGGCTGGAAAAGTGGTGGGATGCTCGCCAGAATGTTCACCAAGCTATGTCATTATACTCCAGCCTACACCAGATAATATTTTTCCGGTTACTCACCTGTCGAGCAAGTGACTCACCTGGATCACAAGACTCGTGATGTGTGTTTCACCACTAGTTTCACCTCCCATTTGCAGGTGTGGTCGAGCGAAAGGACCGAGTTTGGAAACTGAAAGTATTCCTTTCTGTTACTTTTGGATCCGAAAGAGCCAGTGGCTAATCATCTGCTTGGTCTCTGGTTTCTACCTGTGATGTATGCAAACCCCACATGCCCCCCATTGCTGTGGGGTAAAATGGGACAAAACCTATGTCTAGGTTTGTGGAGTTCTATAGCGTACTGCTACTACTACTAATAATAATCCTTGCATTTGATGTAGCGCTTTTCACATCTTCTAGACGTCTCAAAAGCGCTTCACAGAATATACTGTGAAGTGAATTGACTGTATATTTGTGCGCGAAACGCGGTAGCAAATTGTGCACAGCAGCGTCCCACAAACAGTCGTGCATTCAAGTGACCAATTTATTATTGTTTTACTTGATTTCATTTCATTTTTTCGAAGGAATTATTAACCCCAGAATAGTGATTGACTAACCATCAGGTTCGTACTTAGTGCTAGGTCCCAAATTGAGAAAATCCGCTCTGCGGTTTCCTCCCCCCACCACTCCTCCACCTCCGCCTGTGCAACATTGCCAGGCTCCGCAACTATCTTACCCACTGCGCTGCCGAAACACTCGTGCATGCATACATCACCTCACGGCCGGATTACGGAAATTCTCTCCTCATCGGCCTCCCCAGTTCCTCCATTCACAGGCTGCAGGCCATCCAAAACTCTGCAGCCCGTGTACTATCCCGCACCCGCCTCTGCGACCACATAACCCCCACCCTCGCCCGTCTCCACTGGCTCCCCATCCTCCAGAGGATCGAGTTCAAGATCCTCGTCCTCACCTACAAGGCCTTACACGGCCTTGCCCCACCCTATTTAACCGATCTACTCTCCCCTTACACGCCCACCGTTCAACAGGACTTGGCCTGCTCCAAGCCCCCCGCCCGAACCGCCCCACCATCAGAGGCCAGGCCTCCAGTTTCTCCGCTCCCACCTTATGGAATGCCATCCCTCAATCCCTCCATTTCGTCTCTTCCCTTTCCTCTTTCAAGGCCGGTTTGAAGACTTTCCTCTTCGATCGTGCCTTTTGTTCCACCCCGAACTCTTTTACCTCCCCTTCGTGTTTCACCCCTTCCCAAACACTCCCCTCCCAGCTCGGGTCACACGCCTCCTGTGCAGCGCCTTGGGACGTCCTCCCGACGTGAAAGGCGCTCTATAAATGTAAATTGTTGTTGTTGTTGTTGTTGTTAGGTAACCATAGACGTATGGAGTACGGAAAACTTGCCCAACATTTGGCCCTGCTGGGGACCGAACCTAGGTCTCTCGCTTGCGAGGGGAGTGTGCTCTAACCATTGAGCTACGGGACTCCACAGGAATACACAAGTCAAATTAGAACCAGGATGAATCTCCACCCCACTGTGCCTGGTTATCAGTATCACAGCACCACACACCACAACCGTAACTATCGGCTCTGAACCAGAAATGAAACAGAATTGTTGATTCTGAGGAAACAGAAACTTAACGGGGCCTTGAAATACTGTGACGTGGAGAGACATCAGCTAATGAACATTCCCCTGATTATTATCTTATCGTGGAGTTATTGATATTAAGGTTTATAAAGGAGGGTGTTGGAAGCAAGCTTTGCGCAGAGAAGTTAAGATGGAGCAGGAGCTTTACCAGACAAGCCCCGAGCAATTGGATACGTTCATCGGATCCTTGCGACCGAATGACTTCAATAAGCAACTCAAAGAGGCAGTGCACAGGATCTGTAGCTTCTTAAGGGAGAATTGCTTTCAGAATAAACCAATCAAAGTAAAGAGAGTGGTAAAAGTAAGTAGAGCAATTTTCTTTTCATCATATATATATATATATAGACACATTCATACACACATGTACTGTGTATATCTTCTTATATTAATAAAATGCAATTGTCTGTCTGCGCTTTAAGAAGGGTCTCAATACCCAATTGATGTAAAGACATGGTTAATGTCACTACATCAATACCAGACGCAGTCCTTTCCAATGATAAACCTCATTGCAAATGTTTTGCAGCTGGGAGCGACATGGCCATATTTGTTTTCTGGTATATCCTATCGTTCCAGAGTTGTTCTCACTCTGCCGGTTTTTGCCGCAGTGATGCCTGGTCTCTGCTGAGTCAGTGTGTGGCTGTTCCATGGTGCATCGCAGAGAAACATAAATTTTTGTAATAACGTGTTTTCCAAAAGGATTAATATTGTTTTTATTATTATTATTTTATTTTCAAAAGCGTGAAGGAGAGAATCGCAGCCTCTCAGTAAGTCTCTCTCTCTCTCTCTATCTCTCTCTCTCGCTCCCTCCCTCCCTTCCCACAGGGCGGCTCCTCGGGGAAGGGAACGGCTTTGAACAGCGGCTCAGATGCCGATCTCGTCATCTTCCTCGACTGTTTCAGGAGTTACCCAGATCAGAGAGCCACCAGGAGTGACATCTTGCAGGAAATTTTAGAGGTGCTGAGAAAATGTCAGAGGAGCATCGCGTACGCGATTCAAGGCATCGAAATCATATTGCCTCCCATGAGCCTCATTCCGCCCAAATCACTGAGCTTCACCATCCAGTCCAAGAAGTCTTCTGAGAGAGTGGAGTTCGACCTGTTGCCTACATTTGATGCTCTAGGTAAGTAGAGAGTTAGTCCTGTTAAAGCAGCCATCACTATGCAGGAAACACCCGCTGTCACCATCCACCCTGGACTGATTTTACACTAAACCCTCTGTGTTCAGGAAACGCCTGTCCAATGTGACCACTGGCCATTCTTTTCTCTCCCTGTTGGTGTTCAGTGACTGGTTCTAAGTGGATTTAAGTGTAAAGGCATTGCCCATTTCCATGGGCACTCGTGTAGACTCCGCTAGACTCCGAGTACATTTACCAAACTGGTGTTGGAGTGTAATGGATGTGCACACACAGGCCAGCGGAAGTTTATTCTAAAAAATGTTTGCATCCGGTCAACAAACCAATGAACCCTTCCTCCAAGACCACACTTAGATAAAGGCCACTTTGGTCTACTCTTGAGTAGAAAACATGTTTGGACTCAGAATTCCAGGCTGACTCTCCAATGCAATGTTTAGAATATAAGAACATAAGAATTAGGAGCATTCAGCCCCTGGAGCCTGCCCCACCATTCAATAAGATCATGGCTAATCTTCTAATCTAACTCCACCTACCTGCCTTATTCCCCAATATCCCTTAATCCCTTTATCCACAAGAAATCTATCAATCTCAGTCTTGAATATGTTCAAGGAATGAACATCTACAGCTGTTTGGCGTAGAGAATTTCATAAATTCACTACCCTCTGAGTGGAGAAGTTTTTCCTCAACTCAGTGTGAAAGGGCTAATTTTAAGACTGTGATCCCTAGTTATAGTTTCTCCAATCAGGCGAAACAAGCTCCCACTATCTAAGGATGGAGCTCCTATGGCTCAGTGGTTAGAGCACTTGTCTTGCAAGCTGGGGAAACCAAGTTGGGGAGACCTGTGTTCGAATCCAGGCAGGTCAGGGCGAAACCTTGGGCAAGTTTCCTTACTCCACACGCCTAATAATAATCCCTCAAAAAAAAAAACAATAATAAAATTGGTCATTTCAATCCAAGACTGTGTGTGGGACACTGCTGTGCTCAATTGGCTGCCGCGATTCGCCCACAAATACATGCAGTCAATTCACTTTACAGTATATTCTGTGAAGCGCTTTGGGACGTTGATAAGATGTGGAAAGCGCTATATCAAATGCAAGGATTATTATTATTACTCTATCAACTCTGTTTGGTGAGCGTGCCATTGTAGGAGGCATCCCTCACCTACATCACACCAGCTCAGGCACCCAGCCCTGAAACCAGAGTCAAAAGAGCTTTGAGACATTGGTCAAACATGAGAGGCTCTGTATAAATCTAAATTGTTGTCAATGCATTCTGAGTGCCTCGGGTCATGGAATGTAGCGCCGAACGCTGTCTCTCATTGACTATTTCACTTCCTGCAGGTCAGTTTGGTGACAAGGCCTACTTGAAGCTGATTGAAATGGGAGATTCAGCCGGTGAATTCTCCCCCTGTTTCACTGAGAATCAGAGAGATTTTGTGAAGCTACGTCCCGCGAAGCTCAAGGACCTGATCCGCCTGGTGAAATATTGGTACAAAGTGGTGAGTGTGACGCGAGGAGCAATCGATCATCACTGACAGAGTAAACTCAACTGCAACGACTTGGATTTATATAGCGCCCTCCACGCAGGATGAAGTCTCAGAGCACTCGAGACACCGTCCGGCGCGGAGGGCACCATATCAACTCAATATACGAGGTCGGTTTCTGGATTTAAAACGCGGGGTTAAAACTGCGAGTCATTTCAGTTCCATGATATCGTCAAAGCAAGTTACAGATGTAGGAATTTCTCAGGACCTTTGTGTTAGATGACGAAAGGAGACGGTCAAGATCTCTGAGTAGGTGATTGCTTGGCTGTCAATCTCTCCTGCCTGCCTGCTTGCCTGGATTGACCCGAGATTTCAATGGGGGAAGGAGGGTAAATATAGGGAAGGGTCGAACAACTTTTAATAACACTCACTGAATCTTTTCCAAACATAGAAAGTCAAACCACGGAAACGTGAGCTGGCAAATGGAAATCGCCTTCCTCAAAAATACGCAGTGGAGCTACTCACCATCCACGCCTGGGAGGTGAACGGCAGCCTGGAGCAGTTCAGCACGGCCCAAGGGTTTCGCACGGTTCTTGAATTGATTTGTAGATACCGGGAGCTGTGCATCTACTGGAATAGTTACTACAAACTCGACAGCAACGGCAACGAGGCCCTGACAGAGTTTGTGAAAAGGAAACTCCGTGCCGCAAGGTAAGTTGGGTGCCAGCTGCATTTCACTCGTCTTTCGGTTACTTTGACTGTCACGGTGTAAAGTGGTGTGCGGACCTGCAAAGTATCTCATTAAGAAATAATCTCATGAAGTGAATACGGACGCCACCCTGCATGAGGACGCTATATAAATGCAAGTTGTTGTTAATAAATTCACGTTTCCGTTGATCCACGGAATCACTGTT
This sequence comes from Hydrolagus colliei, assembly GCA_035084275.1. Taxonomy (NCBI): domain Eukaryota; kingdom Metazoa; phylum Chordata; class Chondrichthyes; order Chimaeriformes; family Chimaeridae; genus Hydrolagus; species Hydrolagus colliei. The sequence continues at coordinate 1,830,424 of CM068761.1, read as the reverse complement.
CTGGAATTGGATGGCGACAGGGAGGAGATCCCACAATTGGCTGCAGGTCTTTAAGCCGATATGTCTTCAGTCAGATTCCTGTAAGGAATGTAACTGATGTAGAGTGAATCAATGCAACTGTATAACCAATTTCCCACCACCCCAATTTCCTACCACCCCAACCTCCAATCACAGACCAATATTCAATGGTTTTATGGAATAGGAAATATTATTGGAAAACTGATATCTTAACAGAAGCTTCACTGAGCTTAGTTGAGGAACCCAGACCTTGGTGCCTACAGACTATGTTGGTGATTACCAATCTCCATATGGTTTTACTGACATCAGGTGTATCTGTGCAGACGATGCTCATTAAATAAACCGGCCTCTGCTTAATGATCTTTGCTGCTAACTCTCTGTTTGTATTTTCAGTCCAATAATCCTCGACCCGGCCGATCCCACTGGGAATGTGGGGCAATCCGGTGGATGGGAGGTGATGGTTAGTGAAGCCAACAAATGCCTCCAAATGCCTTGTTCGGCTGGAGTCGAACCATGGGAAATCAAGGTAACAACCGTAACTAACACGGCAGAATTAATATTAAATAATAATGTTGGCGTGACGCGTGTTGTCATGCTGGAAAGATGTCAAAGGCATTTCACAGGATGTGTTGAAACATTGTCCTCCTTGTCTTCTCATAGGCCGTGAAGGAGATTGAAATCACTATCCAATTGATGGAAGGTTCCAAGTTACAGATCGACGCGAATCCTTTCATGACAGTGGCAATGATCAAGCAAATAGTTCAGAAATATTGGTATCACTTTGTCCCCAAGCCCTCATCCCCACCAATGCCACACCAACAGCAACGCTTGATGTTCAACAAAACTATTCTGAATGACAGCAACACACTGCTGGAGTCTGGAATATTATACAATACTACCATCAACCTGCTTGTCACAACCAACCCCACAATGGATATTCTTGTCAGGTTTCCAGAAGGAAACACCAACAGATTTAATGTGCGACAAACAGACACAGTTTTGAGTCTGAAACAGCAAATTGAAGCTCAGAGCAGTATTTCCCAGTATTACCTGGTCTTTGGTGGAAAACCCCTGGAAGACAGGAACACACTGCAGCACTACAATATAAAGGAAAATTCAACCATCTTCCTCAACCTTCGCCTGAGAGGAGGCCGATTTCTCACTCTGTGAGATGATAGTCGCTATGCCCTGAGGCTCTGGAACCCCTTCCTCAGTCCCTTCACCTCTCCCTCTCTCTTCCCAGTCTCAGCTAAAGACCTTTCTCTTCGACCGCGCCTTCGGTCACCTTTCTCCCCCTGCCCCTGGCTCGCCCCCCCGGGATCCATTATTGTGAAGCGCTTTGAGACGCCATCCGCCGTGGAGGGCGATATATACATCAAAGTTGTTGATGTTGCTGTTGACTGGGTTTTATCATATTTACGGCATGGGCAAAATCACCAGATATCCTTATTATTAAAAATTCTTGGGCTTTGAATGATGTTCGTACAGAAACCCAGATGGCTTTGATTGGAGTTATTACTGATTTCTGAAACCCATGATTCTAATGTTCTGGTGTAACTCTCTTGATGATTGGAATTTCTGCCCAATGTCTATATTCAGCATGTAAGACTGGACTGTGGGCAACTTTCACTCTGTATCTGTAATGTTAGATTTCTCCTGCTCTGGAGATTTTATATTTGTTAATTCTAGAATGTAACAGAATCATTTATTTGAATGTAGTACTTTGTTGCCATGGCATCTTGTAATGACCATAAAACGATATAAATGGCTGATTATGAGTCATTCTCGTTAAGTTCTGTTATTAAAAAAAATCTGTTATTCTCAATAATTGTTCATTTGATTTCTATGTTAAAACCTTAATGAAAGCTCCGACTGTAGAAATTCTGTGTCTCCGTGAGCCTCACTGACCTGATTCAAGTGGAATCTTTACACACAGTAAAGAGTTTGAGGGGCCGCAAAAAAACTCAATAGATAATGTGCCCGGGGATGGGGGTGGGGTGGGGGGGGCGGGGGGAGGGGGAGGGATGTTGGGAAGGTGACAGTGACGAGAGCAGGAAATGGGCCCTCTGGTGAGCGACTACATTGTAAAAAAAAATACATAAGAAACATTTGGTCACTCATTCCTCAACTGTTTGTGGGACACTGCTGAGCGTACTTGGCTGCCGCCTTTCGCCAACAAATTACGAGTCAAGTCACTTTACATTATATTCTGGGAAGCGTTTTGAGACATCTTAACAACATGATAAAACACTATATCAAATGCAAGAATTATTATTATTCACTCACTCTGTTTTAAGAGTTTGTTGGGTACTGCTGGAGTTTAACCAACTAAAAATTCAAAGAATGACTTTCCCTAGCAGTTTAACACAAATTGAGTGGGAATAATAATAATCCCTGCATTTGATGTAGCGCTTTTCACATTTTATCGACGTCTCAAAGTGCTTCACAGAATATATTGTAAAGCGAATTGTTCTTTTCATTATTGCCACGGCAACTTTAACATCCACCCGAACAGGTGAACCTCGGTTTATTCTCTCATCTGTAGGACCGGCCCTTCTCTGACAATGCAGGAAATCCCCCATCACCGCATTCACAACACGAACGACAAGTTGCGTTTTTTTATATCGCGCTTTTCGCATCGGGAGAATATCCCAAGGCGCTGGGAGGTGTCATCCGCATTAACAGGCGTATTTAAAGCAGGTAAGAAGCAAATGGATCGCGGCCAGGAGTTTCACCCCATTTACCTGGCGTTCGAGGCTAAACCGTGCAAGGATATGGGGAAACTGCAGGGCAGGGGGCTGGGGGTGGGGGGGGAGGCGATGGGGTGGGGTGGGGAGGTGGGGTGGGGGACGGGAACTGATTGATTAGATTTTCTAAGGAGTCAGCACAGTTACCATTGGCCGAACGGCCTCCTTCTGTGCTGTAATATTGGATGACTCTATGAACGCTTTGCCGATCGCTTTTGTCTTGTCTGAGTAAACCTCGATCCAGGTGAATTGCCACCCACAGACGGAGGCTGCTATAACACTGTACAGATGTGCTGTGTCTGCGGAGCTTTGTGTCTCACAGCACAACACACACACACACACGCAACACACACAGCTGCCACAACAAGCAGCTGTGAGTTAGAAACGAAACTGAATCCTTGATTCTGAGGAAACAGAAACTGTCCGGGGCTTGGGTGGATGAATGTGCGAGAGTGATCGAGTGATTTATTAGCAGATAAAAGAGCTAGAAACCAGATAAAAATTAGGAATTGCTGTGACGTTCCTATACTAGGCTAATAAATACTGCTCCTTTGCGGGTTATGATATCGCGGAGAGGTGGACGTTGGGGTTTATAAGGAGGCTGTTGAGGGCAAGCTTTATACAGAGGTGACAACATGCAGCAGGCACTGTACCACACAAGCCCGGGGCAATTGGATAGTTTCATCAATGAATTGCGGCCGACTGAGTTCAATGTAGAACTCAAAGCAGCGGTGCACAGAATCTGCAGCTTCTTAAAGGAGAATTGCTTCCAGAACACACAGATCCACGTCAAGAAGGTGGTAAAAGTAAGTAGTACTGTATGTATATATATATATACACACAATATTTATATCATTATCTTTGTGTTTGATATTGTGCCTTATCGAGTCTTTGACATGTCTCAAAGCTTTTCACAAAATATACTGTAGAGTGAATCGACTGCATTTTTTGTAGGAAAATCAAAATATGAGATATATATACAGTAATTAGCTAGTTAGTTGTATTCCGATGTAAACCAGTGTATAATTATATTTCTGCAAGTTGTTTTTAAAACTTATTTCTGGTTAATTTTTTAAGTAAAAAGATTTTAAAAATTAAAGTAAAAACATTTTAAAAAATTAAAGTAAAAAAGTTTTAAAAAATGTAAGCAAAAAAAATTAAAATGCATTTTGAATTCACTTTTTAATAACTTTATGTTTGTTCCACTTAATGAACTATTATTGTTATTCTTACAATTTGGTTTTTGCAATGAAATTTTATTTGGTAGATTCTGCCACTGGATTTCAGGATCGATAAGAAACCGCCCCCCCCACTCCCACTCCCCCACCCCCCAGTGCACTATCCCTAGATTTGATCCCACTTGCAGAAGATATAAATCACAGAGATGATTAGATCCGTCAGCGTTTCAGCTGATTTTTACCCATAACACTATTTGAAACGAGAAGGGAGTTTCCTCCAGTCTCCTGGCCAACAGTCCAACAAATAAAATTGATCACTTATTTCATGCTGTTTAGGTCATGGTTGTTCGCACATTTGTCTACAAAGTCACTGACTGCACTTTGTCACGCCTTGATGACATTAACAGACGCTATATCGAGTGTGAGAATTACAGTATTAGTGTTGCGAGCCTTGTATGGCTGGGCATTGCCTGCAGATAATATTATTATTAATAATAATAACATCAATAATCCTTGCAGTTGATATAGCACCTCATCACGTCTTCTAGATGTCTCAAAGGGCTGCGCCGAATACACTGTCAAGCGAATTGACTGTATATTGTGTGGGCGGAACTCGGCAGTCAATTGCGTACAGCAGAGCATTGCAGTGACAGGAAGAGCCTCTCAGCCCTTCATTAACGCTCTCTCTCTCTCTCTCTCTCTCCTTCTCTCTATCTCTCTCCCTCGCTCTCCCTTCAGGGCGGTTCCTCGGGGAAGGGAACTGCTCTGAGGAGCTCGGACGCAGATCTCGTGGTCTTCCTGAGCTGCTTCAGCAGTTACCAGGACCAGAGGAACACCAGGAGCGAAATCTTGCAGGAAATTTCAAAGGGGCTGACAAAGTGTCGGGGGAGCATCGCGTTCGATATTCAAGGCATCGAAATCAAGGAGCCTCCTGTGAGCAGCATTCCATCCAAATCACTGAGCTTCACCATCCAGTCCAAGAAGTCTTCTGAGGCTGTGGAGTTTGACTTGCTGCCCACGTTCGATGCAATAGGTAAGAATGGTTTAGCCCCCACCTCCTCCCAAGCCACCAAAACCTGTCCCCCCACCCACAGCCATGAGCCCACCCCACACAGCCGTGACCACTCCCCACACAGCCGTGACCACTCCCCCCCCAGCCGTGACCACACCCCCCCAGCCGTGACCACACCCCCCCAGCCGTGACCACTCCCCCCCAGCCGTGACCACACCCCCCCAGCCGTGACCACTCCCCACCCAGCCTTGACCACTCCCCCCCCAGCCGTGACCACTCCCCCCCCAGCCGTGACCACCCCCCCCCCACAGCCGTGACCACTTCCCCCCCAGCCGTGACCACACCCCCCCACAGCCGTGACCACTCCCCCCCACAGCCGTGACCACTCCCCCCCCAGCCGTGACCACTCCCCCCCCCAGCCGTGACCACTCCCCCCCCAGCCGTGACCACTCCCCCCCCCAGCCGTGACCACTCCCCCCCCCAGCCGTGACCACTCCCCCCACAGCCGTGACCACTCCCCTCACAGCCGTGATCACTCCCCCCACAGCCGAGTCCCCTCCCAGAGTTCCCCTCTGTTTGGGAGCAAGGTTTACAACTCATCCGTCAAAAGGATTTACTGAACACCTTCTCCTTCTGCGCTTACAGTCAAAGCCACCATCTCTGTTCAGCAAACGCCTGTCTCATGGCAAACTGTGGCCATTCTTTTCTCTCCCTGGCGGGGTTCAACCCCCAGGCCAAAGCGAATCTAAGTGTAAAGGCATCACTGATTTACATGGGCCAGCGTATAGCTTCACAAAGGCTAGACTATGAGTACGTTTACCAAGCTACATTGTGAGTGCCTCAGAGCCACACAATGCAGCACAGAACCCTGTCGCAACATTGACCGTTTCCCTTCCCGCAGGTCATCTGGCTGACGATGCCTACATGAACCTGATCCAAATTGGAGATTCGGCCGGAGAGTTCTCCCCCTGTTTCACTGAGCGCCAGAGAGATTTTGTGAAGCTCCGTCCCACCAAGCTCAAAGACCTGATCCGCCTGGTGAAACATTGGTACATTGAGGTGAGTGTGAAGCGAGGAGCAATCGATCGTCACTGGAAGTGTCAATATACTCCCGTTTAATGCGTTCTGAGATGCTATCCTGTGTGAACAACAACAACAACATAATTACATTTATAGAACGCCTTTCACGTCGGGAACACGTCCCAAGACACTAAACAGTCAGGTCGCAACCCGAGCAAGGGGGAGGGGCAGGGTAGGGTGGGAGGGATGGGAGAGTGTTAGGAGGGGAGGGAGAGAGTTGGGAGGGTAGCAGAAGGCGCAGACGAAGAGGTGGGTATGGAGATATTGTCAAACAAGCTACAGTTGTAGGAACTGATCGAGATCTTTGAGAGGAGACAGATCTCTGAGCAGGTGGTTACAGATCACGATGGACGAAGGCTTGGGAGTCAATCTCTCCTGCCTACTTGTTTGGACTGGCATGAAAGGTTGGGGAGATTTCATGGGCAAAGGGGAAATATAGTGAAGGGGGGAAGAACTTTTAATACGACTCATTGAATCTTCATTAAAAAACAGTACGTCAAACCACGGAAACATGAGCTGACAAATGGAAATCGCCTTCCTCAAAAATACGCAGTGGAGCTACTCACCATCCACGCCTGGGAGGTGAACGGCAGCCCTGCGGTTTTCAATATGGCCGAAGGGTTTCGCACGGTTCTCGAATTGATTCGTCGCTACCGGGAGCTGTGCATCTACTGGAATAGTTACTACAAACTCGACAGCAACGGCAACAAGGCCGTGACGGACTTTGTAAAAAGCAAACTCCGTGCCGCAAAGTAAGTTGGGTGCCAGCTGCGTTTCACTCGTCTTTCAGTTAGTTCGACTCTCACAGTGTAAAGTGGTAGGCGGATGTGTGTGGAGCGACAAGAACGAAGCTTTGGCTCTAATTTGTCAATGAGATTAAGCGCTCAGGGACGCATGAGGGCGATACATAAATGCAAACTGTTGTTGAGATACCTTAATACATTCACGTTTCCGTTAATTCACGGAATCTCCGCGCTGGAATTGGATGGCGACAGGGGGGAGATCCCACAGGTCGGCAGGACGTGCTCGGTGCCAGGAAGAAGCAGATTGCGCAACACACATTTTAATCAACAAATACCTGTATTGTAACATTTTAAACTGGCTGTAGCTCTTTAAGTCGATATGTCTTCAGTCAGAATTCTGCACCAGATACAGAGTGAAAAAGTGCAACTGTAGGACCAATTTCTCACCAACCCACCCCCCGAATCACAGACCAATATTCAATGGCGGTATGGAATAGGAAATATTATTGGAAAACTACCATGATTTGGTATCTTAACTGAAGCTTCTCTGAGCTTAGTTGAGGAACACAGCCCTTGGTGCCTACAGAGTCTGTTGGTGATTATCAATCTCCGTATGGTTTTACTGAGATCAGATGCTGACAATTCTGTGTTTACATTTTCAGGCCAGTAATCCTCGACCCGGCTGATCCCACTGGGAATGTGGGGCAATCCGGTGGATGGGAGGTGATGGTTAGTGAAGCCAACAAATGCCTGCGAATGCCTTGTTTGGCTGGTGTCCAACCGTGGGAAATCAAGGTAACGACTGTAACTAACACGGCAGAATTAATAATAAATAATAATGTTGGCGTGTCGCGTGTTTAATGCTGGAAGGATGTCAAAGGCATTTCACAGGATGTGTTGAAACATTGTCCTTCTTGTCTTCTCATAGCCCGTGAAGGAGATTGAAATTACTGTCCAATTGATGGCAGGTTCCAGGTTAAGGATCAACGCCAATCCTTTCACGGCAGTGGCAACAATCAAGCAAAAAGTTCAGCAACAGTGGAGTCGCTTTTCTCCCTCTCCCCCATCCCCACCAGTCCCAGCCCACCAGCAACGCTTGATGTTCAACAAAACTATTCTGAATGACAGCAAGACACTGCTGGAGTCTGGAATATTGGAGAATGCTACCATCAACCTGCTTGTGACTTCAAACACCACAATTGATGTTTTTGTCAGGAATCTGGAGGGACGCAACCAAACGTTTCAAGTGCAACTGATGGACACTGTTTTGAGTCTGAAAAAGAAAATTGAAGCTGTGCACCGCATTCGCTCAGACCAGTATTACCTGGCGTTTGGTGTAACAACACTGGAAGACAATCACAAGCTACAATACTACAACATAGAGGAACATTCACAGATTGCCATGATGGCTCGCCTTAGAGGAGGGGGTGTTCTCTCAATCTAAGGAGGCCGATTTCTTACTCTGTAAGATTTCTTACTCTGAGATCATAAGTAGATCATTGGAAAAATCACCAGATCTCCTGTTAATTTCTTGGACTTCTTGAATGATGTTCTTACAGAAACCAGATGCGTTTGATTGGAAATGATTGTTGATTTCTGATGGCACCATACATTATCCCAATGCTCTAGTGAAATATGATTAAATTCCTATAAATTCAATAGAATTCCCTAACACCAGTGATAATTGGACAATCTCGACAGGGCTACTAGAATGACAAAATGTAATGGTAGTTTATTTAAATGAAGTGTTTTCCATCGTGTATTGATCATAAACCTTACAATATAAAACTGATTATGAGTTCCTCTCATTAAATTCTTTCAAATAAAATAATTGTTCACTTGATTTATTTGGTAAAATAAAAACCTTAATAAAAGCTCTTACTAGAGAAATTCAGTGTCTCTCTGTCAGTCTCACTTATCTGATTCAGGTGCATTATACACAGCCAACTGTCCCAGGATTGAGTTGTGTGTTTGGATTGAATTGAAAGCGGAGGGAGAGGGTAGGGTTTAGGAAGTCCCAGCAGGCCCGGAATAAAACAGGGCATTTAGGGCCTACTGCCCAGGGCCCCGGAGTTTGAGGGCCCCCCCAACAACGATGCAATTAAAAATTTCACATGCGTATAACAAGGGGTGTTGGGATAGCAACAGAGGTATGAGCGGGAAAGGGCTTCGCTCACTGCTACGTGACTGCTTCGTGCGATCTGCATTTTTTGGAGGGAATAGTTTTGAAGTTTGGTGAGCAGAGAGTCAGCAGAGTCAAGCCTGGACGTGATGAAATCATGACGGCTTGAAGGGAGAGGTATTGGCAATGTTGAGGTGGGCAATGTTGCAGAGGTGGTCGAAGGCAAAATGGGTTATGGCACGGATTTGAAATTTAAAAGACGGTTGAGGGTCGAACAGGACTCCAAATGAGAATCAGGGAGACAGACGCCAAATTCTGAATGGAATCACAGAATGGGATGAAGGAATGGGATGTTGGTCGCCTTGTGTTTGTGCCGCTGCTATAAATGGTTGGTGAGACACTGAGGTTTGAGTTTAGAGCACTCACGTCACAACCAAGAGGACCTGGATTTGATTGGCCAGGCAGGGCGAAACGTTGAATAACTTTCCATACTCCACACACCTCTGTTTACCTAGCAGTATGTAGGAAACGTTCTTTGGTCGATTGGTGGATCGCTTTTCCGGGGTAACAAACCCCTTCAATAAATAAATACGAAAATAATTTGACCACTCGGGGGACACTGCTGTGCGTAATTGGCTTCCGCGTTTCATCCACACATATACGGTCAAATATACTTGATGGTATATTCTATGAAGTGCTTTGAGACATCAGATGTGATAATGTGCTATATAAACTGGAAGGATAATTATAATGATAAGGTGTCCGAAACATTGACTTTCCAGCGCCTTGGGACGTCCTCCCAACGTAAAACAAGCTATACAAGTTTAATTTTATGGTTTGGGTTGTTTCACAATACAATGTTTCACAATACTGTACAACCCTCTGCTAGTCTCTAAGGTGCCTGCATCATTAACATTGAAAAACAACTGCCGAGTTTGAGAATTGAAACTGAAACTTGTGACGTAAGTAGAGGAAATCCATCTAGGTTGGGCAGGTGGATTGAGCTCCAGTCAGTGTTCCGAGGTACAGGACCAGCTACTCCTCTCTCTGACGCTGAGCAGGCAGGTGAGTTTCCCTCAAGTTGCCTCAATATATTTTACAAAACAACATTCTATATTTATAAACGTTCATTCTGTATTTCCAGATTATCAGTCCATTCTGCGATTGCACTTTTCATTTTCACTGGTGTGCGCAATTGGCCGCCGCTGCCACAATTGGCTGCCAAACCTTTCTATGTTTTCATTTCACTTCCTGAATTTCCAGCTGATTATTATCAAATGATGTCTGTTCTTCAGTGGTTAGAGCTCTCACTTTGCAAGTGATTCCCGGGTTCGATTCCCGGCAAGAGACATTTTGGGTATCCTTATTCTACACGCCTCTGTTTACCCAGCAGTAAGTAGAAACCTAGTTGTTCGTCGATTGGCTGATCACTTTTCCAGTGGGTAATAATTCCTTCAAAAAATATAATAACAGTAAATTGGTCACTCAGTCCACGACTGTTTGGTGCACAGATTCTCCTACAAAATATACAGTCAATTAATTTCACAGTATATTCTGCTTTGAGATGCCTCAAAGATGTGATAAGGCGTGGTATCAAATGCAAGTATTATTATTTGTATTATGCTATTCTATGAAGATGATGTGATAGGGCACTATATGAAAAGCAAGGAATACTGTTATTGTTATCAGGATTGTCAGACTGGTTCAGTTAGTAGGGATGAAACCTGGAGAGTTTTAACCTGTCCGGCTGGTTTTTGTACTGGTTTCGGGTTCCAGTTCTGGGTCAACACTTTGAGTTGATAGGCTGACGCTTTTGGGAAGTGCTGAGATCAGTGTTGTAAGACGTACAGTCTTACAACACTGAGCGCTCTGACCACTGAGGTACAAGATGCCTAATCCTTGCAATTGATAATCCTTCCTATAAACATGCTGATGGGTTTCTGGTGTGTCAAAAAAACAAGGAAGTGTTTGGCCATATAATACAGCCCTCTGTTTATTGCTATGGTGCTGCTAGTTTGTGTCACTGAGAACAAACAAGAACTTCCAAGTTTAAGAATTGAAACCGAAACTTAGGTCTTAAGTGGAAATGGGAAACTAAATAGGATCAGCTGCTGGACTCATCTGCAGTCAGTGTCCAGTCAGATAGGGCCCGACTACATCTCTCTCTGACACTGATCAGGCAGGTGAGTTTCTCTCAAATTGCCTCAATATCGTCTACAATAACAACATTTTATTGTATTAGTTTCTCATGCGTCGTAAAGTCTAGAGGCTGTGTATTTCACCCACAAAATACACAGTCACTACACTTCACAGTGTGTTCTGTGAAGTGCTTTGAGATGACTGTATCGAATGCAAGAATCATTATTATTATTTGCTGGGAGTACAGGCCTAGCCAGCAACTGTCCCACAGAAATAATAATAGTAATAATCCTTGCATTTGATATAGCCCTTTTCATGTATTATCGACGTCTCAAAGCGCTTCACAGAATATACTGTAAAGTGAATTGACTGTATATTTAGTGGGCGAAATGCAGCAGCCAATTGCACACAGCAGTGTCCCCCACAAACAGTCGTGGATTGAAAATGACCAAATTTTATGTATACTGAGAGCCAGACTGTCCGAACCTCTGTGAACAGTCCTATAAGAGTGTGCTGGTGGTTCTGGCCACTCGACTGTATAGCGCACATACTGCTTGCGCTGACTGCCGTGAGGAACAGTCAACATTGGGAGCTCAGTGTGGGATAGAAAACCTGGAAAACCTTATCTCACTGGAATTAAGTGAAGAATCGGTAGAATTACTCTTTTGTTCGGCACAGGGAAAAACAGTGGAGAGAATCAGAGGTAAATAATTACAATAACAATGATCCTTATGTTTGATACAGCGACTTTTCACGTCGGGAAGACGTCTCAAAGCACTTCACAGGAGCTATTGCGTGTTGTGTTGCGTTGGTGAACAGTAGATTGAGATGAAGCTGCACGAAATGTCCCCGCGGGAATTGGACAAGTTTATTTACGATGATCTTCAGCCCAACACGGAGTTCTTGGAGCAGATGTCCTTTGCCATTGAGAAGATCTGCGGGTTCTTGCAGAGATACAGGTTCCCAAACTCCGTCAAAGTCCTCAAAACCGTTAAGGTAAGTTTGCAAGATCCTCACCAGGATTTACATCATCCCAGTTTAACCCATATCTCAGGCTGTGACTCACTAACCCAATTTAATTTTGTCGAATTCCTGTAGCTCAGTGGTTATAGAGCACTCGCCTTACAAGTGTGAGGCCGGTGTTCACATCCAGGCAGATCAGGGTGAAACCTTGGACAAGTTTCCTTACTCCACACACACGCACGCCTAATAATAATCCATCCCCCCAAAAAACATAATTACAAAAATTGGTCATTTCAATCCATGACTGTTTGTGGGGGACTCTGCTGTGCGCAATTAGCTGCCGCGTTTCGCCCACAAATATACAGTCAATTCACTTTACAGTTTATTCTGTGAAGCGCTTTGAGACGTCGATAAAATGTGAAAATCACTATATCAAATTCAAGGATTATTATTATATGAATATTATATAATCCCAGATTCCAGACTGCACCACACAATCAAATCATTTGACTAATAAGCTCCAACAAATGGAGTCATTATACATGACAGAAATTCCCTACGTAGCGACGTTGAGATACTTTTGATGTTAGGGGTGTTATATCAAATGCAAATATTTTTATCATTGTCTATTATTGAAGATAATTAGGTTTGACACCTAATAATGTACAGTTTTGAGGCCTGATAAAAAAAAAACTTTCTTTTTGTCTTGTGTTCAGGGTGGCTCCTCCGGGAAAGGAACAGCTTTGAGAAACGGTTCGGACGCCGATCTCGTTGTTTTCTTCAGTCACTTCCACAGCTTTCAAGACCAGAAGAGCAAGCGGGGTGAAATGTTGAATAAAATCCACGATGCTTTGCTGGATTACCAAGAGCTAAACAACTTTGCCTACGAACTTAGCATGTCAAAGCCCCAAATAACCATGGAACTAAGTTCGTCCGCTTTACCTTTCTTTGGCAAATCATCCGTCCCACGATCGCTCAGCTTCGAAATCAAATCCAAAGAGGATTCCGACTCCATTAAGTTTGATGTTCTACCAGCCTTCGATGCTTTGGGTATGGAATTAGCCTATTAATAGTGATTATAATAATAATCCTTGCATTCGATACAGCGCCTTTTCAAGTCTTCGAGCCATCTCAAAGCGCTTCACACAACACACTGTGAAGTGTAGTGACCGTGTATTTTGTGGGTGAAATACCCAGGCGTTAGACTTTACGATGTGTGAGAAACATAAAATGATGTTATTGTACACGATAGTGAGGCAACTTGAGAGAAACTCACCTGCCTGCAGCTGAATCCAGCAGCTGATCCTATTTAGTTTCCCGTTTCCGCTCAAGACATAAGTTTCCTCCTGACGTGAAAGGCGCTAATAAAAGCGTAATTTTGCGGTTGTTGTTGTGTGCAATTGTCTGCTGCGTTTCACCCACAAATATACAGTCAGTTCACTGTACAGTATATTCTGCAAATCACTTTGAGATTCTAGAAGATGTGAAATCCTATATATCAAATGCCAGGATTATTATTATTATTAAGAAAATAAAGAGGATCGCCACCTGCTGGTGTTCCTTCAAGATTACATGAAATAGTTTAAGGAATTGGCCTGTGGTCACTTCCCTTCTTCCCTCTCCCAGCTCATTCTTTGCAAAGCACTCCGAGAGGTTATCCTATGTGAACCTTCCTCTTCGATCGCGCCTTTGGCTGACCCCCCCCCCCCCCGCCCCCTAACTCTTCCCCCTCTCCCACTCTCCTTTCCCCTCACCCTACTCCGACCCTCCCCCACCTTGCTCAGGTCTCGACCTGACTGTTTAGCGCTTTAGGACGTCCCCCTGACATGAAAGGCGCTATATAAGTGTAATTTTGTAGTTGTTGTCGTTGTTGCTGTTTAAATGTCAATTTCTGCTGTTGAATCTAATTTCAATTCTATTCTTCAACAGGTCAGGCTGGATACTCCCGCCCGGATCCTGAGATATACGTAAAACTCATTAAGTTAAATGCTGGTCAAGGAGAATTCTCGACGTCCTTCACCGAACTTCAGAGAGACTTTGTGAGGAAATCGCCAACCAAACTCAAAAGCCTGATCCGGCTGGCCAAGTACTGGTACAAGGAGGTAGGTGCTATGTTGTAACTTCAGTCTTGAAGTCTTCACTCTTGTGGAGCTCCTGTAGCTCAGTGGTTAGAGCGCTCGCCTTACAAGTGCCGCACAAAAGGAGCGCCGCACAAAAGGAGGCCATTCGGCCCATCTAGTCTGTGCCGGCTCTCTAGAGCCGGCACAGACTAGCGGCTCTCTAGAGCCGGCACAGACTAGATGGGCCGAATGGCCTCCTTTTGTGCCGTAAAATTCTATGAATCTATGAATCTATGAATCTATGAAGTGTGAGACCTGTATTCAAATCCAGGCAGGTCAGGGCAAAACCTTGGGCAAGTTGCCTTGCTTCACACACACACACACACCACACACACACACATATACGCCTAATAATAATCCTTTCAAAAAAACACACTAATAAAATTGGTCATTGAATAACAAAATTGAATAACAACAACAACAAAATGACTGTACGTTGGTAGAGCGCCTTTCATTTCGGGGAGAAGTCCCAAGGCCCTGTATAAGGTAAAAAGACCATATCCCTGCAGAGAGAAAGTCTGTACTCCATTCCAGTCACAGTTATTCCCATGTACAGCTGGGATATATGGAATTAATTATCAGTTTGGTTACGATATTCCCACGCAGGTGCCAGACATCCAGCTGACCCTATAACTGCGGTGACTGTTACTGTGTTGGCAAATCATGTGTTGTCCTCTATAACCAAAGAGTAGCAATCTGGGGTACTGCATGAGGAGAGTGGGAGGTAAGGTCAGTGGATCACAGTAATATCTGCCTCTCAATGGAGCGATGGTCCCAGGCATCTGTGTAGCTGACCTGGGAGCCCTGGGTGGACAGTGTAGAGGGAGCTTTACTCTGCCTCTAACCCTTGCCAACCCTGACCTGGGCATCCTGGATGTTGAGTGGGGAGAACAAGTGGAAAAGAGTTCCAAATCGCAGCCCCCGCCTTAGCATAAGTTGGCAATGAATAGGAAGGACATGAAGTGTGATCACTGTGATCTCTACACTACAGTATGTGCGGCAGCATAAATCCAAGCTCCAGAAGGGAGAGTTCCTCCCCCACAAGTACGCCCTGGAACTGCTGATCATCTATGCGTGGGAAAGCTCCAACCAGGGGTCGAAGTTCAACACTGCAGAAGGGTTTCGGACGTTGCTGGAGCTGGTGGTCAGGTACAGAGAGCTGTGGCTCTTCTGGACTGAATACTATGACTTCAGCCACCCTGAGCTCAGCTGGTACGTCAAAGAGAAGCTCCGAGGCCCCAAGTAAGTCAGTTTCTTTCAGGTTGTATCCAGCTGTTTATTAAGTAAATCCAACCACCTGACATTGACACCAGAAACCAGTGCCAGCTATTAATTACCCTCTGTGCGTAAATAAATTGTTTCCAGTGTCTGCCTTGATATTGCTCTTTGGAAATTTGAGCCTGTGCGCCTTCTGCTCACGCGAAAGCAATGTTCTGGGTTCCTGCGTGAGGTCCCTGCTTGGGTCAATTGGACTTAGTTGTTAAGTTCCCCCTTTACAGTCAAGCTCCCTCCTGACTGCCACTATTCAGGTTTGTCTACATAATTCAGGGTCTTAATTTGCAAGCCAGGTTCCCTCATTTCTCTTTAAGAATCATTATCCAAACAGAGATTCATGATTCTGCATACTCTTACATAAGTTTCAAGACAATGGTCTTGAGGCTAAGACCAGGAGAATTTGGGGCACTCACAAACACATCACCTCCTGTGTGAACCACAGTTCGGAAAATATGCCTGTAAGAATGTACCGCACAAATTTAGTTTTAACCGTGTTCTTATTGCGGTTACAATTTCAGGCCCATCATCCTGGACCCCGCTGACCCGACAGGAAACATGGCAGGAAACGTACGATGGGATCTGGTGGCTATGGAAGCAAAGAATTGGTTGCAGAATAAGTGTGTCCAAGGTGTTGTTGGCTGGAATGTTGAGGTAAATGAGACTTCTCTCTGGGACCTCTCAGCTGCATTCGACACAACCTCCTCCACCTTTTTGTCCTCCATCGTCCGTCTCGGTGGGACTTTGGTTGTTTGGTTCGAGTCCTACCTCATGAAACGGCCAGTACTGTACTACATTTCTGCACATGGTTTCTCTTCTCACTTCCTATCCGTCCTCTGCCCCCTGCGTTTCCTCATCTGCGCATTCCCTCTCGGTGATGTCGGCTGCAGACACGGGGTTAATTTCCAAATGTATGCAGATGACACCCAACTCTACATTTCAACCTCCAGTTGCGACCACCAGTCCCCTGATCAGCTTGTCTGTCGGACATCAAGAGCTGGATGAGCGCAAGTTTCCTGCCATTAAACGTCAACAAGATGGTAGTCATACTCTTTGGCTCCCATCGATGTCTTCTGTCCCACAGTGCCAAACTCCTCAACCTACCTGTTGTATTGTATATTGTTTTTCATCTCCTGATGATCATTTGTTGTTTCTCTTTCTTTCAGCCAGTGAAGAGGATTGCTGTTACTATCACTGCCCCTCCGGGTATTTCTATGTACGCAAGCAGTTTTGCCATCAGTCCTTTCAGCACCATCACGAGCGTCAAAGACGTGATTCGGAGGAACTCAGAGATCCAGATAAACAATTATTACCTGGAGTTGGAGGGGACAATTCTGGACGACAGTCAAACACTAGCATCTTATGGCATCTTCACCAAAGTTACTCTCCACCTTAAGGAGAACAGTTCATGCACGTTGCTGTAACTGCAATAGTCCCATCTGGGAGAACCTAATGTATGATCAGATGTTAAGATGGATCAGGGTTTTGGAGAATTGAGAATGTGGAGCTCTTTTCACTTGAGCTGAGTAGGTTGATTTTGATAGTTTTGCGTGTGTATGATTGGGTAAAATACAGCCGAGTATCCATTCCATAATTATAATGTCCTTGCATTTATGGAATGCCATCCCTCAATCCCTCCGTTTCGTCTCTTCCCTTTCCTCTTTCAAGGCCGGTTTGAAGACTTTCCTCTTCGATCGTGCCTTTTGTTCCACCCCGAACTCTTTTACCTCCCCTTCGTGTTTCACCCCCTTCCCAAACACTCCCCTCCCAGCTCGGGTCACACGCCTCCTGTTCAGCGCCTTGGGACGTCCTCCCGACGTGAAAGGCGCTCTATAAATGTAAATTGTTGTTGTTGTTGTTGTTGCATTTCATATAACTCCTTATCACATATTCGAGACGTCTCAAATTTTTCATGATCAGCATTATTTTCTATCCCAAGTATTAGATCATTAGATTTTTAGGTTAAAAAAATCATTATTTAGTAACAGGTATAAATAGAACTATGGACAAACATGAAAAATCCTCCCTCTTGTGGTCGGAGGTGGGAATAACTGAGCTCAGTGGCAATAAATGTGAGATCCATATTTATTATCAAGCATTCCCAAGTTGTATTTTCATATGTCTGTGTTAATAAAATGTGAAAATGCATCGATGTCAGATTGCTCTCTGTGTTTGCGCGTTCTTCAGACGCTGGATGTTAGCTCCACTTTATCTGGAAGCCAAGAACAATCTTATCTCCTCTCCAGACACTACAAGCCCGAGATCCCAGGGCCAGCCTCACTCACTTAGAGTGAGCGATCAAATGCAAGGATTTGTGGAGTCCGGAGACAATCATTTGTTACAGCACAGAAACACGCATTTCAACTTGTGAAATCAACATTGGTGCCTGGTGACAATAACACACAGTCACTACACTTTACAGTAATAATAGTCCTTGCATTTGATATAACACCTATAGATAGAATGCCGTTTGTAACCTCTGGCCTGCTCCACGTTCCCTGACCCACCCCCCCCCCACCATTGGTTGGGCAAGCCTTCAGCCACGCTGCCCCCAATCTCTGGAACTCCATCCTGCAGTACATTCCCCTCTCTGGCCTCCTTCAAGTCTCGCCTCAAGACTCTCCTCTTCGATGGACCCATCGGCAACTCCTTATCCCCACTTCCCTCTCCTCCTGTCCTCAGCTCGGGTCTGAAGCAGTAACTGTCCAGCGTCTTGGGACGGCCTCCTGACGTGAAAGGCGCTATACAAATGTTGTTGTCGTCATCGAAGGCTGGTTCCGAACTGTAGGCAACAGGGAAACTGGATTGGGGGGGGGTTTCTACATGTAGTGACGGGAGAGGGAGGAACGAAACAACAACTTGTTCCAGGGTCCTGGAAAAGAAAGGAAAGTTGGAGGTGGGACAGTCATTAGAGAACAGAGATGGTTCAACGGGAGGTGACATCCAACAAGTGCAGGTGTGATCTCTCACAAAGCGGGTAATAGGTACCAAGAAACCCCTGCAAATTTCCTGATGAGGAGCTCAGCAAGAAGGTGAGAGCATTGCCACCATTCGTAGGTACGCATCTCAGACACACATCGCTGCTCATTGAGTGATTGTTCCACGAGATGGAGGTGCGGAGTTGGGCGTCAGCTACTTACCTCTCTGTCACCCCTAAGCCTCAGTGCCTCGCCAGCCACTCATGGCAGACACAATGAACCCGACGGCCTCCTATATCCCATTCTGCGATTATATTCTGAGTTTAGTGTCTACCTAGTAGTAAGTAGGAACGCGGTTGTTAGTCAATTGGTGGATTGCTTTTCCAGGGGTAATAATCCCTTCAATAAATAAATACGCATATGGTTGGATCACTCAATTCACGACTGTTTGTGGGAACACTGTCGTGCGCAATTGCCTGCTGCTTTTCACCCGCAAATATACAGCCAATTCGCTTTACAATACATTCTGTGAAGCGTTTCGCGACGTCCCGAAGACGTGATACAGCACTGTATACAATGCAAGGGTACATTATATTATGATAATGATAAGGTGTTCCACAAAACAGTCCAACCCTCTGCTGGTTGTTGTGGTGTCTGCATCATTAACAATGAAAAGCAACTCCCAACCTTGAAAATTGAAACTGAAACTGACTTGGAAAACCAAATAGGATCAGCAGGTGATTAGATCTCCGGTCAGTGTTCCGAGATAGACCCGGGCTGCTCCTCTCTCTCTTGACACTGAGCAGGGCAGGTGAGTTTCTGTCATGTTGCCTCCATATTGTCGACAGATGTAAAGTCAGAGCCCAGGTGTTACTATTTCAAAGTAAGGTAGAAATCGCTCTCTCCTTGTTTATCCTGTCTTAAATTTCTTCCTTGTTCTAATTCAACCCAATTTCAAGCCTTTCTTTGGATGTGGGGGTGTCACAATATGTCTCACAAATTGTCTCACCAACAACAACAAAATTGCATTTCTACAGTACTATAAAATCACACCACTCAACCTTCTAAACTTAAGACAGTATTTACGCAACCTGTCTAATAGCAACCTAATTTACAACAACTTCGATTTATATAGCGCCCTCACTCCACCCCGGACGGCGTCTCAGAGCGCTTCACAATAACAGATCCCGGGGCCGAGCCGGGGGGAACCAAAGGCACGGATGAAAAGAAAGGTCGTTAGCCGTGACCTGAAAATGGGAAAAGAGGGGAGGAGGGAGTTCCAGAGCCTCGGGGCCTAGTGGCTGAAGGCACGGCTGCCGACGGTGGAACGGAGAATTCGGGGGACATGGAGGAGGCCAGACCCAGTAGAGCGAAGGCAACGGGTGCTGTTGTGAGGAGAGAGGAGGTCAGAGAGGTGGGGGGGGGGGGGGGGGGGAGGTTGCAGAGGAGTGGAGGGATTTGAAAACAAGAGCGAGGGTCTTGAAATCGATCCTCTCCAGGACAGGGAGTCAGTGAAGTCTGGAGTTTGGTGCCAGAAAGAAAACATTTGAGAGAATCGGAGCAATGTAATTATAATAAAAATAATTCTTGTATTTGATGCAGCACTTTTCACATCAGGGGGACATCTCCAAATCACTTCACAGGACTGTAGAGTGTAGTGACTGCGTGCTGTGGAGGCGAATAGTGGTCTGAGATGGAGCTGTACGACACATTGCCGCAACGCTTGGACAAGTTTATCTGTGATAATCTTCAGCCCAACACGATGTTTCTGGTTCAGGTGTCCATTGCCGTGGACCAGATCTTCAGGTTCTTAAGGTCGATCTGGCTCCAACCGAGTGTCCAAGTCATCAGAATCATTGAGGTAAATCCACAAGATGTCAACCAGAGTCACGTCACCCTAGTATATCCCAGATCCCAGACTATACCTCACATCCCATAATACTGACCTAATGCCGGATTCTAAACTGTGTTACACAATCATGTAATAAGAATAAAATTAATAGTCCTTGTATTTGATATAGAGCCTTATCACATCTTTGAGATGTCTCAAAACGCTTCACAAAACATACTGTATACTGAATTGATTGTATATTTTGAGAGCGACATTGCAGCCAATGCAACAATAATACTGTACTTTGATTGCCACAGTTGTGTCCCACATACAGAACAGTGTATTTTTTTTTCAAGGGGTTATTAACCCAAGAAAAACGACCCGCTAATCAGCTAACAACCGGGTACCTACTCACTGCTAGGTAAACAGAAGTGTGTGAAGTAAGGAAACTTAACCAATGTTTAGCCCTGCCCAGGAATTGAACGCAGGTCCTCTCGCTTGCGAGCTCACAAAACAATTACAGATTCCTCCTAACCCTAAACCTACTTTTGTGCTAAAAACTTCTGTTATCTTTAAACGTTATGTGTGAATCTGAGGCCTAGTGTAAGGTGACACTCCAATCGGGTGTTGCAGAGCGCTACTTCAAATTAAACATTTAACTGAGTTTCCATTCAACTGTCTGTTCAGGTGGACCTTAAAGATCTCAGAAGATTATTTGAAAAGAGAAGCAAGTTTCTTCCGGCCAACAACCACCCCCAACCCAAATAAAAATTGATCACGGCTGTTTATGGGACAAAAAATCATAGAATTATACAGCACAGAAGGAGGCTATTTGGCCCATTGTGTCTGCGTTGGCTCTTTGAAAGAACCGTCCAATTTAGTCCCTCTTCCCCCACCCCATAGCCCTATAAGTTTGTCTCCCCCAAATATCTATCTAGCACTGCTGCACCACAAATTGGCTGCCATGTTCGCCTACACATGCAGTCACTGTACAAGATAGAAATTTCCTGTGAAGATCTCTTGAGATATTTTGGATGTTATAAGTGATATTTCAAATGTAAGTATTATTATTATTATTATTTATTATTCCAGTTAACAGTTTGACAACTGCCTAACTCAAATTTGCCTAGGACCAGCTAACGGTTTTACGCCCTAGTTAAATAGTTTGCAGTCTTGAGGCCTAACAAAAGCTGTACCGATGAGCTCTGCTGATTGTTTCCTCTTGTGGTTCAGGGCGGATCCTATGGTAAAGGGACGGCTTTCAAAAACGGCTCGGACACCAATCTGGTCGTTTTCCTCGGTCACTTCCAAAGTTTTGAAGACCAGAAGAATGAACGGGGTGAAATGTTGAAGAAAATGCATGAGGCTTTGCTGCAATACCAGCAGCAACACAGCCACCCGTTTGTTACCATGTCAACTCCCATTCTTTCTGCGGAGTCAAGTTGGTTCAATATATTAACCTTCGGCCTCTTTCAATCCCCAACTTTCCTCAGGTTCCAAATCAAATCCCAAGGGGATTCTGATGCCATCAATTTTGACGTTCATCCAGCTTTCGATGTTTTGGGTACGGAATTATTTATTCTTCCCACCGATACTTTTACTGCTGTTATTTGCAGCAAAAGGGAAACTAGCTACTGCATATTTAAAGTGATTTGTGTGGTCTTTTCGGGTCAAGTGGAGTGGATCATTTGTGGGTGCAGTCCTGTAGCTCAATGGTTTAGAGCACTCGCCTTGCAAGCGAGAGAAACTGGGTTCAAATCCAGGCAGGGTGAAACCTTGGGCAAATTCCCTTACTCCACCTGCCTGATAATAGTCCCTTGAAAAAAAAAGTAAAAAATAAATTGATCATTTCAATCCATGACTGTTTGTGGGACGCTGCTGTGCTCAATTGGCTGCCATATGTTGCCCACAAATGTACAGTCAATTCACTTTACAGCATTTGATATAATGCCTTTGAGCTGTCTCAGAGGGCTTAACCAAATATACTGTAAAGTGTTATGACTGCACTATATTTTGTGGACGAACCACGGCAGCCATTTGCGCTCAGCAGAGTCCCACAAACAGTGGTGGATCGAGTGAGTGACCAAATAATAATGATTATTTTTTTACATGAATGGTGTTGTATAAAGATAAATGGTTACCTAGTTGAATCTTTTCAATTTCATTTTCCAAAAGGGCATTTCCACCCTGATCCCGAGATATACGTAAACCTCATTAATTTGAATGCCAATCCAGGTGATTTCTGGCTGTCCTTAACTGAACTTCGGAGGGACTTTGTGAAGAATTCCCCACCCAAACTCAAAAGCGTGATCCGACTGGTAAAGTATTGGTATAAGGAGGTAGGTGCCGTGTCAAAACTTCAGTCCTGAATTAAGCCAGCCAGTACATAAAAGAATGATTGGCAGAGTAGTCTAGTTTTAGCTGGTAAACCTCCAGCGGTATCCCAACCTAACGCACACTCTTGGTTTGGATGCACCTTACCATGTTGATAGGAATTATACTTTGTCTCTTAAGCTCCTGTCGCTCAGTGTTTAGAGCACTCGCCTTACAAGCATGAGGCCTGTGTTCGAATCTAGCCAGGTCAGCCCCGAAACCTTGCACAATTTGCCTTACTCCACACGCCTAATAATAATCCGTCAAAAAAAAAAACACACAATAATAAAATTGGTCATTTCAATTTGCCTGTTTGTGGGGGACGCTGCTGTGCGTAATTGGCTGCCATGTTTCGTCCACAAATATACAGTCAATTTACTTGACAGGATATTCCGTGAAGCACTTTGAGATGTCGTTAAGATGTAAAAAGCGCTAAACCGAATGCAATGATTATGATTATTATTAAGTTGGTCTGTCCCTGCCCTGGGAGCACTAGGTGGACAGTGTAGAGGGAGCTTTACTCTGTCTCTAACCCATGCTAACTCTAACCTGGGAAGCCTGGATGTTGAGCTGGGAATTCAAGTAGAAAAGAGTTCCAAATCCCAACGCCCCGGCTTAAGCACAAATTGACAATCAATAGGAAGAATATGAAGTGTGAACCCTGTGACCTCTACACTGCAGTTTGTATGCCGGCTACATATACACAAGGTCAACAGCGGAGATTTCCTCCCCAAACCCTACGCCCTGGAACTGCTGATCATCTACGCATGGGAGAACACCAACCATGAGAAGAACATCAACATCGCAGAAGGGTTTCGGACGTTGCTGGAGCTGGTGGTCAGGTATCGAGAGCTGTGGCTCTACTGGACTGAATACTATGACTTCAGCCGCCCTGAGCTCAAGAGGTACCTCACCAAGAAACTCCAAGGCCCCAAGTAAGTCGGTCTGTTTCAGGGTGTATTCCTGTTGGTGGTGGGATTGGACTGACCGAGAGACAACAACCTTGAGCTTCAATAAGAATAAGAATAATAAAAATAATGATCATTATTACATGTGATTGCAGGAGATTGTTTAAAAGTGCTTCACGTGATATACTGTAAAGTGGAGTGACTGTGTTTTGTTGAGGAACATCTGAGAGTTTCATGTGCTGCAGAGCAAAGTAATAATAATAAAAAATCTTGCATTTGATTTAGCGCATTATCCCGTTTTCTAGACATCTCAAAGCGCTTTACAGAATATGCTATAAAGTGATTTGACTGTATATTTGTGGGTGAAACGCAGCACCCAGTTGCGCACAGCAGTGCCCCACAAACAGTCATGGATTGAAATGACCAATTTATTTTTTTCGAGGATTATTAAGTGTATAGAGTAAGGAAGCTTGCCCAGGTTTTCGGCCTGCCTGGAATTGAACCCAGGTTTCTCACTTAAGGCGAGTGCTCTAACCACTGAGCTACAGCACTCGTAGAGTGCGAAAATTCAGTGCTGATTCACTCTGTGCTGATCTCAGCTTTGGTGGGTGTAGACTGTAGGAATTATTAGCTTGATCGAGGGGGAAAAGATCTACTAGGATTCCCTTTTCCTGATCTCTATCCCAAGCGAAAGTTCAATGAAGAGGCCTTTGGTCCCTCCTTAACTCATCGCTACAAAAGACAGTCATCCCAATAAAGTTCCCAAGCTCTTTATTAAATAAATCCAGCAGGAATCCAGGTTCCCGCATTTCTCTTTAAGTCAGTTTCCAGAATTGGACTTAGCTGATATGTTCCCCCTTTACAGTCAAGCTCCCTGCTGGCTGTCACTGTTCAGGTTTGTCTACATAATTCAGGTTCTTAATTTGCAAGCCAGTTTCCCACATTTCTTGTTAAGGATCGGTTTACGAACAGAGAATGAATTTCAGAATATTCCACGATGGTGCATAGCTCTCAAGAGTCTTGAGGCTAAGACCAGGAGAATTTGGGGCCCTCACAAAGACATCACCCTCTGTGTGAACCACAGTTACAGGATCCAACAGTGTCGGTCAGAAAATATGCCTGTAAGAATGCACCCACGGGAATATATTTTTAGCCTTGTTCGTATTGCTGTTATAATTTCAGGCCCATCCTCCTGGACCCCACTGACCCGACGAGGAACATGGCGGGAAGCGGGCGATGGGATCTGGTGGCTATGGAAGCAGAGCGGTGTTTAAAGCAGACTTGCGTCCAAGGCATCGTTGGCTGGCACATTGAGGTAAATTGACAGTCTCGAATCGGACAATGTCTCCTGGCTGCAGTATCTGACACTGTGTATACGCGTGCTTCAAGCCGTATGCTATGAAACCTAGGCTTGAGGGGCGGGCCTCCATTTGGGAAATTCTTAGCCTCAGACTGTGGAGACAGCAGATAAGCATTAATATTAACACTATGATTTGCTTCTGCTGCATTGGTACCCCACCCTCTACAAACCCCGGAACTTCATCCCGCAGTCCCTCCACCTTGTCCCCCCTCTCCCTGCGCCCTCCTTCAAGACCCATCTCAAGACACTTCTCTTCGACTGTGCTTCTGATCCTCCTCCTCCTCTGTCCTCTGCCCTCCACCCTCCACCAATCCTGACCCACGGATCAGGTCTGAAACACCGATTGTCCAGCTCCTTGGGACGTCCTTTCAATGTGAAAAGCGCTATACAAATGTAATTTTGTTGTTGTTGTCGTGACTACATTAATCTCATTCACACCTTAGTGTGAGGGGAACCTCATAGAGTTCAGTGAAACTACATTTTCCTGTTGCTGTTGTGCTGTACATTGTATTTTCATTCACCGATAAGTCTTTTGTTGTTTCTCTGCGTTTCAGCCGGTGAAAAAGATTTCTGTTACTGTCATCCCCCCTTCTGGTGTTTCCATCTACGTCAACAGTTTTTCCATCAGTCCTTTCAGCTCCGTCATAACCATTAAAGATGCGATTCGGAGGAACACAGGACTCCAGCTGAACAATTATCACCTGATGTTGGGCGAACAAATTCTGGAAGAGAGTCAATCACTGGCATTTTATGGCATCGTCACTGAAGTTACACTCTACCTAAAAGATTTCAGTTTATGCTCACTGCAGTAACTGGCATAGTACCATCTGGAAGAACCTTACCTTGATCAGATATTAAGAGGGAATGATGGTTTTAGCAATGAGGACAACCTTGAGAAATTGGAGCTCCTTCCACCTGAGGTGAGAAGGTTGATTTTGACATTTTCGCATGTTTATGAATGGGTAAAATACAACCAGGAATTACCAGATACTTAATAATAATAATGATAATCCTTGCTTTTGATATAGTGCTTTATTACGCCTTCGAGACACCTCAAACCACTTCACAGGATACACTGTGAAGTGAATTGACTGTATTTTCCGGGTGAAACGCGGCAGCCAAATGCGCACAGCAGCGTCCCACAACCTTCTAACTTGGAGCAGCTGGGGGGTGGTGGGGGAACACTGAGACACTGTTTTAACTTTTTATCCCAGATATTAGATCGTCAGATTTTCAGCTTAAAACATATTTATTTAGTAACAGATATAAACAGAACTATGGACAGACATGGGAGATCCTCTCTCTTGAGATGGGAGGTAGGATTAACTGAGCTCACTGGCAATAAATGTGAGATCCATATTGACTTTATTATCTAGCGTTCCGCATTCCCAAGTTGTATTTTCATATGTCTGTGTTAATAAAATGTGAAAATGCATCGATGTCAGATTGCTCTCTGTGTTTTGCGCGTTCCTCAGACGCTGGATGTTAGCTTCACTTTATCTGGAAGCCAAGAACAATCTTATCTCCTCTCCAGACACTACAAGACTTAGATCTCAGGGCCAGCCTCACTCACTTAGAGTGAGCGATCAAATGCAAGGATTTGTGGAGTCCAGAGACAATCATTTGTTACAGCACAGAAACACGCCATTCAAACCATGAAATCAACACTGGAGCCTGGCAACAATAACACACAGTCACTACACTTTACAGTAATAATAGTCCTTGCATTCAATATAGTGCCTATTACGTCTTCTAGCCGTCTCAAAGCGCTTCCCCAAAATACTGTAAAGTGGAACAAAAACAGAAATCACTAGCAATACTCAGGCAAGATCTATGGAGAAAGGAAAGTGAGTCAACGTTTCGGGTTTCACGACTCTTTGTCAGAACGTTTAATACTGTAAAGTGAATTGACTGTATACCACAGAAACGTATAATCATACAGCACAGAAGGAGGCCATTCGGCCCATTGTGTCGGCACTGAAAACAGTTGCCCAACTCAATCCCACTGGCCCGCTGTCTCTCCATAGCCCTGCAGTCTTGTCCTCCCAAAATACCCATCTACTTCTCTCTTAAAAGTTGTTATCGAATCGGCTTCCACTATCCTTTCAGTTAAAGCATTCCAGATCCCAACAACTCGCTGGGTGAAAATTCTTTTCCTAACCTCCCCTCTGTTTCTTTTAACAACTATCTTAGTTGTGTCCTTAGGTTAATGATTTACTTGCCAGTGGAAACAGTTTATTATCCCAGTTCAACCTGTCAAATGATCTTGAAAACCTCTATTAAACCCCCACTTAATCTTCTCAGCTCTAGGGGAAAATAATCCTAGTTTCGCTAACCTCTCCTCATAACTAAGGTCCTTCATTCCTGGCACAGTATTTGTAAAACTGCTTTTTTATGCCCTCTCCAATGTCTATATTTTATATATTTTGTGGGGCGAAATGCAGTAGCCAATCGCACACAACACCGTCCCATAAACACTCATGGATCGAGTGACCAAATCATTAATTAGTGAAGCCTACTGATTAGTACTATTAATTAGTAAATCCTAGTGAAGTACTGTGGGAAGGCCCCCATCCCCCACAATCCCTAGCCATTTATAATATTGTTTCCTTCTGGCTCCCAAAACCCTTAACATCCCTCATCCTCATGAGTCTGTTTCAATTTTCTTTTACGAGAGAAACTAAAGGCAGGGGTTCGAAAAATGCTTTTTTTTTACACACACAGAGAGAGGCGTTGAAATGCGGAATTCTCTGCCTCAAACTATTGCGGAGGCAGATTCCGTAAATTCTTCTGAAAATGGAATCAGACGGAGGCTCGAAGAGGAGGAAATCTTATGTGTGTTGCGGTGAGCGAGGAGCGGATGAGATCGAGTCTGAGTGTGGAGTGTGTTTCTGCGCGGTCTGATTCTATCCTCAGTCGGCCACATCTTAGTCTACACGCAAGCCGATCATTCAACTCAAAGGCAAGCTCTGTGATTGTTTTAGTCGGTTAAACTCCAATATCCTCCCCCAACATACACCCAATCAATCTGGGTCCGTGAGTCTTGCCTTCCCCCAAACTGTCTCTATAACAATATTAATCAGAATAATACTTGCATTTGATATAGCGCTTTTCACAGCATATACTGTAAAATGAATTGACTGTATATCTGTGGGCCAAACGTGGCAGCCAATTGCGCACAGCAGCGTCCCCATAGACAGTCGTCGATTGAAATGAACAATTTTATTATTGTAGTTTTTTTGGAGGGATTATTCTTAGGCGTGTGTGTGCAGTAAGGAAACTTCACC
Organism: Hydrolagus colliei; assembly: GCA_035084275.1. Taxonomy (NCBI): domain Eukaryota; kingdom Metazoa; phylum Chordata; class Chondrichthyes; order Chimaeriformes; family Chimaeridae; genus Hydrolagus; species Hydrolagus colliei. The sequence goes on along the minus strand of CM068761.1, from coordinate 1,802,353 downwards.
AAGGTTTCTCCCTGACCTGCCTGGATTCGAACACAGGTCTCACACTTGTAAAGGCGAGAGAGCTCCAACCACTGAGCTACAGATCTCCACGTTCCCTGGAAATCGATCAATCAGCGTGTGTGTGTCCCAGCGGGGCAGAGAGTGTGTATCCCATCGCAGACATAAGAACTTCCATGTGGAAGCGGGGTACATAGAACTCTCAATCGAGGCGATTGGTTCCTGAATGTGCGCAGCCACGCGGCTAGTGAGTGAGTCGAGCTGTGTGTGTGTGTGTGTGTGTGTGTGTGTGTGTGTGTGTGCGCGCGAGCGCGAACTGGCTGCTGCGTTTGCTTCCAAAATACACTCCCCCGCCCACACAGTGCCTTCAGGGTAAAATCCCGGGAGGTGCTTTGAATCGTCCTCCTGATACGAAAGGCACTTTGCAAGCATTACTATCTTATCGTGGTTACATTCAACGTCCATCCGAACAAGCGGAGGAGACCTTGGTCTAATCTCTCGGCTGAAGGACGTCACCTCTTACGATGTGAAGCTTCCTCCCCAGCGCCGTCCGCGAGTGTCAGCCTCTCTCGTTTCCAGCTTGACGACTGCAATTTTGTTAAAAAAAACCCCACATCCAACCACTTCCGCTCTCGCTGCGAGACAAATATGCAGGTGACAGCCACGCCTCTCAGAATGCAAAAGCCTCGAGCTCGTACATTGAGTCACTTCTGACGAGAATAAATCTCGGCCAAAGCTCGGCTCGACACACAGCCGGCTCCAGGCAAATCATTCCTCCATTAAAGGGGCAGGGTCGCTCGCCAGAAGAGGGGGAAAACGAGAAGAAGCTCACAAAGGAGTAAGAAATATACAGTCGATCCCTTCGAGATTTCCTCCACTCGTCTGCCCGCATTTCGCAAAGCCCCCCCCACCAGCCGCTCAACAATATTCTTACCCAACAATATGTCCCGACATGTTTCGCCCATTAACATACACTCAATTCACTTTGCAGTATTTTCTATGACGGGCTCTGCGATGATGAAATAGCTGTACGTCAAATGCAAGGATTATTATCTGGATGATTATTTTTATTGTTGTTATCGTTCTTTATGTCAGCGTCCCTTTTGTTTGGACACAAAAGAACGTCACCCACAAAAAACGCGCGTTTCGTTTTCGTTTGGGGGATTTGGGCAACAAAGTAAAACCGATCAATCGATCGACTGTTTGATTGCCTCGCTGGTGGCTGTGAGTCAGTGAGTCAACGAGTCGGTCAGTCCCAGCCTTGTGGTTACATTAGCGGTCGGAGTCCTGGCCTTGCAAGCCGGGAGACCTGGGTTCGATTCCCGGCGATACCTCGCGCAGATTTCCTTACTCCAAACGCCTGATAATAAATAATCCCACAAGAGAGAGAGAAAAAAAAAATCGGTCATTTTCAATCCACGACTGTTTGTGGGGGGGGGGGGGGGGGGGGGGGGTGGGGGGGAACGCTGCTGTGCGCAATTGGCTGCCGGGTTTCGCCCACAAATATATACAGTCAATTCACTTTACAGTGAATCCTGCGAAGCGCTTTGAGACGTTTTTATATCAATAATGCGAGGATTGTCATTTTTATTACATCGCTGAGAGGCAGCTGTGTTCTGAGCTGTTCACCTGTTACGGGATCGGTGAGGCGGAGAAAAGTTTGAACACCTTGTGTCTCTCAGTACTGTACTTTCGCAGACACAATAGTCAAGGGAAGCAGGAGAAAGGGAGGAGGAGAATGGAGGAGGGGACAAGGAGGGGAGGGGACGCTGAGAAAGGGGCTGAACTTGGATTTAATTTGAGTGGTGAATTCTCATCGTCTGAGGATCAGGCCACATTCCCCCCCACCCACCCACCCACCCCCCCACTCCCTCCCTCCCACCCTTCCAGAAACGTTCACAAAACTCTTCCCAACACTTTTGAAAGGGATTGAGGTGGTTTGGAGTGGGGGGGGGTGGGGGGGGGGGGGGGGAGAGAAGAGGGTTGGGTGGGTGGGTGGGTGGGAGGGGGGGGAGAAGAGGGAGAGGGTGGAGGAGGAGAACAGGTAGAGATATAGGGAGAGAACAGGTAGAGGGTGAGGGGAGAGAACATAGAGAGAGATTGTGTGGGAAGAGAAGAGGGAGTGGGTGAGGGGAAGTGAAGAGGGGGAGGGGGGAGAGAAGAGGAGTGAGGGGGAGAGAAGGAGAGGGTGAGGGGGGAGAGAACAGGGAGGTGAGGAGAGAGAAACCTAAGATGTCCCAGCGTGTGTCTGTGTGTTTTCTGGCTCTGTGGGTGTGTGGCTACAGGTTGTCCTGTGGCAGGGCAGGGCTGGCCGAGGAGGGGGACACATTTTGTCACCTCCTGAGTCCAGACCCACCAGGGAGAGTGTGGACTTTCCTGAGTCGGGCTGGTCAGCGTCTTGTCCTGTTCCACACCCGCTGGGGAGGGCAAGGGCAGCTGCTGGGCTGCAATACCTGGGAAGAAGCCAACCTGACAGGTCCCTACCTGACCTCCTGCCGGATCAGGTGGGAAAATCCTGGCGTTTCCTCAACCCGAGGTGGCTCTGGCTGGAGAGGCAACTGAAGCTGCTGGAGACGACGATGGAAGCGTCTTGCACCAAATCCCAAACCACCAGAGACGGGCAGAGGCTACTGGGATCACTGGTCAAGGAGAGGGGAGCTACAGGAGCCGGCCAAACCTTGGCCACTTCCAGAGGGTCTGGTCTCTGCCTCCAACCCAACTCCCACCCACCCTGGGCTCTGTTGGGCGGCGTGAAGGAGCCAAGAGGAGCCGGCGAGGGTGGACTATGCCCGGGACGATCTGGTGTGGAGCCGGGGACTCTGCTGAAAAGCTTCAGTGACCTGGGTAAGGGTTTTGCTGGAGATCCAGGGTGTGACACAGGAAGATTTCATTCATTGTGATATCTCTAGGTGTGTGTGTGTCTAGGGGTGTGTGTGTGTGTGTGTGTGGGGAGGTGTGTATGTGAGAAAGGGAGTGAGTGAGTGAATGAATGAGTGAGAGAGCAATTAAAGTGTTTAAAGAGAGGCAGATATAAAGAGAGACAGATACCATATACGGTCTTCGCTTGGAACTGTCAGAAATGGAAAGGAAATGAACCTAACAATCTTATCCTATCTATCTATCTATCTATCTATCTATCTATCTATCTATCTATCTATCTTCTATCTATCTATCTATCTATCTATCTATCTATCTATCTATCTATCTATCTATCTCTCTCTCTCTCTCTCTCTCTCTGTCTGTCTGTCTGTCTATCTCTCCCTCTCTCTGTCTGTCTGTCTGTCTATCTGTCTGTCTGTCTGTCTATCTCTCCCTCTCTCTGTCTGTCTGTCTGTCTATCTGTCTGTCTGTCTGTCTGTCTCTCCCTCTCTCTGTCTGTCTGTAGGTCTGTCGGTCTCTGTCTAATTAGCTAACTACTTAGCTATCATTAAAAAGTGGATTGACAATGTGTATTTTTTTGGGGCGAAACGCGGCAGCCCAGGGCGCACGGCAGTGTCCAGCAAACAGTCATGGATCGAAGTGACCACATTATCGTTATTATCATTATTATTTACGAAATGCGTAGAAATTGTACCAGATAAATCGGATACATGAAATGGGCAAACGTTTCAATTTGACATACACAATAGGTATATATATATATATATATACACGCGTGTGTGCAGTGTAATATAAAGTATATATACAGTTTATAGGAGAAAAAGTGAAGGCCGTTCCCCCTTTAATGTAAATTTTCTGCATCGACTTGCTGTAACAAGTCAGGTGAGGATCCACCCAGACCGGTATTTCTGCCGCTCTCATGGCGGGAAAGAATTTAATTCTCTTTGAAAAGAGACCCGAGTTGCACAGGTGTGCGGACCTTGAACTATCACCTCAACCCGAGTCACTGACCTGTGTTTCGAATGCAGGCAGGTCAGGTCAGTTCAGGGCGAAACCTTGGGCAAGTTTCCTTACTCCACACGCACACACACACACACACCTAATAATAATCCCTCAAAAAAAAACCACACAAGAATAATAATAAAATTGTTCATTTCAATTCACGACTGTATGTGGGGGACGCTGCTGTGCGCAATTGGCTGCCGCGTTTCACCCACAAATATACAGTCAGTTCACTTTACAGTATATAGAAGCGCTTTGAGACGTCGATGAGATGTGGAAAATGCTATATCAAATGCAAGGATTATTATTATTATTATTATCCTGTCACCGCACACAAGGATAAATGTGAATTCTCGTCAGGAGGAATTATTCCTCCTGAACTCATTCGGTCGTTGAGCAAGATTCCCCTGGGGAGAGGGAACAGGTAGCCTGTCTGTGTGTCTGTATTGATGGTCGGTTGGGGTTAGATTGCTTTACCTGGGGATGTAATCCCCCCTAGATCCGGTTATGTGCGATTATCTTGTTTGCTCAGGAGTTACGGTGAGCGAGCAAGTCAGTGAGTCAGGGAGTGACTGATTGGTGAAGTCGGTGAGTGATTGATTGATTCATTCATTCATTCATTTGTTCATTCATTCATTCATTAAGCAAATGAGCGACGGAGGGTGGATGCGCAGACGGAATCTGCCATTGGTTTGGGGAACTCAGAGCTGCTTTCAATTCCATTATCGGACGTACAGAAATACGCTTTTAGCGCAGGTCGAGGGCAGTCGGTTGTCCCTCGTTAAGACATTTTTTTTCTGTGTTTTAGGCACGTTTAATCACACGGACAATTTGCTGCCGAGAGCACGACCACTGCAAATACAAACTGACCGCCTTCGAGTATAACTACGGAATCCGAAATTTCCGGCTGCACACTATATCCCACTGTGACTGCGATTACAGGTAAAGAGAGTATGCTTCAGATAACACTGCCCCCCCCCCCCCCCCCCCCCCCCACTAGCTCACCTCCCCAACTATTTGCCTTGTAAACATTTGGTTCTGTTCTGGTCGTCCAGGTGCCTGGAACATGTAGAAACACGTCCCTGCGAGGCTTAAGAGAATCGAAACCCTACTGTGATTTCTAAGAGAGGATGGCATTTGTGTGTGAAATGTAATCTCTCTCTTCTGGAGAGATACATCCTGTTTACCTAATTGCAGTACCTCTTATGCAATCCAATAGTTGACAAGAGCCATAGTTTGGGGACCTTAGAGTCTTAGTTGGGGCACTGCTGGTCATCAGTTTAATCCACTAAAATTGCACAGCTTGTCATTGTCGGGCAAGCTTCACACAGCTTGTTCAGCTAGGACCCCCTTATCCCCTTCCAGCGTTAATAATTACCCTTGAAATTACTTTGCTCCGAGAGTTATGAGATTACAGCACCCAGCCCCTATAAACCTGTCCTAAAATTATAGCCTGAAATTCCATTTGTTTGAGGTTCGGATTGGACATCAAGCCAAAGCCTTATCTGCCTGTTTTTCAGGTGAATGTTAAAAGATCCAATGGCACGACTCGAAAGAGAAGGGAGTTTCTCCCGGTTTCCTGGTGAAAATATTCCCGCCGTATAAATTAATCATTGACCCCCGTGGTTGTTTGCGGGACTTTCCTGTGTAGGAATTGACTTCCTCATTCGCCTACAAATGCGTAGTGGCTCCACTTCACACGGGATGAGGAACTTTGAAGCGTTATTACCATGTTAAGAGACAAGTAATGGTCATTATTACGATTCCCTAAAAAGCAAGATCCTTCTTATCATAAAATAAGAATAAAATAAGACTTTTCACGTCTTCTAGACGTCTCAAAGCGCTCCACAGAAGTGAATTGACTGTATATTTGTGGGAGAAACGTGGCAGACAATTGCGCATGGCAGTGTCCCCACATACAGTCGTGGATTTAAACGACCAATTTTATTACTGTTGTTTTTTTTGGAGGGATTATTAATAGGCGTGTGTGTGGAGTAAGGCGACTTGCCCAAGGTAACTTGCCCTGACCTTCTTATGTTGCAAGATGTAAAATCCTTGTCTATCGGACTCTAGGCACTGGAATTTGACCAACTTTCCACAACCCCAACCATTCGTCCATTGTTTGTGTATACGAAAATATAGTACAGGGTCAAGTTTTCTTTTCACTGTTTCTCCCCAGTTTCAAGCATTGTTTGCTGCAACTCAATGACACAGTCTCTACCCTAGTGGGAATGGCTTTCTTCAACCTCCTGGAGATCCCCTGTTTCACTCTGGAGAAGGTCGAACAGTGTGTCAGGTGGACTTGGTGGGGCAGGTAACAAGAACAACTTTACATTTGTAGACCGCCTTTCACGCCGGGAGGACGTCCCAAGGCACTGAACACTCGGGGTCAGGATCCGAGCAAGGGGGTGTGGTGGGGCAGGGTTGAGATGAGGGGGTGCGGAGAGGGAAAGAGGGCGACTGAACGCACGGGCGAAGAGGAGGGTCTTGAGACTGGTCTTGAAGGAACCAAGGGAGGGAGCAAGGCCAAGGAATACAGATACAGAATGAAACTCCCTATACTTACAGCCCTCCCAGATCAGGGACAGGGTGGGTTAGAGACAGAATGACTTTTCTTTTACACAGCTGGGCCAAAAGAGATCACAGAAATGGGGTGAGAGTGTGGAGACTCCAGACAACAATAGTTACTGACCCTCTGTGTGTGTCTCTCTCTCTCTCTCTCTCTCACAGCTGCAATGGAACTGGGCTGGTGGCTCGAGCCATGTTACGGTCAACATTCAGATATAACTACACCCACCCACTGCTGGAGGAGATGCGGTTGGGCTGGTGGCCCGGTACCCACCCCAGCAGAGGCTCTGGCTCTGGCTCTGGCTCTGGCACGTTCTCCCAGACGCCCCCCACTGACCCCGTCACCCACTGGCAACCCCAGCCCGCAAAGCCACCAAAGCTTAAAGGCAAAGGCAGAAAAAAGGGCAGAAAAGGCAAAGGTCATCGGAAAAACAACATCAAAACTCCTTCCCAGAACATTTTGGAGACCAGGCTGGACGCCTGGAGACCGGGGGCTCCAGACGGAGGCCAACGGCCCCCCTCGTTTTAGTGTCTCTGCCTCTGTCACTAACTGTTCGGCTGAAACCTTGAACATGGGACTGATCGCCACCACCACCACCATCAGCAGCAGAGGGCAGCACATCACCAGCAAACACGACATCCCCTCCACCACGTCCCAGAGCAAGGAGTCAACCACTGGTACAGTCCAGCCCATCAACCACCAGCCCCTCACCCACCAGCCCCTCACCCACCAGCCCCTCACCGACCAGCCCCTCACCCACCAGCCCCTCACCTACCAGCCTCTCACCGACCAGCCTCTCACCCACCAGCCTCTCACCCACCAGCCCCTCACCGACCAGCCCCTCACCCACCAGCCCCTCACCCACCAGCCCCTCACCCACCAGCCCCTCACCCACCAGCCTCTCACCCACCAGTCCCTCACCGACCAACCCCTCACCCACCAGCCCCCTCACCCACCAGCCCCTCACCCACCAGCCCCTCACCCACCAGCCCCTCACTGATCAGCCCCTCACCCACCAGCCTCTCACCAACCAGCCTCTCACCCACCAGCCTCTCACCCACCAGCCTCTCACCCACCAGCCCCTCACCCACCAACCCCTCACCCACCAGCCACTCACTGTCCAGCCTCTCACCGACCAGCCTCTCACCGACCAGCCCTTCACCCACCAGCCCCTCACCCACCAGCCCCTCACCCACCAGCCCCTCACCCACCAGCCCCTCACTGATCAGCCCCTCACCCACCAGCCTCTCACCCACCAGCCTCTCACCCACCAGCCTCTCACCCACCAGCCTCTCACCCACCAGCCCCTCACCCACCAACCCCTCACCCACCAGCCCCTCACCCACCAGCCCCTCACTGATCAGCCCCTCACCCACCAGCCTCTCACCCACCAGCCTCTCACCCACCAGCCTCTCACCCACCAGCCTCTCACCCACCAGCCTCTCACCGACCAGCCTCTCACCCACCAGCCCATCACCCACCAGCTCGTCACCCACCAGCCCCTCACTGATCAGCCCTTCACTGTCCAACCCCTCACTGACCGGCCCCTCACCCAACAGCCCCCCACCTACCAGCTCAGCTTGACGGGTGCGGTGGGTGAAATTGTCTCCTCCATTAACGTGAGGACGGAAAGCCTCGATCTTGTCCTGGGGGACAGGTTCTTCTCCAGCGGCCTTGAGGAGAACGACAGCTCATCATCACCCACCCCTGCCAGGCACTGGGGTCACGTCAACAACGCAGGCCTCCCCGTCCCCCAGCCCCATCATCTCACCCCGAATCACTCTGACAAACACGGTACGTCTCTCTCCTACACCCCCACTTGCTCCCCCCCACTTCTCCGACAGTTTCCTGCTCTTCATTCCTCGCAGACTGCTCAGAGGCTGGAATTCCCCCCTCACCGATCAGTCCCTATAGCAAATGCAAGAATGATTATTCTGCATCTTATTCATTAGTATTATTATTATCTACTTTACCGAACCTAGCAACAGATCATTATCTGCCATGAAAAGTAATGGCCCTCCTTCCCTCCCTCCCCCCCTCCCGCCCCGCCCGCCCTCCCTCCCTCCCTCCCTCCCTCCGCTCGCTCGCTCGCTCGCACACAACACTCACACATTAAACACTTGTCACACACCATGTCGCCCACAAATATACAGTCAATTCACTTTACAGTATATTCTGCGAAGCGCTTTGGGACATGTGGAAGTCACGAAAAGGCGCTATATCAAAATGCAAGGATCATTCATTGTTATTATCATGATGTGTTATTATTTCTGTCGTATAGGCGGCTATAAAAGCTGCGGCTGCTACAAACGGCTGGACAGGTGCGAGTACAAGATAGCACCCAAGCAGTTCAAATTCTATTATCACAACCTGGAGCCTAAAACCGTCTATCACTGCAACTGCACCAAGAGGTACGTACGAACATAAGAGTTAGGAGCAGGAGTAGGCCATTCAGCCCCTCGAGCCTGCCCCACCATTCAATAAGGTCACGGCTGATCTTCTAATCTGGCTCCACCTCTGCCCCCACCTGATCCCCATAAACCTTAATCTCTTTATCCAAAAGAAATCTATCAATCTCAATCGTGAATATATTCAAGGACTGACTGAGCATCTACAGCCTTTTGGGGGTAGAGAATTCTATAAATTCTCACTCAAGAGTCCTGTACCTCTTTAGCTCAGTGGTTAGAGCGCTCGCCTTACAAGCGTGAGATCTGTGTTCGAATCCAGGCAGTTCAGGGCCAAACCTTGGGCAAGTTTCCTTACCCCACACACAAGCGCGCCTAATAATAATCCGTCCAAAAAAAACCCCCGCAATAATAAAAATTGGTCATTTCAATCCACGACTGTTTGTGGGGGACACGCTGCCGTGCGCAATTGGCTGCCGCGTTTCTCCCACAAAATATACAGCCAATTCACTTTACAGTATATTCTGTGAAGCGCTTAGAGACGTGGATAAGATGTGAAAAGCGCAATATCAAATGCAAGGATTATTATGGTTAGTAGTAGTATTATTATTGTAAGATTGCGGTGTATCCATGGGGCTTGCTCTCCGATTCTTGGGGGTGTGGAGTGAGAAGGTGGGGGTCGGGGGATTTGTGTGTGTGTGTGGGGTGGAGATGAACACCATCACTCTAGCTCACAGTTCCCAGCTCACAGTGATTTCCCTGCTCTTGGTTTCCCAGGCTGGTGAAGAGGATGAAGAAGGAGGGGAATCCTGAGGTGCTGCAAGAGGTTCTGTCGCATTTCGTGTCCCTCAGCTGTTTCCATTTGAAAGAACCGACGGGGGAGTGCGGCAAAGAGGGCAACAGTCTGTGAGTATTGGCCTTACCATCACCAGGCATCACTGCCGGGGGTTTGGGGGTTTTGGGGGAAGGTGAGGGGGTGTTTGTGGGGGGTGTGTTTGGTGGAGTTGGGTGGGGAGAGAGACACAGAGAGAACTGAGGATCTGGCCTGGTTTGGATGAAGGTGTAAGACAAAGTGTAGAGGGAGCTTTACTCTGTCTTCGACTGACCTGTCAATGTTGACGCATAGTGTAGAGGGAGTTTAACTGTGTCTCTCACTCACCCGTGCTGTAGCTGTGGACGGCTGACTTGGGAGGGTGTGGAGGGAGGAGGAGGAGGAGGAGGGGAAGGCAAGGACAGGAGAGGGAGAGGAGGGAGGGAGAAAGGTGGAGGGAGGGGAGGAAAGGGTAGGATGGAGAGGGGAAGGTGGGAACCTCATTGCGTGGACAGTCAGTGACGTGGCACCTGTTTACCCACCTCCCCCACCCCCCCCCACCCACCCCCACAGCTGTGAGCAGTCTCCCTCCGCAGTGGCAGTGCTGTCCAGAGCCAAACATCTCCGCAGGGCACTGAAGGTCCGCAGGGCAGCGAACAGGTCACGGTATCCGGCGCTGGACGAGCGAGGGGGGAACAGGAACAGCAGCAGAGTGATTAACCTGTACCACAAGTGCCTACAAGCGATTCACGCTTCGAGGATGAAGGATTAGAAGAGACCGGTGGGTTTTGCACTGGGGTCATCGACTTCTTCTCCCCCCCCCTTCCCCCGCCATCTTTCTCACACGTTGCTGACCTATCCAATCCTCCCTCCACCTGTCCCACCAACCCCCCCCCCCCCCACCCCTCCGCGCCCCCTCCGTCCCCCCCCCCCCCTACCCAGTGCAGTGATGGTGGGAGATGGCAGGTGAGACGTTAAACCGAGATCCCGTCTGTGCCTGTCCAGGTGGACGTTAAAGCTCCTGTGGCCCAACTCGTAAAAGAGGCGACTTTCTTTCTCATCCAGGGGGAGAGGGCCCTGGCCGACAATTCCACCCCCCGCCTCCCCAACCCAGGTAAAAGTAATCACTCACTTCATAATAATTAATAATAATAATCATCCTTGTATTTGAAACGGGGCTTTTCGCATCTTCTAGACATCTCAAAGCGCTTCACGGAATCTAGCGCACAGTGAATTGACTGTATATATCTGTGGGCGAAATGCGGCACAGTCATCACAGTCGTGGATTGAAATGACCAATTTCCTGTACCGTTGTGTTTTTTTGATGGATTATCATCAGGCGTGGGCGTGGAGTAAGGAAACTTGTGCACGGTTTTTGACCTGCCTGGACTCTCGCTTGCGAAGCGAGAGCTCCAAACATTAAGCTACAGGACTCCTCATAGCTGTTTCGTGGGACGTTGCTGTGCGCAAAACGGCTGCCGTGTTCGCCTACTAACTAGTCGGTACACGGTTGCTCGTGAAACCCTTTGAGGCTTCTCAACAATGTGATAAGGCACTGTATAAGGATTATTATTACTGTATTATTACTTGATTCATTGATTGATTTCCAATGATTGTCCGAAAAGACCTGGTATTATCCGATGTCTATTCACTGTGTGTCTGCCAGCGATTCCCATTCGACTCGTGGTGACCTGTGGCTGAAAGGCGGGGGGGGGGGGGGGGGGGGGGGGGGGGGGGGGTTAAAGATAACGGAAAGAGCGTTGAATTTAGCACGTATCGAGACGGGCCTGCGGAGGAGGATAGGAGACCGGGAGCGAGGACATCGCATAACCTTGGAGACCTTCAGAAAGACGACACTCACTGATTTATTTACCCTAAAGGGAGGGGAAGGACTCGGGTATTTCTGCGACGAATTATATCATTTCTGTTGAAACACAAACTGTTCCTTTTGCGTTCGGCAAACAGTATGTCAGACAGAAGCGTTTCAGAATGCCGTGGGGTGGTGGGAGTGCGGGAGAGGTGGCAATTGGAGGATGTGAGGAATTTTCCTGACGCTGACATTCGCTGCCTCTTTTTCCGTGAAATCTGCCCCAAGAAAGGGTTGTTGTGAATAGCGTCCATCTTGTGACTTGGCCTCAGCACAAGAATGTATATATCAGTGATTTGTTGGAACCAAAAGACTCTTGCCCTTGCCCTTGGATGGTGGTGGTTCTTTGCTCAATGAGCGTAGACACCCCTGAGCTTCACTGTGGCCTGGGAGACTGCTTGTTCCTGATGTACCAGAAACTTTGTTCTTTCTCTTAGTCATTTCCTCTTCGGTCAACCTCCTACCCCCCCACCCTCACCCGCCCTCCACCCCCCTCCTGATTCTAACCAACACCCAGGGAGGTGTTCCCTGATCGTCCAGCGATCCTCCTGCTCTATAAACCCAGTTATTGTCATAGGCCCGAGGAGCATCGTGGAATTTTCCTCCCCAAATAAACTCCGGTTGTGTGTGTAGGCCTCGCTAACACAGCACTTTTTTTTTTACACACACACACGAGATCTTCTACCAAATCTGTCAACTATTTTGTCAAATAAGGGAAGGTTGTTCTGTGATTTGTTTCTTCGCACTGTTATTGTGCCCGTCACTGCCAGGCTGCGTGACTTCAGGCAACCACCCTATGACGTCAAAGACTGCGTCTCTCCCAAAACGTGGCATTAAACCTACTTAAAACGGTTGAAACCGTGCGTCTCTTTTACAAAGTTAATCTGACTGTGTTCGAACAAGAGTGTGTCAGCCTGGCAGTGTTGGGGGAGATTGTCAATTAAACTGTTCAGGGGTTGCTGTTTGGAGATTGTGATAGTTGAATATAATAATAATCATTACATTCCAAGCTGATCGGGTATTTGGGACATCGCAAACTGCAGGGAGGTAACAATATATCAATCCTTGCGTTTGATGGGAGAGCCTTATCACGTCTTTGAGATGTCTCAAAAGGGCTTCGCAGAATTACGACTGTGACGTGAATCGACTGTGTATTTGGTGGGCGGAACGCGGCAGCCGATCGTGCCCACAGACAGCCGTGGAGTTAAAAAAAAACAACGGCGGAATTTACGCCTGAAAAAGACAACCCCTGCGTTTGGAGTAACGATCCATAAATATCTTTTATTTTTGCGGTTTAATCCTAGTGAAGCCCACATCCACACAGTACGATGTATGCACAGCTCACTGAATCAATGGAAGACGATGGAGGTTTTTAAACACACAAGTCGATCCGCTCACTGCTCGATCCAATCACGGGTCGCGACGCGGTTATATTACAATAAAAACACCTGACACACGACTGTAACACTGGGGACCACACACGCACACATCCCTGTCCCGAGATACAAGTGCAATGTCACATTGCCAAGTGTCTGGACGCGCCCCCCCTCGTCTTAGCTTATCAGGCCACATTGCCTTCAAACTAAAATCGCTACAGGATTCTGGTCGATTCTTCAAAATAGGGTCTGAATTTGGTTTCCGCGCCCCTTGAAAAAGAAACAGTTGGGACTGAGTATTAAGGATCATCCGAGACTTTGTGCGGTTGTTGTTTGAAGCCGATGCTCTCACACACAAACGACCGAATAGTTCTGCGTTTCTTGCGTCTGTGTCTTTGACTGACCCGCCCTCACCAACCGGCCCGCCCCCTGCGCTCAGCAGGCTCTAGCCTGTTCCATGTCCCCCCCCGAGCCACCCGCCTCACCATTGGCGGACGAGCCTTCAGCCACTCCGCCCCCAACCTCTGGAACTCCATCTCGCTGTCCCTCTGCCTCTCCCTCCCCCCACCACCCCCTCCCCTTCCCTGGCCCTCCTTCAACTCTCACCTCAAGACTCTCCTCTTCAATGGACCCATCGGCAACTCCTAATCCCCCACCTTCCCTCCCCACCCCGGCCCCCACCCTCCCCCCAGCCCCCACCCCCCACCTCCCACTCCTCTACTCTGGTCTGAAGCACATCCTGGGACATCCTCCTGACGTGAAAGGCGCAATACAAGTGTCATTTTGTTGTTGCGGTTGTTGGGCTGAGCTACCTAGCTGCCTCTTGCGATGAGCCCCCCCCTATCAATGTGGAATGTGTGTCATCTTGGCCCAAATTCAAAGGTAATTCATCCCCTTGTTGTCTTTACTTCCTACGGCACAGGGAGAGAGAGCTGGAGCCAGGCTGAGTCAGAGGGGGTGGTGAGGGGGCGGGGGGGGTGTGGGGGGGGTTTCATCTCCTCAATGCTCCCCTCACGTTTCAGCCTCTCTAGTTTTATCTTTCTCTCTCTCTCTCTCTCTCTCCCTCTCTCTTTTGATCTCCATAAGATACACACACACACATACCCTGTGGCCCGTGAGAACCAGGAGAGAATGGTTGAATCGAATGGTCCCTGAAAAAGCACGTTGAAACTGAACACACCTTAAGGAATTCATCACATGCCCCCTCCACCCCCACCTCTCCTCTGCTCCCAAATGCCGCACTAAATACTCCAGGAATGATACAGAATTATATAATCTTGCGATTTTCCGTCAATTCGGCTGCAAAGAGGTTCATAAATATTTCGCATTTTGCTCGAGTTCCCTTCAAGGGAGAAGAACGAACCAACGAACTGTTCCCCCAACTTCACAGCCAGCCAGCCAGCAGCCCACTGACTGCAAACACGTACAGCACAGAAACCAGGGACTGATCAGTGCCGTGTCATCAGCCACCAGGGCTACGAGAAACAGAGAGAAACGGAGAGAGGGAGAGAAGATAAGGATTCGTGAAGGGAGATAGGGAGGGAGAAAGAAAGAAAATGGGGGAAAAGAGGGAACGAGAACCACAGAGAACGAGACAGTGAGACGAAGAACCGTAGACATCTGCAGCACAAGAAGGCCATTTGGTCCAACAAGAGACAAAGAGAGAGAGAGAGAGATTTGGGATGGGGCTAGCAAGTGAGTCGGGATGAGAGAAAGCCAGAGGTCTCGAAAGAGACAGTTGGTGAGAGAAGCATCGAGAGAGAAGCAAAGAGATGGAATACAGCGAGAGAGAGAGAGAGAGAGAGAGAGAGAAAGAGCGCAACAGTGAAGGAGCGAGGCTAGAGCGACGGAGAGACAGGGAAAGTGAGCGGCAGAGACTAGAAGAGAGAGGGAGCGAGTGAGTGAGAGCGAGATAGAGTGCGCTGTGAGTTCTAACAGGACGATACATTGGCTCAGGTGCTATCTAAATTGTGTTGTGGGTCGAGTCCCAGAAACCAGCCGCACTTTCAGTGTGAAGACCAGACAGTCCTTAGGTGCTCTGATCCCCACAAATAAATAAATAACTCACAACCTCTGACTAGACTATTGCCTGGATGAGAATGATTGCCTGTGTGAGGCCAAGCCACCCCGAGTAGCTAGTTGGCCGGAGTGCGAGGCTTGTCTCTGAGCCGGTGCCCGCCCTCGGGGCTGCGGCCTCTGATTGGCGAGGCCCCGGCTTTGCCTGCGGAGTCTGCGGAGGTGACTTGGACGCTGGGGTTGGGGGCTCCCGAACTCCTCTTCCCGGTGCCCGGCTGCCGGGAGGGAGAGTGTCCGGTGGACCCGTCTCCGGCGGCCGGTGATTTGGAGCGTCGGGAGGAGCCGTCGCTCTGCCGCTTGCCGTCCCGCTCCGAGGCCTGCCCGCCGGGCCTCGCCGGGCCTTTGCCGTGAGAGGCCGCGGTTTCCGAAGCCACGACGGGAGACAGTCTGTTCCCAGAGTTGCCCGAGGCCTCCGGGTTTCCTCTCCCGGCCCTGGCCACGTCAGCCACCGGCTCCCGGAGCTGCTCGTACCTCCTGGGTGACGGGCTCCGGCTTTTACTCTTGTTCTTGCCACCCAGTTTGAGGCCCTGCAGGGACTTGCTGATGGACGGCACCGGGCTCTTACTCCGGCTCCGGCTCCCTCCCCTCCTCCTCTTGCCCGGACTGGGGCTGCGGGAGACGGGCCGGATGAGGCTGAGGGTGCTCGTCTGCTCCTCTTCCGAGCTGGAGTCCGAGCTGTCGGACAGGCTGGAATGGGAACTCGAAGACGGCAGCGAAATCTACGCACGGGGGACAAAAGGGTGAAACAGGGTTTAGCGAGAGAGTCCTTTGTTTCGAATCCGGTCAGGTCAGGTCAGGGCGAAATCCTGGGCAAGTTTCCTTACTCCACACACACACACTCATACACACACACACCTAATATTCGCTCAAAAAGAAACCATAGAAGAAGAATAATAAAATTGGTCATTTTCAATCCACGACTGTTTGTGGGGGGGGGGGGGGGGCGGGAAACGCTGCTGTGCGCAATTGGCTGTCGTGTTTCGCCCACAAATCTCCAGTCAATTCACTTTACGGTATATTGTGTGAAGCGTTTGAGACGTCACCAAGGCATAATAAGGCACTATAAGGTGGGGGTGGGGAATGGGGGAGAAGCCATACTTGATTAGTATCTCAAATGTCCCAGTATGTGAGCTGTCAGTTTCACTTTCCTTTCCCCCACCCCATGAGAAACTCACTGTGTGTGTGTGTGCGTGTGTGCGTGTGCGTTGGGTGGGGTGATGATCCCTGGCTGTGAGCTACTGGTTTCACGGTAAAAGTCTCGCCCACCCTCGCGCCCGGTGGGACCAATCCTACAGCCGTGCGCGCGCTTCTCTGACCTGGAATGGTTCCGTCACCCCCACAATGGTGTTGTGGTTGTTGCTGTAGTAACACAGGATGAACTCCCCCATCCCTCTCGGCAACGCTTCCTCACCGAACAGCACCTGGGGAAAGAGGAGGGAGGTGTGAGAGAGTGGGGTGAGGTGGGGGAGAGGGGGAGAACAAATGCAGAACATTTACACTACTCTATCTTGTCAAACTGGGACGGTTTTCAAATTGCAGAGATGTTGGAATGGAGCTGAACACACTGACCCACCAAGCCCGAGGCAACGGAGTCTTATTGGTGAGGAGTGATTTCCGAGGCCAGGGAGCAGAAGACAGCAATTAATAGTAATAATAATAATAATAATCCTTGCGTTTGATGTGGCGCTTTTCACATCTGATCGACGTCTCGTCACAGAATATACGGTAAAGACTGTATATTTGTGGGCGAAAACGCGGCAGCCGATTGCGCGCAGCAGCGTTTCCCCCTCAAACAGTGGTAATATATTAAATTAAGCATTAGTATCTCTGTGTCTATGCTCAAACCTTTGGAAAAAATCACTATCCGGTCTGACTCACCATCCAGCAGCATGTATTTTAAGTGATGCAACTGAGGAAACAACATTCGGATCAAAAGTTATTATAAGGCAGGGAGTAAAAAAAAAAACTCAGCTACAATTAGGACACGGTTAAAAGCTTACTTGGTAACACTGTCTCATGGGGTCGGATTCATCATGCTTGGCCCACGCGTACACCACATAGTCCTTGTGATGCTTGAATCCCACCTTCAGGGAGAAGAGAAAAGAGAGAAAGAACTTGCGTGGGAAGTCCTGGGGCTGAGTGGTTATGTATCGTTCGCCTGTGGCAAGCGAGAGACCTGAATTCCAAGCAGGACGCAACCTTTTGGCAAGTCTCCTTCCTCCACCACACGTTTATAGGACTGTGCGTGCTGTGAAGGAAGCGCTTTGAGGCGTCTCTATAAGGCGCCATAGAATAACAAGAATAAGCCTTGCATTTGATACAGCGGCTTTTCGCGTCTTATCGACGTCTCAAAGCGCTTCGCAGAATATACTGTCAAGTGAGTTGACTGTGTATTTGTGGGTGAAACGCGGCAGCCAATTATTGCGCACAGCAGCGTCCCCCACGAACACAATCATTATTATTACAGTATTATCATATGATTACATCGTGCCACTGCCTGCTATATATTGGTGATTCTCTATCCAGTCGAACAGTATTGTCCCAGCCCGACCCTGGCTCACCCTGTACATAAGCCCGATCCAATCCCACGAGCTCTTCGGGAAGGAGATGTCCATCCTGTACCTCACCACAGGCGTCCGCCGGCTTCGTCCATTCATCCTCCACCTGCAGCTGGACCAACGGCAACTCCAGCTTGTGGGCAAACTGGGGGCGAGAGAACGAGAGGTGAGAGAGCGCGAGAGAGAGAGAGAGAGAGAGGAAAAACAGGCAGAGAGAAGGCATGCATTCTCCCTTAAACGCCAACGTATGTTGGAAGCACACACACCAATGTTGCCAATAGGCATTGGTGTTAAATAAGAATAATAAGAATAATCCTTGCATTTTGATATAGCATTTTCACACCTTATCGACCTCGCAAAGCGCTCCACAGAATACACTGTAAAGTGAATTGACTGTATGCAGCCTGTATACACATCTACAGAGGCAAGAACGACCATAAAAGTTATACACGATGTTAAGTGCGAGAGAGAGAGAGAGAGAGAGAGAGAAAAAGGATGTGTGGGGATGTGTGTGTGTGTGAGTGTGTACAAAATATCCAGTCAATTCACTTTACAGTAAAGTACTGTAAAGTGAGGCGCATTGAGACATCTCAAAAAATTGTGATAAATGCAAGGATTATTATTATTATTATTAGCCCCTGTAGCTCAGTGGTTAGAGCACTCGGCTCACAAGAGTGAGTCCTGTGTTCGACTCCAGCAGATCAGGGTGAAACCTTGGGCAATTTCCTTACTCCACACACACACACACACACCTAATAATAATCCTTCCCCCCCAAAAAACACAAAGTGATATAAATGGTCATTTTCAATCCACGGCTGTTGGTGCCGGGTTTCGCCCACAAATACACAGTCAATTCCACTTTACACTATATTCCGTGAAGCGCTTTGAGACGTCGATAAGATGTGAAAAGCGCTACCGTATCAAACGCAAGGCCATTAGTATTATTATTATTATTATTACAATGTGCGTAGAGGCAGCCCCTAATTCCTGGACACCACCACCAGACCCACCTTGAGGGAGAGAAGACAGCGGCCACGGGTTGTGGTCGCTGATGAGATACTCCATGTGACTGCGATATGAGCACTGAAACACCTGCACTGAAGGGCCTCGGTCTCTGCCGACCTCCTGCCTGCCGGCTGAGCGTAGTTATCGCCGGCTTTGACTCTCCACAGGATACGGTCAGTCCAGGCGGGCTTGCGTTTCTTCGAGCTGAGGAGAA